>BPLQ01004941.1:0-296405 GCA_021605075.1 Caerostris darwini | reverse complement strand
TAGACGGGGTAGAGTTGACAGCCCTCGCCCAACTCTCTATAGTCATATTAGACCGAGACCTACAAGTTAAAGTGGATTCCAAACCACTAGAAGAATCCATGGCAGCGCCGGGACTCGAACCCGAAACCTGTGGCAAAGAGCGCAAGACCGCTAATCATTCGGCCATCAAGTTCTACAAGCAGCCTTAGTAGACTATGATCGAAACATAATTGTTCTTTTAAAAAAACTAAAAAGTTTCATAATTTCAGTATTTTACAATGTTGATGCGTCAAAATCACTATCATTTCTGAAAGCAGCATCCTTCAAATGATTCAAGCTTGAATCTTATGGAAAAGGCTGGTTTCAAACAAACTAAGCACGCTATCACTAGGCCACGAATTGCGCAATAATGATTTTTACATGACTTATTATTTCTTCACTTATTTGTTATAATGACGATTTAATGGTAAGAACTTTTAGCCACTATAATAGTGAATCAGGGGGCTGGTGGCCGAGTAGATAGAGCTCTGGCGCTCGGTATCTTTCGTCACGGCAGTGCCCTGGATGTTTGTAGTGATTCGGAATTTAATTTAAAACATTAGGTACCGGTCTAACAGGATCGTAGAGCGTTGCGGGGATATTGTTACTCCGTGTCCGTGGCTTATCTTGAAGCAACACGCACACCGCGGGTAGTGCTAAGTGAGTAACGTCGGTGCAGCGCTTGCCTTAAGGCATCAAAGACAACTGTCTAAGTGTTTGCCAGTTGTATTAGAACAAGTAATATAAAAAAAAAATTTTTAAGTCATATCCTACTTTTTTTTTCACTCTATTGCAAAAAAGTCCTTTACAAATAAAGTTGACATTTTCCTCTTATATCTGGCGCCCTCTATTATCAGATACATGCAACTTAAATCTAAAAAACACTAAAATTAATTTATTAAATTCAATTAATGAATTAATATTTGAATAAACTATGTTAATATCCAGTGCCATCCGCTACAAGTTTAAAAAAAATGTATTTGAACTCGAGTGGATGAAAATAAAAAGTATTTTATGAACGATTGAAAATTTGAACAAGATATATATATAAGGAGAGTGTGAACTAATAGTAGGAATTGAAAAAGAAATAATAGTGAATCATCGTAATAAATGCGCAATTATAGGATATCCACTTTCATAATTATGCTTTATTCCCTAAATCCGTGACAAGAATATGTAAATGAAACCGTTACAAATAATACCAGCAGTGCGAACCGCAGTAACCCGATCTTTTTCTTCTGTTCTGAATACAGGAAAGACTTGCAAATTACGTGGAGCGAAGAACTCTTTTACCAAGGTTGGCGCCCGGCCAGACTTCTTTTCCTTTTGTACCACCAGCTCTCGTTTTGCGAGCAGGTATCGAGCGGGATAAGGTCACGTGCCAACACCCTCCCCATCGCTCGATTCGGGAGTCGTCTGACGTCATCCACACACGAGCAACGTCACCTCAGTCTTGCATCAGTCGACTTTGGAGCTCCCTGTCTGCCTGAAGATGTCTGCCTCACGTGAGTTATATTACTACAGCCGTAAGAGTGCATTGTCTCTCGTTTCAACATCACCTCAACTGTCTCTCCTGCCACATTTCCAGTTATTGAAAGGCACAGTTTTTTGATTATCACTTTTATCAGCAAAGTTTCTGTAGCATTTTTTTTTAAATCCATTAAATACGAGGGTATTATTAATGTAGTCTGTTTTATTTTTTTCGGTTTTCTACGATAATTTATAGAATGAATATGATTTATTGACATTCTTTCTTTAACATTGCCGATATACTTTTTATTCTTACATTTAATATTGCATTTTATGAATAGCCTGTATATAAAAACCCAGCCGATTTAATTACTATTCATGATCATTGGCGCAACAGTCTCAGGGTGGGGCAAGGCCGTCTGCTTACTGGCAGATTTCGAAACATCAGATGTCTTTTTTTTTTTTTTACGGGGTAGGGTTGTCAGCCCTACGCCCAATGCTCTACAGTCATGTTAGACTGGGACCTACAGTTTTAAGTGGATTCCGAACCACTACAAATATCCATGCTACCGCCGGGACCCGAAACCTGTGGTACCGAGCGCCAGAGTTAATTATTATTATTAATATTATTAATTCAGAAATGAATGATGAAACGATTCAGATTTATTATATGTCATGAGTAATGGTATGCTATCGTCCCGAAATTAACAGACAATAAAATAGATTGCAGTACACTGAAAATGTCACACTCTAAAATAAGCATAATTGTTGCTTCGTATCCCACTTGGTAGACAGCAATATCTAGATCCAAGAACCCATGTGGTCTCATGGAAGGAGGGAAATCGAGGGGGGGGAGGGGAGTGATGGAGTACCCCTAGGTAGAAGTATGACTTGGCTCCGTGACGCTGACTTTTTACGGGGTAGTGTTGCATTATGACAATTGAATTAACAATTGCAATATGACTACTGTGTATGACAATTGAATTAATTGCATTATGACTATTGTGTATCACAAAATTGAATTATGACAACAGTATACGACAATTGAGTTAACAATTGCATTATGACTAATGTATATGACAATTGAATTAAAATCGCATGATAACAATCGTATAAACAATTATATAATACAAAATCTTTCAAATATGAACTATATTGCAGTCTGATTTACTTATGGCATTATTATATTTAACATGTCATACATAAAAAAAGTTTTTAAAAATAAAGTTTATAATGCAATTAAAATCTGATGCTAGTTTTCCCGTTACATTTTTCTAAATTCGGTGCTTTACTCAGTAACTAAATTCAATCTTTTATCGAATTGTTATATAATATTGTCTAGAATCATATATTATATACTTCTTGACAATTTTATGTCAAGAATATATAACCAAGTATACCAACCATATATATATCAAGAAGATTCTATAATTCTACCAATAAAATAATCATATTTCCCAAAATTATATCGCAAATTATAGCTAATAAAAATGCTAAAAAAAATTGCTAAATAAAATGAATGAAATCAAAATAAATTTTCACGTGAATTTTCTATTTCCCATATGAATTAAGCCTGCAAATACTCCTGATTTACTAATCACTAGCATTACATACTTTCAATGCAAAAAGAAGGCAGTAACTTTGCATGAATTAGTGTTGTTATTCATAACAAGTTTGAAAGAATATATATTTATCATAATAAGGATAATATATATTCCAAAAATATAAATCAACGTGCTGAATTAATCAGTGAAGCTTACATAAAATATACACTAGCATGCAAAAACATCTTTTATATATATTTTCTTCATAATAAATCAAAATTAATCACATCAAGAATTTCGCAATTCATGTGCGCAAAACATAAAATTATACCTTTCAGCAATGATGCACAATACATTTGCATATAATTATCTAATATTCAGTTTGAAAAAACGTTTCGCCCACTTATGAAATCAAAGTTGTGAGCATTTAAATGCATTATTAGGCAATACATTTTCATACACCCTCATCAAAAAATAGGAAAATAGAAATTGATAATGAACGTGATATTTAAAATAAATATATATATTTACCATAAATTATAGCATCATGATTCATGATTGTCATTCTTATGACTGTTGTTTTGACTCAAACTTGTTTAAATTAGTATTTTAACTCCACAATCAGTTAAGCAATATAAACGATATTCGTAAAATATTCTTTAATGTTGTTGTTGTCGTATCCTCCATGCCATTCTTATGCCCAATGTTCTACTGTCATAATAGACCGCGACTTACGGTTTAAAGTGTATTCCGAATCAATATAAACATCTCTGGTGCCGCCGGGACACGAACCCGAAACCTTCGGCATCGAGAGTTAGTCACTCGGCTATCATGCCCTCAGGTAAAACTTACTAAAATATATATATATATATATATATTTTTTGCAAATATATATATATATATATATATGGTCTGAAGTGGCTATTGAGGAGCAAACAAAAAAAAATGAGGCATGAAAAGAAAAACATATTTCATTTATAACATCATTCCAACTTTGATTAAATTTTTATAATAAGTGTTCAAAATTGCGACCACCAACAGTAACAAATGTATGGTAGTGATGGGCGAACAGTTCCAAAGATACCAGGCATTTCGTACACGTTTGCAGATACAATGGACAGTCTAAATAACGAGATTCTCATTTGAGTAAACTGGAGTCTCGTAAATGAAAACACAGAATAAAAATAAAATAGAGCGCGCATGGGGGTTGCCAGTCAAAGGGTTTCCGACTCGTCAACATAATGAGTGTTTACTTAGGGCTTTGTGCCAGGCTGTAGCAAAAAAACGTTTGAAAATGTGTTTGCTCCTCAACGCGTCACTTTCGACCCTACTACTAACACACCACATCACTGTACCTACAGCTGAGTTGCCCCTTTACAGTTGGGAATGATGTGAGTGAGAAGTCTGATTGTACTTTGTGACGCTCTACAGTCATATGACACCGGGACCTACGGCTTAAAGTGGATTCTGAACCACTACAAACATTCATGGCATCGCCAGGGTTCAAACCTGAAGCCTGTAGTACCAAAGACTTAAAGTGCTAGCCAATTGGTTGTCAGACCACCCAATGAAGAAGAATAAGGATTACAGGTTAACTTGATACGGGTTAACCAAGAATTTAGAATTTGGTGTAAGAACAAAACGGTGAAAGTGGTTTCTTTTTTACAGGGTAGAGTTGTCAGTCCTAGTCCAACGCTCTATAGTCATATTAGACCGAGACCTACGGCTTAAAGTGGACTCCGAACCATTACAAACATAAATAGCACCGCCTGGATTCGAACTCGAATTCTGTGGTACCGAGCGCCGGAACACTAGTCACTCGGCCATCAGGTCCCTCTCCCTTTCGCCCCTACACCCCAGCATGTTTTAGTAAGCTGTACCACCTCTGAAAGTTTGCCCCGTGGTCGTTGAATCACTAATATATCTTCCAAAAAAAAAAGATTTATGGTTATCTTATTTCGATTGTGACGAAAATCACTATGACCATCATATAATTAATCCATTTTAAAACGCTGTCAATGTGACAATAAATTTCTAATGACAGTTGAAATTGGTTTAGCAAGCAGAGTAATGAAAACTTTCAATCCATCATTATCATTTTTCTTTTATTAATTTTCGCTTCAACGATAATACTACAACTATTTTTCACTTCTGACACATTCTCCACAAAATCAAATTCCTTCACGTAACAGCTCTGTGCGGGCAAAAAATTACTCAGCTACTACAGAAAAAATAAAACAACTTAATACATTAAACCGAGCTGTGTTATCTGAGATCTAAAAGTTTTCCTGTAAAGAAACCACCATCCGCTTTCTTTCTAAATGATCTATTTTGGTCTTTTTCCGGGTATAGCAACGATGTTGCTTTATTTTGTCTCTTCGGAAAACACTTAATTGTGCTACGTTGTCGAAAATAGATCAGTCTTTTTTTTCTTTCCTTCAGTGACCGAATACGAGTATATAGCTGTAAAGTTACAACCACAGAGAAAAAAAATATCTTGTATTAGACCGCCTTGAATGCTTTTCCCGGCTCGTGAGATTTATCACATTGTTACAAAATATATTTATTTTATAACGGCAAAACCAGTGAAAGGCGATGTATTAAGAATACATTATGTGTGCATCCCTATACTCAAAAATTAACTGTCGAAATTATGAGGAAAAATTAAATTTTATTTTAAAATAATATTCTTGCGAATATAGGACAGATATTGCCTGTTTTATTTATGGGTTTATTGTTATGAGTTCGCAGAATAATTAAATTATTCTGCGAACTCATGATGCGGGCGCATCTTGGAACATCTAATACACATGGATGGGCAAACTACAGCCAGCGGGCCAACTCCAGCGCGCCGGAAGGTTCTATCCGACCCGCGGAGAGAATTTTAATTTGCCAGTCCGAGACAAATTAAAAGAAATATATATTTATGTAATATATATCCATCTCCTATTTTTAATTAAATATTACTTTTTTTGTTCCTTTTTTTCAAAGGACTGATGATCTTTTTACTTTTATTATGATATTTTTGTTCTACACAACATACATCGACGGAAATAGCAAGCACAGAAAGCTTTCAATCGGTAAAGTGTTTAAAAAAGCGGAAGTTCTTTGTTAGTTAGAGCTGTAGATTGGCGCCAACAAGTTAGAATTTTACAAATCATTAACGAAAGTAAGTTTCCCAAATTTAATATTTCACGCCCAGAAAATCAGTGCTATGTTCGCTTCATCTTATATATGCGAATAACTGTTTTCCTAAGGAAAGAATTATTTCAGAAGTAGACTGCTGTCAGTCTACTTCTGAAATTCAGAGCATTTAGCCATTTAGCATTTAGACGTCAGCATTTAGCCTCGTTCCTTAGAATGAGTATATCTCACTTCGAACCTCAATATAAGGAACTTTTAAAATGAAATAACAATTTCATTCAACTCATTAACATATTTACATTGTAATACTTGTACAGTGTTTTTAAAATTTTAGAAAAATTTATCTTGGCAAGCCAAATATATATATATATATATATATATATATATATATATATATATATATATATATATATATATTTCCCCGATTGTTGGCCAGCGACAGAAAAAGTTTGCCCATCCCTGCATTAGACAAAACTAACAGAACATGTTTGGTTTCTCGCTCTACTGTCATTTTTGTGCACACCTACAGTTTAACGAGGATTCCGAAACATTGACAAGTAACAGAACACGATCAGAATACGGAATTCTAAGTAAACACAGAAAATTTAAAAAAAAAAAAAAAAAAGAGTACAAATATGCATTTTTTCTTTATTCGCATAGCCCAGACGTGGCCAACACACATTGAACATTTTTGCGGCCCGTGAGAATTATCACACCTTTACAAAATATATTTTATAATGACCAAAGTAGTGAAAAACAAAGCATTAAGAAATACATTTGTGCATCCATAAGTTTAAAAATTAACTGTTGAAATCATGAGGAAGTGATTACTTTGATTTTAAACTGGCAATATCTGGGCAAGTTGGCAAAACCTGTCATATATTCTTGCGAATATATGATAGATATTGCCAGTTTTATTTATGAGTTTATAATTTAATTATTCTACGAACTGATAACTACACACTAATTACGATGTGAGATCGATTTGCAAAAGCCAAGTGAAAGAGTGGAGAAACAAAGTAACTAGTAAAATATTTTTTTAAGATTTAATTTTTTTTTTTTTTCATTTATATTAATGTTTTTTTTATATTTCATTTTTAGAGTTATATATTTCTTTACAATGTGCGTTTAGTATCATTATATTGTCTATGTTTACATGTAAGAATAATAGTAAACACAAAAATAATAATTCATTATGTTTAAATTTTTCACTCCAAAAAAAAATGTCTATAGTGGGTCTAAATCTTATACAGGGATATATAATTTTACATGCGGCCCGCGGAGTTATGATGCATTTCCAAAGTGGCCCGCAAGATCATTTGGGTTGGCCAACCCTGCATTAGACAGGACAGAAATTCTTCTAAATAAATAGAGAAAATTCTAAGAAAAGGAGTAAAAATATGTAACTTTTCTTTATTCCTGTAGCCAGTAACAAACATATCGTACAACTTTCTTGAGTCAATTTTTTTGAGACGGAGGGAAAATTCTTATTTAATTTATAATCATTAAAATTTTCAGAACATTATTTCAATTATAATTTTCCTTAATACTTTATTTAAAAAAATTATATTAATAACATGGAAAAAATAAATCCTTCATTTTTAACTCAATTTTTTTCTTTATAATTTGACAAACCATAATTTTTAATCTTTATCAGTGGCTTTGCAAACTGCGTAGTGAGATTTCTTCTTGATTCTTTTGCTCTTTTCACCTATATTTTTTCCTGGTAAAATTTACCCAAACTAAAAAAAGTCACGAATGACAACTAAAACCATTTGACTTTCTGACAGCCAGGTCGAAAAGTCAGTACTGCGTGGTCAGTGATGTAGAGGGGAGGGGGGAATCGTGAAATTAGCTAGCCCCAAGCATTTTCTCTTCCTCAGTAAATAAACGTTTAAATAACAGGATTGTATTTATGCAGTGTCAGTGACCTAGTGTGTGTACCTAAAAAACAAGCAATGCGTTGTCAATGAGATAGGAGGTCTTTTCTTTCAAATAGCACGAGTATTGTTCTTATCCAATCTTCTACTACACCACACCATATCACACCACTGTGCCTA
Source organism: Caerostris darwini (assembly GCA_021605075.1). Taxonomy (NCBI): domain Eukaryota; kingdom Metazoa; phylum Arthropoda; class Arachnida; order Araneae; family Araneidae; genus Caerostris; species Caerostris darwini. The sequence continues at coordinate 288,169 of BPLQ01004941.1, read as the reverse complement.
GAGCTGGGATGCCCTTTTACAGTTTGGGAATGATGAGGGTGACAGGAAGTCTGATTGGGTTCTATGACGTTCTACGCTCATATGAGACGGGGAGCTACGGCTTAAAGTAAGTTCTGGACCGCTACAAGCATCTACGGCACTGCCGGGATTCGAACCTGAAACATGTGGTGCCGAGGCCATCAGGCCTCTGTTTTGATCCAATTAATGAACATATATATATTTTTTTTTTGTTGATTCTATAAGTATTTATTTAATTGCCCTAACAATGCCTCTAAAGAAATGCATAGCGCGTGGCCTAACCAATTTTAAGTCGCATTTACATCAATGGGGTTAAGCGACAAAGGAAAAAGTCCAACAATCCAAAATCTAACGTCTGAGGCTTGTGATTGGTCAATGCTTCACTCCTCATTACTCAATGCTTGGTGAATAAGCGGCTTTATTCTGCATTAATAGAGAGTTTTTGCATACCGTACGCTAGTTACCGTAGAACGTCCGTTAGCTTTTTCTCCCTAGCGCGCATGCTCATAGGAAACATAATTTCCTATGAGCATGCGCGCTAGGGAGAAAAAGCTAACGGACGTTCTACGGTAACTAGCGTACGGTATGCAAAAACTCTCTAATGTTTTTTCACATTATAGTCTCGTGTCAGACAAAATAAATACCAACACAACGTCGGTAAATAGCTAGCATACAAATTAAAAAATAAATCATTTTGTTTTTCCTTTCATCAGATGCTCGTCGAATAATTTCCTAAAATTGAAAATATATTTTGAAATAATTTTTTTTTTCTTTTATGTTTTAATCACTACATAAAAATATTTTACCAGCACGATAAAAAAATAAATAAATCGATCTTGTAATAATTTTTGGCAAATCACATCTTTTAACTTACATAATCATCTATAATAAAAAATTTCCGCCACTGTGTGACTTGCTTCGTTAGCACATGGTTATGGGAAAATTACTTCAATAAGTTATAAATGTTCACATGGAGGTTTACTTTAGTTTAGTTTGTCGGTCTTTTTTTTTTTTTTTTTTTTTTTTTTTTTTTTTTTGAACACTTTGGGCTAATTAGACCGGGACCTACAACGTGAATTAACGTGAACTGCGAACCACCAACAAACATCCATGCCACAGCCAGGATTCGAAGCGGAAGCCGTGGTTCCAAAGGCCAAAGTGGCCGTCAGGCCGCTCACGGGGAGGATTGGTTTGGTTTGTCGCTCTACTGTCATCTTATGCACACTTTAGACTAAACAGACCGGGACCTACAGTTTAATGTGGATTCCGAACCACCAACAAACATCCATTCCCCTTCCAGGATTCGAACCTGAAGCCTTCGGTACCAACGGCCTCACAGGGAGGAGAAATAATGTCTTTCTATTTAGTTTTAATGCTTAAAACGCACGAAATTTGACAATGTTCACGGTGGAAAATCGATATTTAAATTCAAATAAACTACCATCCACTTTTTATAAAATTTAAATAATTTTTTTTTCATTGTTATTTTAACATTATGCCAGAGCAAACTGATAAACAGAACCAGACCAGGCTAACATTAACCAGAGCAAACTGATAAATACTTAGAGCGTTGAATTTCCGAGCTGAGGAGACGAATTCGAAACTCGACACACAAAGCTTAACTAAATATCCTTATTACTATTATTTTTACTTTAAATCCTTATTAAGTGCTGTGTATTTTAGCCCAATAAATCTTTAGACCATAATGTCCCTCCAAAAGACAGTGTGAAACTTCCAGGTGCCGTTGCTTTGGAAGTGCTTAAAAATTTGGATGCAATATGACCACATTTAGTGTACCTAGTTAACGTTGAATCTCCTACACTTAGTATGATTTAGACCATGTGCCAATCATTCGAAAACGACAACGCATTATTTCATTGGAAAATATTGCGTCTCTAATAATTCATTGAACTTTTAAAAATTTCCAAATAACGGAAAAGTCTAAAGTCATTCCTTTTTATTTCGAAAGCAGCGTTCGAAGAATCATTAAATTTCCATGCAATTTTTAAAATCATATTTCCTGCAAGACAGCGAAATCTATCAAAAACTCTTATTTGACTAACCGAAACTCAGGGGGAAAAAAAAAATCTAAATGGAGTTCAATGACACAGCCTGACATTTTAAAAAGCACAATCAGATAATTTTGAGGAAAAGATTTAATAAAAAAAAGTTTCACACCTAAAGATCTAATCTGTCAAGAAAGTACTATTTAACAAAAATAAGTAAAGCTAACAAAACTAGAAGAATTCATCAATGTTAACCATTAGATGTGGAAAAGCGAATCAAATTTCATTTTTGGGAAAAAAGGGAAAAAAAAAAAAAAATGCAGATAGAGGAAAATAATAAAAGATTTGACCAAATAAACAAAATATTTCAGTAAATATAACAGAGGGTTATTTATTTATTTATTTATTTTTTTTTTTTTTCCAAATGGAGGCGAGAGAGGTGTGTGTTTAAAGAACCGAGCTGGCGTCTGGCGACCCCAGCCATTTCCATGAAACCAGTTTGTAATAATCGGTTATTTACATTTTCTTGAAATCCTCTGGTTCCACGTGGCTGGCGAAACGAAGGACAACCTTCCCCAGAAACAGGTGTGACCGCCCGGTAAACTGGCAAGAAAATTGGTGCGATCGTCAACTAGAGCATTTCCTAGAATGGGAAAAAGGGTCGACGCTGTTTTAGCATTTCAAATGCTTTTTTTAAAGTTTCTGAAATCTAAAATCGACTTGGAAAAATATAGTGGATTTCAAGTACATTCATTTCCGACTTATAATCCACAGATTATAAGTGAAAGAATTATAAGCTGCTGCAATATAAATCAAGATACTTTTTTTTTTTAATTATTAGTGGCTGCAATATAAATCAAGATACTTTTTTTTAATCATCTAACGAATTAATTCATTATAACATCCCCGTCTAAAAAATATAGACACTGACCATAAACAACTTCCCAAACTAAAGTAAAATACAGGAGTTCACTTTTATTTTTTGATTTATTCAAATTTATTATAAAAACATGATGCAAGAATTAGAAATGATATAAAAATCAGAAAATTGAAAAAATATCTGTCTCATAAATATCAACATTGATCGAGTAAGCAATGATATGAAATGTAATGGAAATATTATTATGCATGTTGTACGACTTCAGAATTTATTCATAAAACATTTCACCGTCTATAATTATGGGATATCCTAATTTACAGTATATTAAAATATATATTTTTTCTTTCTTTATTTTTATATTTTTTTAAGTGTGAATAGCAATTTGTGTTTTTTTTTTTTTTTTCTTTTATTGTGGGGCATAATGTATTAAAATGGTCGTCTTTTTAAACGTATTTCAAAATTTAAAGTTTTCAGATAATTATATATATATATATTTTTTTTTTTTTATAATTGGCATTTGCATTTTTATAAATGATCTTTTTTTTAAAAAAAAATATTTATTTCTGAGGAATTTCGATAGAAATCCAGTCCCTCATTTTGTTAAATAAAACGTTTTCATCCAGATATTTTCTAAACAATTTTCGGTATCTACAATACATACACTATTTTTCACATCAAAAACACTCTTTAAGTTTGAAAAATGTTACGCTAATTTGAAATCTTTATTCCAAAAACAAAAAAGGAATTAAAGGAAACATTTTAGCACATTTTGAAACATATCTAAAATACTCCAAATAAAACCTGCTTTTAAAGTAAAGCTAATTTTTAATAACATAGAACCAATCAACAGACCACATTTAAAGATGAAAAATACAAATTTAAATAAATTACAAAAGAAAATCATTTGGTTTTTTTTTTTTTTTAAATGAACTTTCTTCTTCAAATATGCAACAAAAATTATATATAAATAAATTATTTCTCAATATTTTTCTTCCCTTTTGAATTTTATTCAATCGAGGTTGATAAACATAATATGTATTTGGACTCTATCAACGAGCAACCATGCATATGTATGACTTCATACAAAGAGCCACCTGCCGTGTCAGCCAACATGGGCAGATGTGCATAAAGATAAAAGAACGCTTTAATGAATCTTCATCCCTAACTAAGCTGAAAAGACGTAAAAATCATGCGCTTCCCTCAGAGTAACGGACGCGACTCTAATGAATAAACAGCAGCTGTGCTCATCAGTCAAACAAACCGTTAGGGAAGTTCCAACGTCAGCACGGGCCACGACAATCACCTTGTATTATAACAGTCCCAAACAGAGCACTTGCATGCCAATAAAATACATCTAATAACAAGTAATATATAAAAAAATAAAAAAATTTTTTTTAAATCAATTCCTACTTTTTTTCACTATATTGCAGAAAAGTCCTTTACAAATAAAGTTGAAATTTTTCTCTTATCTAGCGCCATCTGTTATTAAATACATGCAATTTAAATTTAAAAAAAAAATTAATTAATTTAATTTAATTAATCAATTAATATTTGAAAAAACTGTATTAATATCAAGTGTCATCCACTAGAAGTTCAAAAAAATGTATTTGAACATGAGTGGATGAATAAAAAGTATTTTATGAACGATTGAAAATTTGAACAAGATATATATAGGGAAAGTGGGAACTAATAGTAGGAATTTAAGAATAACACCTGCAATCAATATCGTTTTGGCGATAAAAGTGAAACATGCAATTGAACAATGCATGAATTGAACAATGAAACATGCAATATGAATATCTATTGCTAATGATAGACAGTGAAACAAAAATAAAATTGAAATCCTCTTAAGAATTTTAATTTATCTTGTGTGAACATACTTTGCTAGACGAATACATGTGGAAGTATATCAATAAGACAAGAAATTTATGAACAATTAGTCAGAATACAACAAGAATATATGTCAAATACAAAAGCCATAAGAATATATGTCAAATACAAAAGCCATAAGAATATATGTCAAATACAAAAGCCATAAGAATATATATCAAATACAAAAGCCATAAGAATATATATCAAATACAAAAGCCATAAGAATATATATCAAATACAAAAGCCATAAGAATATATATCAAATACAAAAGCCATAAGAATATATATCAAATACAAAAAGCCATAAGAATATATATCAAATACAAAAGCCATAAGAATATATATCAAATACAAAAGCCATAAGAATATATATCAAATACAAAAGCCATAAGAATATATATCAAATACAAAAGCCATAAGAATATATATCAAATACAAAAGCCATAAGAATATATCAAATACAAAAAAGCCATAAGAATATATATCAAATACAAAAGCCATAAGAATATATATCAAATACAAAAGCCATAAGAATATATATCAAATACAAAAGCCATAAGAATATATATCAAATACAAAAGCCATAAGAATATATATCAAATACAAAAAGCCATAAGAATATATATCAAATACAAAAGCCATAAGAATATATATCAAATTCAAAAGCCAGAAGAGAATATATATCAAATTCAAAAGCCAGAACAGTATATATCAAATTCAAAAGTCAGAAGAGTATATATCAAATTCAAAAGCCATACGAATATATATCAAATTCAAAAGCCATACGAATATACACCGAAGTGACAAAAGTCATGGGATACCTCTTAATATCGTGTCGGCCCTCCTTTTACCCGGCGAAGTGCAGCAACTCGACGTGGCATGGACTCAACAAGTCGTTGGAAGTCTTCTGCAGGAATATTGAGCCATGCTGTCTCGATAGATGTCCATAATTGTGAAAGCGTTGATGGTGCAGGATTATGGGCACGAACAGATCTCTCGATGATGTCCCATAAATTCTCGATGGGATTCATGTCGGGCGATCTAGGTGGCCAGATCATTCGTTAGAATTGTCCAGAATGTTCTTCAAACCAATCGCGAACAGTTGTGGCCCGGTGACATGGCGCATTGTCATCCATAAAAATCCCATCGTTGTTTGGGTACATGAAGTCCATGAATGGCTGCAAGTGATCTCCAAGTAGCTGAACATAAGCATTTCCAGTCAATGTTTGGTCCAGTCGCACCAGAGGACCAAGTCCATGCCATGAAAAAACAGCCCACACCATTACGGAGCCACCACCAGCTTGAACAGTGCCTTGCTGACAGTTTGGGTCCATGGCTTCGCGGGTTTTGTGCCACACTCGAACCCTACCATCAGCTCTTACCAACTGAAATCGTGACTCATCGGACCAGGCCACGGTTTTCCATTCATCTAGGGACCAACCGATATGCTCACGTGCCCACGAGAGTCGCTGCAAGCGATGTCGTTCTGTCAGTAAAGGCACTCCAGTCGGTCTTCTGCTGGAATAGCCCAAGAAAGCCAAATTTCTCCGCACAGTTCTAACAGACAAGTCCCTTGTACGTCCCACATTGATTTCTGCGGTTATTTGACGCAGTGTTGCTTGTCTGTTAGAATTTACGACTCTTTGCAGACGTCACCGGTCTCGGTCGTTAAGTGCAGGCGGTCGACCACTGCGCTGTCCATGGTGGGATGTTATGCCTGAAATTTCATACTCTCGGCACACTCTTGACACAGTGGATCTGGGAATGTTGAATTCCCTAACGATTTCCGAAATGGCTTGACCCATGCGTCTAGCTCCAACTAACATTCCGCGTTCAAAGTCTGTTAATTCCCGTCGTGCGGTCATCATCACGTCAAAACCTCTTCACATGAATAACTTGAACAGAAATGAAAGCTCTGCGAAAGCACTGCGCGTTTATGCCTGTTCTACGCGATGCTACAGCCATCTGAAAATTTGCATATTGCTATCCCATGACTTTTGTCACTTCAGTGTATATCAAATTCAAAAGCCGTAAGAAAACATCAAATTCAAAAGCCGTAAGAAAACATTAAATTCAAAAGCCTTAAGAATATATCAAAATGTGATAACTTTAGAACTTTACGAAGAAGCAATTGTTCAAATATTACAAGAAGCACCATCATTAATTCAGACAGAAAAGTTTATTAATAAAATTTTATAACTTAAAATGTCCCTTGGATACTATTGTGATGAAATTGAAACGATAATCTGTTCATATTTTGTAAGCCAGACAGTTCAAACTGGAATACAGAGGGCGTGACTTGATATGGATGAATCATTAGATTTAGCAACACGTATTTCATGCCTGTTTTAAAACACGCATAAATAAAATCACGTGAAATCAGCATTTATTTTTTTTTAAAAAAAATTTTGAAATGAAAGTTTCTCGTGCTGCGAGAAGTGATTAATCTGTTTAAAATAATAGCTTTTACTCATTTTTAATTTATTTTCTAACTTCGTTTTTTTTTTTTTTTTTTTTTTTTTGGAAACGACAAAAATCTCTAAATAGGACATGTTCACACATCATAAAAGGCCTTTTGGTAAATGTATTTTCAATAGTCCGTAAAGGTGCATAAGCACATTTTGGTTTGGTTTGTCGCTCTACGGTCATTTTGTGTACACTTTAGGCTTATTAGACAGAGACGTACAGTTTAACGTGGATTCGGAATCAATCACAAACATCCATGCCACCACCAGGATTCGAACCTGAAACCTGTGGTTCCAAAAGCCACAGCGCTTGTCAATTGATCATCTGGCCGCATATATAGTTTTGTAGTAATTTATATATTTGAACCGATCATTTTGGAAAACTTTTGAAATGTTACTTTCTTAAAAAAATTAAAAAGTAATTAGTTAGAATAAGTTAATTAGAATTTTTTCGTACGAATTTTATTTATTCGTATACAACATATCGTAGGTGCACAAGAACTTTTCAAGGCTGATACTCCACGCCTGGAGCCATTTTGATATTCCATAGCTGGTGATATCGCTTCGTGATTAAAAAAATAATAATCTGTGTACTTTTTTGTATAAATTTCTTTTAATTCAAATGTTTTGAAATTTTTGTTAAAAATACAAACGAAACACGAAAAATAAAAAGAATTATAAATTTATGATACAAAACCTATTAAATTAAAAGCTTGAGTACAGTCAGAAGACTTCATGCAATGGTACAAGTAGTTCACGGATAGACAAAAAAAATGTCTTCAATAAAAAGCAAACAGTAGCTATATTAAATGTTCTACAGGAAATAAAGAGAAATAAGGAAATATCTAACGTTAAAGATTCGACAAAAATAATGAGCTTAGGAAATAAAGCTTCTTGGTTATCGAACCGTGATCTCAGTTCATCTAGAAAAATTGGAAGAAAAAAAAGTATCCAAAAATTCTAATTTAGACTTTTTTTTTTTTGTTTATTTCAAGCCTCATTGAAATTTTATTTTCTTCTACTAAACGGATATTCTTTTGCATCGTCATTTATCAGTTCAATGATTATTAAAATCATTATCGATTCGTCATCGGTGTAAGATAATTAAAATAATTTGTTTGTAATACGATTCACAGTACGATAAGAAAAGACATAATAATCATTAAGCTTTTTTTTGCAGTTAATTAATTATTAAATCTCTTAAATCTCTTTTAATTTCTTTAAAAAAAATGTTCGCTATAAATCGGCAAGTCTCATGTCACTGTATATATAGTAAGAAAATCTTATGAACGGATGATGAGTGGAAGTCATTGCCTTCAGGGAGGACTTTTAAGGGAAACCGTCTCGCATTTGTGTCTTATTGGTTTGGTTTGTCACTCTACGGTCATTTTTTGCATACTTTGGGCTAATTAGCCTACTACTTAACTTCCGAATTACTAACAAACATCCATGTCACCACCAGAATTCGAACCTGAAGCCTTTGGTACCAAAGACCAGAGATCTAGCCAATTGGCCATCAGACAACTGCGTGTCTTATGGGAAAAAAACGAAGAAAACACTTAACAAGCATACTTAACTTGCTAGACACTTATACACGCTGTTTAAATCGTCATTGGACCACTTTATTTTTGAAACAGTGACTCCAATAAACGCCGTTAATGTATTCAAACCTGTGTCCTTCTGTATTTTAGCTGCGCATGTTACCACTGTGTCGCTATTCGAGCTAATCGCTTGCTCAATATTAAAAACTGTTTTAACTAAAACAATTTGAAACTTTTTGAAAAGAATTTATCTTAATATATTTAAGTTGATCAAAAATTAAAACAAGTTTTTATGTAATCACACACATTTCACTATCAGCATTCATAGGAGCTTTGGTATTAACAAAAGTCGAAAATTAACTGGAGCTGTCAACGAAGATAGTAATGGGCAGATCTTGCAAATAATTAAGCCTTGCCTGTGTGACATTGCTATCGAACCGAATCAGTAAAATTAGGTAAAACAAATATTCATGTATAATGTACATCTTTATCTGGCGCTCGGTACCATAGGTTTCGGGTTCGAGTCCCGGCGGTGCCATGGATGATTGTAGTGGTTCGGAATCCACTTTCAACCGTAGGCCCCGGTCCTAATAGGATCGTAGAGCATTGCGGGGGCATTGTTACCCGCGTCCGTATTTGTGACAGCGCCCCTGGGTAATGCAAAGTGAGTAACGTCTGTGAACCGCTTGCCTTAAGGCATCCAAGACCAAGCTGTTAGTGTTTGTCAGCTGCAGTGGAATATATATATATATATATATATAGTATATAATTTTTCTGTACGTGTATTCGTCACTAAACTCGTCCTAAACGGCTGGACCTATTTGATGTCATTTTTTGTGTGTGTATGAGTGGGTCCCTGGATGGTTTAGATTCACATCTGGACCCGATAGGTGGCCTGCAATCAGGTTCTCCTGTACGTATGTTTGTCACTGAACTCCTCTTAAACGGCTGGGCCGATTTTAATGAAATTTTTGGTGTATGTTTGACAAAGCATGGAGAAGGTTTTTATGTAATCTCCTTTGTTGTAAGTCGCCATCAGATGGTGCTGCAGTATATCAACTTCTCTACCGTTCAACCAATCCCTATAAAAAATTGGTAATAATATGTATTCCAGTAAGGAAAATACATTCGCTCTATCCATTTTATTGTTACTTGCCACCAGATGGTGCTGCAGCATTTCATCTTATATACCGTTCAAATGACATTCATTAAGATAAGTATGCACATATATTGGTACATGGAGAAAATATTCGTGACATGTAAATTTCTACAATACATTTTTTTGGCAGGGCAACGTTTGCTAGTATAAAAGTAAATACAGTTAGATCGCGATATAATGTCTATTGCATTTAAAAAATATTAATTCAAATTGCTAAAAGCTTGTAGATAAACAATTTAGTATTAACCGAATACAAAATCATTCAACAGATTGCATTTCCAAAAACAAATACTGGGGTTATACCTTATGAATAAAGTATGAAGACCAAAATAAACTAAAAACGTTCCAAGCACAATTCCATGAAAACTTTTTCTTTTTTTTTTTTTTTTTTAGACCAAAGTATCGTGTCACTGAATATCGGAAATACAACGATCACTGAACCGTTTGCTAAACGTAATCCACTAATGCTCGAATCACGCCTCGAATTTTTCTGATCTTGACATAATATCGAAAAACCAGATCGCTGAACCGGCTAATGTTATGCTTTTAACGGATGGAAAATCTTTCCGATTCGGTTTGCAGTGATAAGAAAGATGCATTTAATGTCAGAATCGCTCTATATTCCTGTACATGGGTTAATCGTTCAGTTACTCGTTGCATTCGGTTCAGAATTTTGTTATAGTTCGAATCAATTGTTCGGTTGATATTTAAAACAAAGCAATCGGTCTTCGAATCGTGATATATTCTTTAAATTTGAAAATTTTAAAAGTATTTAAGATGTAGAACTTGATTGCATTTTAATTTAAAGGTTAAATAAAAAATTATCTAATTTAATTTTAAAATAAGGTGAATAAATTGCGGAATAATAAAATTGTATGCATATTTATTCGAATGTATTCAAGGCTAATTATGAAATTCTGCCATTGGCCTGCATTGCAGTCACTGTTTGGAAAAAAAGCGAGGCTTTGTGGGTTGGGTTTGTCGCTCTACGGTCATTTTGTTTACACTTTAGGCAAATTAAACCGGAATCTACGGTACAACATGGATTTCGAATCACCAACAAACATCCATGCCACCGCCAGGATTTGAAACTGAAACCTGACCAAAGACCACAGCGATAGCCAAATTGGTCATCAAGCCGCCTGTTCTGTGGGATTTTTCTTGAATTTTTCTTCCATGACTTTTCACAAGTGGAATTTGAAGGACTTTTCGATGCATGAAAAAAATAATAATGAAATGAAAAATATTTCAAAAATTTTGTAGGATATGAAAATCAAACATTCTTGGAAAGTGGGGTTTTATTTATTTATTTATTTTTCAGCATGTATGAACACGATGTTTTGATGCTAGCTTCATAGCGTCCACAAAAAAATTTGTGGTGTAAAAATAACTTTATAATTTAAAACATTTAATCTGTTCGAGCATCACGAGCTTTTTCACGATCAAAAACTTTTATTTTAAATAAACGCACATTATCCACATGATTTTAATTATGTGCGTTTTCAAAATTTACATGAAATGTGCGTTGCTATCAAACAAATGATACGTTCACCCTTTCATTTTGAATTATTTGGCTTTTCAGAATATATAAACGGATTATTGTTCCTATTATCAAAAAATATTGTCAAAGGATCAATTTTACTTATGAAATCTAATTTTAGCAAAGCATATCTAAGTACCGGCGGAGCCATGGATGTTTGTAGTGGTTCGGAATCCACTTTAAACAGTAGGTCACAGTCATCCTGTAGAGCGTTGGGCGTAGGGCTGATAAGCCTACCCCATAAAAAGAAAACATTTAATGTTTCAAAATCTACCAGTTGGTAGACAGCCTAGGCCCCACCATACGCTTGTTACGCCATTGATGATGATGAAGGTTATTAAAATATAATATTCTGAAAAAAAAAAAATCTTTTTCCATAAAAAAAATTTAAATCCATCATTCCAAACGAAAATTCATAAAAGTTTGCAGGTTCTCAAAAGATACGTATTTAGAAATTAAAAAAATAATAAATATCACTTTATTATTATCTTTTATACTTCTTTATATTGATATCACTTTATACAAAAATAAAGTGATATAATTGATAGAAAGATAATGAAACGATATTTTACTGAAAATTATAACTTTTTCATGTGATTTCAGTGGATAAAGTTAACAAACTAAAGTAGTGACTACAGTAACCAAGATGTCCACAATAAATAATCAGGTTGATACGTTTAACATCAAATGGAAATTGCATTCTACTGACCTGCCATTCAACGGAAAGATAAACATCTGGTTTAAAAGACGAAACAACAAATTGATTACCTGTTGTTGATGATACGAATAACAACACAGATTTTTAAACTTTTTTTCAATTCCTACTATTAATTCACACTCTCCCTCTACATATCTTGTTCAAATTTTTAATGGTTAATAAAATACTTTTTATTCATCCGCTCAAGTTCAAATACAGTTTTTTAAACTTGTGATGGATGACACTGGATGTTAATACAGTTTTTTTCAAATATTCATTCAGTAATTAAATTTAATTAATTAATTTTAGTTTTATATGGGAGAAAAAAAAATTATCTTATATAAGACACTATTTAGCAGGATATAAATTTAGGAATAAAAATAGTGGCCGTCAGATCGCTGGAAAAAATTCTTTTCATTCTTTTTTCATTCTGGGTTCTAGCCTGAGTCATGAAGGGAGTAAATGTATGGAAAATGAAATCTGTTTCTCCTCAATAAATGAGTGAAAGAGAGATGGCACAGTTGCGTATAAACGCTTTATAAAAACCTGAATGAAAATTATTTAGAAAGGACTTTTGCAACTACAGTGGGAAAAAAATAGGAATTGACTTTTTTAAAAAAATTTATATTATTTGTTTCTTAAATATTAGTTTAAAAACACTAAAAAAGTCCATTTTAGAGTTAATCAAACTAAAAAGTAAAAATAAATTAATAGTTTAAAACTAAAAAAAAAAACACGCTTTTAGAGTTAATGAAACTAAAAAGTAAAAATAAATTCTCCTTAAAAAAAACTAAAAAAAACCTTAATGCATAATTTTTAAAAAATTTTTGAAACATAAGAATAAAATGACTGACGTTAAAATGAATGTCACTTTCGTAAAAGCGTGGGGGCTTTGTATTGACATTTTACCAAACTCTGTCATTTCGGTGAACTAGTTCTTTAAATTGATTTGAGCACCCCACGTTTTGGAACTCGTGAATTCATTGTCAGTCATTTTATTCTTATTTAACAATTATTTTTTACTTTTTAAATAGAAACTAAAAGCATTCAGTAAATGTTTTAAACTTTAATTTATTAATTCAAACGTTAAAAAAAAATAAAATGTAACATGTTAAATGTTTGTTATTGACAAGTGCGTATAAACTTAAAAAAATGAATGAAAATTATTTATGTTTGAAATAAAAAAAAAAAGTGATGTTGAATTTTTAATTTTTCAGAAAGTTTTTTTGTTACCCTTTTTGTAAAATCTCAAATACAAAAAAGACTTTTAAAAGGACAAGAAAATTCATTCCCTTAAAGAAGATGAAAACTGTCCCTTCTAATTTTTTTTTACATAATTTTTCATTTTATTTTGAAAGACTAAAAAAAAAAAAACGTTTAAAAAATGTCAAAATCTTTTGGGCAAAACAAAACTAGGTCACTGGTGCAGCTTCTTTAAATTGTTTGAAAGGTTGTAGACTCGAGAATTCATTGCAGATTTCGTTATTTAATGTTCTGAATACGTTATTAAATATAAATAAAAGCATTCAGCAAATGTAATAAGATTAGAATTATTAATTCAAACGTTAAAAAAAAAAAATTTATGTTATGTTTGTTATTGACACGTAGAAGAAAATATTGAAATATTGATCCTTTGTAAAAAAAGAGAAAAAATTTCTTTGTAAAAAAAAAAAAAAAAAAAAAAAAAAAGAAAAAAATCATTTAAAAAAAAAAAAAAAAAAAAAATGTCATTTTGTAAAAAAAAAAAAAAAAAAAAAAAAAATCCTTTGTAAAAAAAAAAGAGAAAAATCCTTTGTAAAAAAAGACAAAAAAATGTCATTAATAAAAAGACAAAAAAATGTCATTTGTAAAAAGACAAAAAAAAATGTCATTTTTAAAAAGACAAGAAAAGTAAACATGATACCCAAATTAAGAATAAAAATGAATGGGTCTTGTAAATAATAAAAGAAATGATGAAATGGGAATTACAAAGAAAAATGCTAATTGGCATGGATTAATTCAACTATAAAGGAAATTAAATAATTAAATTGAACTAAAGTTATTAAAAATATTGGTGTCATATAAGCTAAGATTAGTTGAATTAAGCCTTCTGACTGACTGTTCGACGGGCTATGGTTTGAAAAATTGGCAAACCGCCAAGTCAGATTGAAACACATCCGTGTGATAGGGGAGAAAGATAATTTTAGACAGATTTTAATTACATCAAAAACGATTTTAATCTGTATGAATTAAAATTTTAAATTACATAATATAAAAAGAAAAATTATATGAAAATAATCCTACAATAACAATAAAACTTTATAAAAAAAAAACGCTATAATCTGCATATGTCTGACATAACAAGTAATCGATAACGCCTATAATATGTAATCGATTCGTCCGTTTACATTTTTAAACCGGATGTTTACTTTGAATAATTGGTAAAACAGTAAAATGCAATTTACATTTGATGATAGAATTTATAAACAGGAAGACGGAAATCTGGTCTGTTGTCATTTTCATTAATGTTGACAACACGTTAATTTGTCAACGTTATTCCCAAAATGATTCGAATTCTATCATAATTTCTTTCATACGAGTCTACTTACTACCGTAAGCAGTGCTTATAGAAATATATCTCTGTACTATCTGTGCAAAATTTTTAGAATTCTATTTATTCTCATAACACGCATTTTGCAAATATAACATATGCAATTGAATAAATAAATAGACATCCAAGTAAACGTACATAAATATACATCAAAATGATGCAACTGAATTTAGACTATTAAATCATCTGAAATTGCGAACATGTAAAAAGCATGCGTCACTATGTAATGTATTATGTAGCATTTTTTTCTTTTATAAAAGTAATCCGTGACCATAGAGATGTATTGGGACTTAGAATTGATTTATTTAATTTTAACCGCTATGACGTGTAATGACGTAATCAAGACGTGTCATGACGTATGCTTTGTTAACTGAAAATAACGCATGTAAAGCAGTAATTAGCTATTTCAAACGAAGGAAGCATAAGACACTAATTATATTAGCGACAGAAAGAATTTAATAAAAGAAACCTTATTTATTTTGGCTTTATAGAAATCAATAATGTAATAAAATGTAACCATCTATTATCTTAACTAAAAAGCATTTTCATAGGTTAAAGGATAAACAAAAAAGAAAAATGAAATGCAATTCTGTGAAGGGAAATTTTTTTCAAGATGTGCCTTTCAAAAGTGTTGATGCTAGTTTAAAAAATTCATTTTTCCTTATTAATTTTAATTCTTAATTGAAATTATATGTAAAATCAAAAATAGTATTGAATAAAATAGGCACATAATTAAAATTAAAAAAAAATTAGTATCATTCGTGCTTTTATATATATTTATCATTATTTTTCAATAAATTTATTTACAAATTTTTATGTA
Source organism: Caerostris darwini (assembly GCA_021605075.1). Taxonomy (NCBI): domain Eukaryota; kingdom Metazoa; phylum Arthropoda; class Arachnida; order Araneae; family Araneidae; genus Caerostris; species Caerostris darwini. Next base: position 272,581 of record BPLQ01004941.1, on the reverse strand, counting down.
AACAGACTTATTGTTGTAAATCGAATTATACTTTAAAGGGTATAATAATTGTAATCTGATGTTTAATTAACTTCTTGCTGTCAAGTCATCATTAAATTAACACAGAACATATTTTACGTCTGATTTGCAATGTGCATGTGGCAAATAAATCAATACAACTTATTTTAACAACATGGAATATCTTCTTTTTAAACAAATAATAAAAAATAATAAATATTTATTTTAATGCTATAACAGGAAACATTTCTATTCATAATAATATTTGGCTAAAATGATTTAACAGAAATGTCCCTTGGCAGAAATTTAAATCAGCCAATTAAGCTACTTCTAATATTGTAAAGAAGTTAAATCCTAAAATATCAGATAAAAGAAATCAAAATGAAGGATAAAAATCTGAAGTAGTTAAAAAAATATATAACAAAAGTCAATTATATTAAATATGTTTATCCGAAGTTTTTTGTGATAATTAATTGATAATTCGAAAATGAATATTTTACACTTAAACATAATATTTAGGGAAAGGGATCGATCAAAGGAGAATTCAGATCCAAACCAATGTTTTATAAAGCAATGTAGCTGCGGTTAGAAAATTGGCGCAACTCCGAATTAAAATAACAGTATCTAAATACAATGAAATTGTTTAAAAATCTTTGTTTAAAAATTTGAAGTTACTGTTAGTATGCATCAGAATAGTTTTTTTAAAACTCGTTTTTGGCTGCTACCTCCTTTCAAACTTCAACAAAAAATTTACACTTAACCTTACCACAAACGTGAAAAAAAAAAAAAAAAATTATAAAATTTACATTTTATACTACAAATGTAAGTAAAGCATCTTTGAAAAAAGTGTAAATAATCACAAGAAATAAAACTTTTATTACTTAAGACAACATAAAAAATATTAAGAAAATAAAAAAAAATTTATAGAGGAAAAAAAAAAAATTTCAAGTTATCAGATAATTAACAATTAATTCTTGTATTGAATGGAATTTGTTATTTTAATTTATTTATTTATGATTATTATTTTATTTAAATGTTATACAGTTGCACTGGCACAAAAAAAAAAAAAAAAAAAAAGGAACAAGCAGGAATTTTTTTTTGGATCCCCCATCGGCTCTTTAAGCAGCTTAAATTCAATTCTCCGCCAACTGTCATGAATGGTTCGTGACAGGATATGCATTTGTCAAATATCTTTTTTCCAACAGACGACATAAATCGAGACAACGAATGGTTGTCGCGTGCCATTGTATTCCAATAGAGTTTAATTCCCACTAAAGTCAAGGACGAACAATTTAGGGAAAAAACAAACTTGACTCACCGAACTTACCACCAGTTTAAATATTCACACGAGGCAGTATTAGAGAAAATTATACTGAATACTTTTTTTTTTCCTTTTATAGAAATTAGTATGGACTAGACCAGGGATGGCCAACCCAAATGATCTTGCCGGCCACTTTGGGAATGCATTCTAACTCCGTGGGCCGCATAAAAAATTATATAACCCCATATCAGATTTAGACAGACATTTTTTTGGAGTGAAAAATTGAAACACAATGAGTTTTTATTTTTTTTTTGTGTTTACTATTATCTTTACATGTAAACATAAATAATATAATAATAATCATACTAAACGCACATTATAAAGATATAGCACTGTATGAAAATGAAATAAAATATATAAATACAAACAAAATAAAAAAATTAAAATCATTAAAAAAGATTTATTTTACTAGTGGGATATTTGTTTCTCCATTCTTTCACTTAGCTTTCGAAAATGGATGCGCACGCATCCTGAGTTTGCAAAATATAATTTAATTATTCAGCGAACTCAAAATGTAAACAGGCAATATCTGTCATATATTCATAAGATTATTTTAAAATCAAAGTTAATTTTTTCTCATCATTTCGACGGTTAATTTTTGAAACATATTTATGCACACAGAATGTATTTTTTTTAATACATTGGTTTTCACTACTTTGGCCATTATAAAATAAATATATTTTGTATAAGTGAGAAAAATCTCACGGGATACCAGCCCCTGGACTAGACCAAGGATACATATAATGATGTGGGCTGCGGAATACAGTCTGTCTATTTTGCTTTAAAAATATAATAATTTTTTTGTAAAATTTTAATGGAAGGTTAATAGACTCAGTTTTAGTTAAAGAAAAAAATATCATGAGATAAACAGCGACACAGCACATTATTCCAAATACCTTTTCTCATTTATTTCTAATGGTAATCTATTGGTAGTGGACCAGAAATGCATAAACTGTTGCCAGTATTATCTTGCTTATAAATTTGTAATGGTCATTTTCTCGGAAGATTTCAATGAAAGCTTAAAACAAGGAAATATATGATCCAGCTCTAATTTAAGAACAAATATACGACGAAAATAAATATTCACACGTGGCAGTATTAAAGAACATTCCGAATACTTTTTTTTTTCTTCTTAATATCTATGGATAATAATTAGATCAAGGATGGATCTTGGTGCAAGATTAAAATAGGTAAAAAGAACCAGTTTTAGTTTTAAAAATATATACATTTAACTTTTAGAAAAATAATTTCAATGTTTTCTTTTTTATTGAAGACTAAGAAGACCGTTCCTTGCTGGATAATCTTCAAATCTGATTGCAGAATCCTTATATAATTAAATTGCTTTAAACTTTAAATAATTATTGCCAAAAACGAACTATCTACCATTTAATAAAATAGATTTGATTGTTACAAAACAATGCATTAAAATGTGCAAACCTGTTTGAATCGAAACTTATCAATGGAAAAAACATTTTTAACATTTTTAAGGAAAAAAAAAATTGATAAATAAAATTCACATGACTAATTACTTTTATGCTGGCTATTCGCTAAATACTGAAACATGTATTCAATTTATCTAATACAAGGATCATAATATAATACATTAAATTTTGTATATATTTTAATATATTATTTATTTTATTTTAAATAAAAAATGAAATATATAAATGTTACACAATTTTCGAATTCGGTTGCATTTTCGAATTACATATATTCTTTTAGTAAACTTTTTTTTTACAGTAAAATAGAACTTTTGAATCGTCTGTTGACTTTTGAATACTGCAGAAACCTCTGCATTGTCATAATATTGAGGGGGAAAAAAGATTTAGAAAATAAAGATAAATATATTTTATTATGATAATTTAAAAACTATAACAATAATAAGTAAACGTGAGATTATTTTAAGTAACACTGAAATTTTTCAAATTATACGTCAAATTTTCTAAAACTGTATGTGTAATAAATTACACATCTCGTTCTTAAATTAATTTAATCCCTCTCACATTAAGTTATATTTTTTAGGCGTATTTATTTCAGAGATCATAAAATAATAAATATTTTAGAAAAGATATTTCTGAATGAGTAATAACATGAAAATTTCGGAAAGGATAAAGTCAAATTTTCTTAATTATCGGAAATTTAGCAATACAAACAACCCTAGAACTCTAATTTTCTAAAAATTTCATGCATTGAAAGTGATCAAGGAAACGAAAAACACCGCTACCCAAAACGATTACCATAATTTTCCGTGTAAAAATAAATCAATGTATTTTATATTATAAAATAATTACAGAGTTGCCACAGACACACACAAAGAAGAATATGCATGCCCAAGTTGAGTTTCAGCCCTCGGCTAATACTCAAAATATCCCTTTGTCAAGACGTCATTAGAGGACTCACCCATTCCTGGGATTTTAACTCGAGTACTTCAGCGGAAGTACCATCCCTACAACTCCATACAAGATTGGAAGAAATACGAGATTCGTCAAAACAACAAGTTTATATTTCATGTGTCTCGTTTGATGCCCCGGGACCACCCATCTGATTTTCACATTTAACGTAGGGTTACGGATGTTATTCTTCAGAAAAGAAATAGGAGAGAAAAAGAAAAGATGAGAAATTCTTACATGTAGACTTCTACTATAAGAATAATCTGACATGGACAATAATAGAATATTTAATAGAATAGAATACAATAATAGAATATTCTTACATAATTCTAGATAGAAGTTTTCTCTCAAAGAACAAATTTAAGAAATAAAAAAAAGGCATTAAAAGCTGGAATTTAATAGATTTATAAGATAATTTTTAAGTAATATACATATAATATTATTTTTAAGTAATACATTAACAATAGAAAGATTAATGTTGAATTTATAAATAACGAACTCTTTTTTTTTCTAATTAGTAACATTTTAAGTTCAAAATTACCACAATAAATTTTTTAAAATCTGTTTATAACATTTTATCTCCTTTAAAGTTTCAAGATTGTATTATTTAGAAAATAATGTTAAATGAAATAACTTTCACTCAAAATTTTTTAAAAATAATGAAAATATAGATATATATTTTTAAGAATAATTCAATTAATCAGTTGCCTCAAAACTTTGTAACAATACTTAGCATATAAATTTGCAAATATTGTTTCACTTATAAATATGAAGAAAATGATGCTAATTAAAAAAAAATAAGATGTGTATTACAAATTACATAATAGAACTGTCGAATTTTTAAAATAATCAATGTTGCTATCAAATTTACACAATAACTATTCATTGATTTATTGATCATACTCGTATATAAATAGCATACCAATAGCAATTTACTTTTTAAGGAAAATGCCATAAATCATATATATTGTTACTCATTAATTGTGATACAGTACACCACATGGAATTTAAAAGAACATAAATTTTTTTAATTAAAAAAAAACGTTTTTAATTGGAAAAAATATCAAGAAAATTATAAATTTTTTTTAAATACATTTAATACATTTTAAAACGACTACCTCGCAAATAAAAAATCAATATTTTTGGGAATAAAAATAAATCAAAATACAGATATCTTTTTTCTTTTATTATTATTATTACTATTACTACTACTACAAGCGCTCGATATTTCAAAGAAAGTAAAAAAAAAATGTTTCAAAGAAGTTCATGTAAATAATTTTTTTGAAAGAACGTTGACGGGAGATTTTTCGCAGAAGAAAAGGGGTATCTGGTAATGTGTGTTCACCGAACTACCCTCCCGTCTCTTTACCCTTCCCCCTGGAGACCACCTGTTTGATGGTTTGACCCTCATAGCTTCAAGGACGAAAAATGAATCCACTTTTTTGTTAGCATGGTTCTTCTTCGAAAGTTTTTTTTTTTTTTTTTCCCTTCCATATTGAAAAAAAATTGTAGCAGAATTTTTTTTTTTTATAGCATTACATATTCGGATATAATATGCCGAACTCGAAGCAAAAAAAAAAAATTGTTTTTTACAATGTTTATTTTTTTATTCAGGCTACTCGTAATTTGACTGCAACAGTATCGTATATATAAATAGAAAAAGTTGTAATAACTGTCCATTTATTTATTTATTTAATTTTTTTTTTCCCAACTAGGGTCTTTCACTACTGCATGAAATTTATTGGAACCAAAGTTTTCGAAATTGAAAAATATATATATATATATATATATAACATTATTTACAATTTTAATTAATTTGAAATAAGCTTTTATCCAATCAAAAAGATTCAAACAATAGCAAATATCACAACATATATATCCCTGTGTTTGTTTCAAAGACTTGTGAAATGATTTTTATTATTTTAATAAATAACATTCCTTGCTTAAAGATTTATAAATTGAACTGAGTTTATTCACGTCGTTATACAATAAACAATACACATTTTCTTTTCTTAGTAATTTGTTAGAAAATAAACATTATCAATACCATTTCATGTCAAACATGCATCGTTGTTGTTCTCCCTCTCCCTTCCCACCCCCTAGATGAATTCTTTTAGAATTTGTAAATATAAACATTTCTACAACGATTAATTTATGTTTAAAATTCGATTTCTAAAATGTTCTGATTGTTTTCATAAGATCAATGTTTCATTTTCATTTTAAACATAAAAACGATTAAATTCATGGGCATATGTTTCAAAAAAACATCTGATCTTAAAATTTTCAATTAAGATCTAATAAGAAAAATAAACGCTTAGAAATTATTCGGAAAAAATGGTTAGAATAATAAATTTGGACGGAATTGTCAATTGTTCTAAAGAAAAAATAAAAATAAAAACATTTTCATGGGTAAATTCATTGCAGGAATTCGTTTCACGGAAAAATGCTCGAAATTCCATCTTTAGAAATTTTACAAAAAACTAAATAAATAAAGCTAAAATAAGTGAAAAATATGTATGTGTATACCTATATATATTTTTAAAAATCTTCTAACTTTTATTTAATCTTTTTTACACAAGGATATAATTTGAATAAAAATTATTTAATTAAAAACACATTTTCAATTAATGTAAATTGAAAACAATTTAAAAATAAATTAAGTCATCCCAACTGGATTCTACGTAAGACGATTAACTAAGATTAAAGAGAAAAAAAAGAAAAATAATAATCTAGAAGTTAGAAGACACTATTTATTATTTCAAGCGAAGAGAGAAAAATTGCTGAGTATTTAAAAAAAAAAAATTAATAGAGCAGAGAAGATTTGTGTCAAAGAACCAGTTAAACAACTCAAATTTTAACAGCAGTTTTCTCATCAAAAAATAATTTATTAAATTGCTGTCTTACTTATGAACTAATCATAATCATTAAGAATCATCATTTTCAAAAATAGCTATATTCCACGATAACGATAAATGAAGATTACCCTCATTATATTGAACAACTATAATAAATGGTACAATTTTGAAAGAATTTAATATGGCTAAAATGAACATACGAACGATTTACGTTACCCAGTATCATCTTAAGACTCATTTATGGCCAATTAGATGAGGCCATTTTAAAAATAATGAACGTGCTATAAATGAATTCTATATAATGTTACATTTAGATTTTATTGATAAAGTATACAATAAGTTTTGAAGAAAAAAAATAAAATGATTTTCAAAAAATACGTTGAGATTTTCATTTGAATTATAGGATGTATTTTATTTCGAATATATTGCAATTTGAAAGTGTAATTTAATTTCTTTGCGATTCATGTAATTTTTTAATATATTATATTCAATTCCAAATTATATAAATAAAAAAAAATTTAAGTTAGACATAATTCTAAGATAGAGATAAAAAATAAAATTGATAATTTTTAAATAAACTTCTTGAATTTTTAATAGAAGAATGTAATAATTAAACGCCATAAAATCTAAAAACGTTATTAGACACAATTTAAAAAATATATGAATATCGGATGTATAATATATGAATAGCTATTCAAAAGTGAAAAATCATTTTATAGAAATATAAATCAATTGAATTTAATATAAGTAAGGCAGCATATTCAAAATCCAAAATGATTCTCACTTATTTTAACTTATATGAAGTCAACAATTATATAGTACGTATCCATCTGACCTAGTGAACTACTAGATCGATCGTGTTTTGGCACGGGGCCAAAGGAGAAGCATTGCATCATCTGAGGAATAGAGTGAATTTCTAAATGTACTGGTTTTTCTCCACTAAGATTCAGAATTTATGGGACATACTGTACACTTCTATTGTTCGTCATCAATGTTCGCCATATGCATACTAAGCAGTAAATGTTCCAAAGCCTGTTCACGTTGACGTGGACATTTATACCATATGGTTACTGGCAAATAGCAATAAAGCATGCGTTATTTATTTTTAGTCTTGCACTAGTACAACGATTTATTTACGAGCATATATAGGCGGGTTTTAATAAATTTCAAAAGAAATTACTCTCATTTCAAATTCGAATCCAAATAAAGTATTTATACTTCCACAAAATCTGGATAATATCGCGGCAAAATTTCGTGGATTATGGCATTCCTATATTAATTTATATATATAAAAATAATCAATGCAAGTATCTTTCTTTTTTTAGTTTCGCGTAATTTTTTTATTTAAAACATTTTTAGAATGCTGAATATATTTAATTTTCTGTTTATTTTTTTCTCCGAAAAAGATGATAAATTTATTACTTAATTTTCTATTTCTATTTATTATTTTTTTTTCTCTGAAATAGATGATTAATTTATTGCTTAATTTTCGATTTCAATTTTTTTTCTGAATTTATTACTTAATTCTTCGTTTTCTTTTTCTCTATGAAAAAGATGAATTTATTGCTTAATTTTTGATTTCTATTTTTTTTCTCCGAAAAAGATGATTAATTTATTACTTAATATTCGATTTCTATTCTTTTTTTCTCCTATAGGATGAATTCATTGCTTAATTTTCGATTTCTACTACTGTCTTCTTATTTCTTGCAGGAAGGAAGTGGTATTACTAAATCTTTATCTTTATTCGTTTTTCCTACTAATTAAAAAATAACACTGGATTTTATTCAAACATCTATCGTGGAAATTTCCAGGATATATGTTTGATCTGAATTGGATTTTAGTCAGAAAGGATTGAATTGGGATTAATTAGATTCAAGAAATTTATTTATTTTGAATTAGTTTTAACTCAAACATCTTTCGTGGAATTGAAGAATGCCAAATACATTTATATTGAATACACAAGCAAGATACATAAAACCAATAGAATAAAGAAGAAAAATGGTACTTACAGATGCAAAGGAATGCTAACATTCGAACCGCCGAATCAGGGGGCTCACAGTCGGGGAAAATGGGGCGCAAAACGTAGAAGGAAAAGGTGAGGGCGACGACTGCCTGCGAGCAGGGGCGCACTATCATGCATTCCACCCACAGCCTGATGAATGCCACGAAAGGCCCGAACGACTCCATGATGTAGGCATAGTCCGCTCCACTCTTGGTGATCATGCAGCCCAGCTCAGCATAGCAGAACGCCCCGATCATGGAGAAGACCCCCGATACTATCCACACCACGAGGCTCAGCCCCACGGAGCCCGTGCCCAGGAGCACCCCTTTGGGGGACACAAAGATCCCCGATCCGATTATGCTGCCGACTATGACAGTCACACCGTTCAGAAGCCCCATCTTGGGTTTCAGGCAGATAGCGTCGCCGTCCCCTTGTTCTTTTGGGGGTTCCGCCCCGGCCCTGTCCGCCATTTCGACGCCCCTGTAGTCCCCTCTGGAATCGTTTGTCATTTTTGGAATTATAAAAAGTGTTCTTTTCAAGGTGTTCGCTGTACAACGGTTGGAGACAAAATGCCGGTTCCACACGCGGTTTCGGTACGAGGAAACTGACGCTGCCGCGTGGTGGGAAGGGAGAGCAGTGCGCATGCGCGTGGAGGGTGTGTGGGAAGAAAGAGAGCTGATTGGAGATCAGGATGCTTGGTTTACTGAGCATGCGCGTAGATTTTATGATGCAACAATATTGTAGTTTTACAAAGGAAAGTATGTAATGTTAAATTTCTGTATAAAAATATATCAGAACTAATTAAGCTTCCTGACTATAGTTAATAACATTTTTTCCTAAATGATGCAATACATGCCAAATAAACTTTTTAACCTTTCATAATAACTTTAGAATTATACCTGCATATTAAAATTTCTTTTTTTTTTTTTTTTCAAGTTTTTAATGGTTATGTTATAAAATGAGTTTTAAAATATATTAAAATAAATAATTTTAATAATTGTTTTTAAAAAAAATTTTGATGGTTATGTGATTAATGGTTATGTGATGGCTTTTGATTAAATTATTTAAATTTATTACATAATTCAAACTATTTTAAATAAAAAACTTAAAAATATGAATGCGATATTTAACAAATGCGAAGCACTTTTTTACATAATTTAATACGAATTGATTGTACAGAATAAAATATCGGAACTGAAATATCAATTGCATCAGCCAAAAAATGTTATTAAAATCCTGTAATTCCGTTCTATTTGTAATCAAAATGACATAATTAGACATTTTTGCAAGAGAATGTTTTAAGCTAAAATGTTTCTTAGAGTACATAAAAAATTAGAGTTTTTTTTTTTTTTTTCTTTTCTTTTTAATAAATAACTCTTTTCAGTAAAATTACAAAAATTCAGATTTTTTAATCTATTCTAGCCATTTTCAAAAGCTCTTGTCGTGTATTTCTTATTTTTAGACAATGTAGCAGTTTTGTTCTGAAAACATGTATATAAGATGTTTTCACGGTCATCTAATTCTTAAATGATGCAAAAGAAGAATTACAATTAAAAATTTAATATCCGTTTTTTTCACTATTTCAATCACTACATTACTATGTTTTTAAAATAACATAAAAGTGAATTATAGTTCAAGTAGTGAGTATATATGGTAAATTATAGTATTCTTGATGGACAATGTACTTTGCTTTCAGAGACGAGAAGTGAAAATTTCCATGTCTCAGACAAAAAAAAAAAAAAATTTGTAGGCTTGAAATTACTTAAATTGCGTGCGAGCTACGGGAGAAATTCCGCTTTGGATTTTAGATCCAAATTAAAGTGGTGTCTTACTCGTGATCCAGTGGTAACTCGTGGCCCAGTGGCAACGTGAACAACTAGCATGCAGGAGGGCTGAGGTTTGAATCCGTTCCTTCTTAGTGCTAAACTGTCCACGACTTGAGGTAACATTCTAAGCGGTTTAATCTTCTTCCCCCAAAACTCATTCATGACTACACTATAACTCTATCACACTACAGTTGTTACGGCACCACAATGAACCATTTGTATCAGCATTTAAAATTTCAATTCTTCTACTTTTTATCTCAATTAAAATATCTATATAATATCTTCTGACAACACTGAATGACGCCAGAGACATCACTTCTCAATGGACTAAACCTCCGGTCGTTTTTCAAGAGCGATGTCGCATGATTCATTTTCATTCATTCAGTAGAAAACTGCACTCCTTACTTAAAGTTAAGTTTAAATTAATACAATTTTTGCTAACTTAAAATTCTGCAGCCATATTAATACTTATTCTTTTGAACGTTTGTTCAGATGAGGAGTTATTCATATTTAATTCTACATAAGAGCTCCGTAACTGGTATGGCGATTGCCATTGCCGTCCTTACTGTAATAGCTGACTCATTTAACAATAAGCTCTTGTGACATAAGCATATATAATTTAAAGTAATTAAAAATTTTGTAATAATTTTAATGTTATGCTAAAATTCGTAAAGAAACTTAATAAAATATTTTCATAAATATAAACTAGTGGATTTTTTAAATTGAGATCATTTGCTTTTAAAACGAGTATAGTTCTGTGCCATTACTCTTACAAAGCTAAACTATTTTAAATTTAACCAAACTGATTCCGGCCCCAGAGATTTGATAGGTCCTAGAATTAACTAATTCATTTTGGAACCACAGGCTTCAGGTGCGAATCCTGACGTTGATATAGATGTTTGTGAGTGGTTCGGAATCCAAGTTAAACTGCTGGCCCCGGTCTAATTAATCCAAAGTGTGCACAAGATGACCGTAGAGTGACAAACCGAACCAATTAACTTCGGCCTGATGGCCAATGGATTAGCGCTCTTGCCTTTGGACAATTGGTTTTAGGTTATTATAATCAGTTAATTATCGCCCAATTCGTTATGCTGTGGTAATGTGCGCAGCTAGTATGCAAGAGAGCATAGGTTCGTTCACTCTCTGATGGCGCCCTTTGCAGTCACTGTCTTAAAAACAAAGAGGTGATTGTTACAAATGTGCAAGTGTATCGTATCGAAAGTGAGGCTGCCTGGGGAGTGTTTCCAAGCTTCCGCCTCGCGGCTGATTGGCCAATTGGTTAGCCCTCTGGCTTTTTGTACCATATGCTTCGGGGTGGAATCCTGGCGGTGGCATGGATATTTGTGGTCTGTCACATTAAACTGTAGGTCCTGGTCTAATTAGCCTAAAGTGTGCACAAAATGACCGTAGAGTGACAAACCAATTAACTCGTTGGTCTCTATTTTACCATCGCTATTCAGAATGAGTTTGCAATCACAAAAATAAGATAAAAAAAATCAGAAAAAGAAAAGAAATATTATTAATTTTTCGTGCAATAAAAATCTATCCCATGTTTAGAATGATAAAAACCCACTAAATGACAAGTCATTTTCAATGATGGTCTGATACTTCTATGGCAGGTTATTAAGATAAAGCACGTCATTCAAAATGTTCCATCAAGATGCACTTTCTATCGACAGGAAATGAATTGATCAGATTATACATTCACTCACGTATTTCTGTATTTCAAAATATTATAAAATAGCATTCCTTTTTTTGCTAAATCAATGCTAAGAATTATTACAAAAGATGATTTAAAAATATTCGCAATCTTTTTTGGAAAAAATCTGAGTACTTGCGAAATGGTATTATTTAGTGGGCGTACGATTGTAATGTCTAGCATCATTTTCTATAATGCTCTTTTGCATTCATATTTATGCAAGGTTATTTAAAATTGTGCTATATCTTGAAAGTCAGATGTAAAATTTATTGATCTCTTCATAGAACTGGCAGGAACATGAAAATTACAAGCTATTGCATTGATATTTAAGTCGTCGTTGACGTAGTCTGTGATGTTCTGACAATGTCGAAAATATATTTTCGACATTCATTTTATTTTAGCATTTCATCTGTATTGCCTTGACAAAAACATATATATGATATATATATATACATATTTTAACTTGTACCACTTTTCTAAAGCAATGCTTTCAATTAGTTCATTCAATTACATAACAAATTCCTTAAAAAAACTATAAACTTTCAATAAAAATCAGGTTTGGTTTGTAGCTCTAAAGTAATTTATTTATTTATTTTTTGCTAATTTTTTTGCTTCCCTTTAGGCTAATTAGGCAGTTTATATGTAACTGGATTCCGAATCACTTAGAAACATCCATGCGATAGCCAGGATTCGAACCTGAAGCACCAAAGTCCAGAGTGCTATCCAATTGGCCATCATCATCATCAGTGGCGCAAAGCTCTATGGCGGGCCGAGGCCGTCTGCCTACTGGCAGATTTCGAGATAGGAGATGTTTTCTTTTTACGGAGTAGGTTTGTTAGCCCGACGCTCAACGTTTTACTGTCATATTAGACCGGGACCTACGGCTTGAAGTGGATTCCGAACCACTACAAACATCCATGGCACCGACGGGTATCGAACCCAAAACCTGTGACACCGCGTGCCAGAGCACTCAATTGGCCATCAGGCAACATAAATAATAAAAATCAGGAAGTAGAATTTTCAAAAATATTTTTTTACAAGCAAAAAGATGTTAATTAAATTAATTAATTTTTATTTTTTTTGTAAGATTTTCATATATAATATACGAAAAAAAATTAATTCACGTCAATTTTCACGTTTTTTCTTTCTAGAACAAAAAAAAAGTTCTTATACATCTAAAAAAAACGTCCTGATTTAAACAAAAATATTCCGGAAGAAATTCTACTGGAATATGTAATTTTCTTAATATTTCATCAGAATTTTTATAAAATAGCAAATATAAATAAAATAAAATATTAATTTAAATAAATTAATTAATAATTTAAATAAAATAGCAAATTATTACAAAAGATGATTTAAGAATATTTCCAATCCTTTTTGGAAAAAATCTGAGTACTTAGGAAATAATGTTATTTAGTAGGCGTAACAGACGATTGTAATATTTAGAATCATTTTCTATAATGCTCTTTTGCATTCATATTTCTGTAAGGTGATTTAAAATTTCACTGTATCTTGAAAGTCAGAAGTAAAATTGGTACTTACGTATTAATGGTACCTTGGCGACAGTTGCGCCAATAAAGTGCAAACGCGCCAACCGCAGCCTACAGATTTGGCGGTTTTTAAGTGGCGCCAATCTACACTTAAAATTTTTGTTCCAAATAATAAAATATATATGAAACACTTCATTAAAATCAAAACTCTTTCAAAATATATTTATTCCAAATAATAAAATATATAAAACACTTCATTTAAAATCAAAACGATTTCAAAATTCAAAACACTGTATTTAAACACAAATTAGTCAAACGGATTTCAGGGGAAAACAGGCCGATATAGAGTTTAACATGGATTCAAAACAGTAAAATATTTCGCTCCTGGAAAAATAAAATTGCATCTTGTTCTGTTTCTGGCAAATCCTAAATACGCATTTTCATAGCACTACAAAATGGCATCAGAACTCAGCAAATCTGCAGCCGTTATATTGGCGCCACTTAAAAACGCCAAGTCTGCACGCCAAGGTAACGTAAGTACCATAAAATTTATTGATCTCTTTACAGAACTGACAGGAAGATGAAAATTACACGCAATTACATTGATATTTGAGTCGTCGTTGACGTAGTTTGTGATGTTCTGGGTTGACTGTATATTTTCGGCATTGATATTATTTTTCGCTTTTCATCTGTATTGCTTTGACAAAACCATTAAAATAAATCATTTTTTTAAAATTGTACCACTTTTTTTACGCAATGTTTTCAATTAGTTGATTCAACTATACTACAAATTCTTTAAAAAATCTGTAATCTTTCAATAAAAACAAAGTTTGGTTTGTAGCTCTGCGGTCATTTGTTTTTTGCACACTTTAAGCTAATTAGACAGGGACCTACAGTTTATATGTAACATGATTCCAAATCACTTACAAACATCCATGCCACAGCCAGGATTCGAACCTGAAGCACAAAAGTCCAGAGCACTAGCCAATTGGCCATCGTCATCAGTGGCGCAACAGCCATATGGTGGGTCAAGGCCATCTGTCTACTGGCAGATTTCGTAACAGAAGATTTTTTCTTTTTACAGGGTAGTGTTGTCAACCCGACTCCCAATGCTCTACGGTCATGTTATACCGGGACCTACGGTTTAGAACCTCGAATCACTACAAGCATCCATGGCACCGCCGGGAATCGAACCCGAGACATGTGGCACCAAGAACCAGAGAGCTCATTTGGCCATCAGGCCGAATAAATAATAAAAATCAGGAAATAGATTTTTCAAAAATATTTTATACAAGCACAAAAATGTAAATGTGTTACAAACGAAAAAGTAATTTATTTTTTTTTGTAAGAATAATATTTTTCATATGAAATATACAAAAATAATAAATTCACGTCGATTCTTTTAGATTATATAATTAAGGTCAATTTTCACATTCTTTCTTTTTAGAACAAAAAAAAAAAAGAAATGTTCTCATACTTCTAAAAAAAAAGATGTTATAAATTAAATAAAAATATTCTAAAGCAATTCTTCTGGAATATATAATTTCCTCAATATTTCATCCGAATTCTTAAAAATGTAGATCTTTCTTATTTTTTGGCGATATCTAGGTCACAAACAATGTTAATAAATTTTCATTATTGTGAGTAAAATTGTATTCATTTTCTTTTTCTTTTGGCAGTATCAATCAACTAACGACATGCACTGATGCAGTTACATCAGAAAGTTTTAAATTCTCAAAACATTTAAATAGTAACGCAAAGGAAAATTTTATCTAAATAACTAATAATTAATTCCAATAAATAATATTTTTTATGAGTTAGAAGTAAAAATTTTTTTTTCAAGGGAGGTAATATTTTCTAAATATTATTTCTCTTGGAAATCACTTATTTACAAAAATTTGCGAAAGCTGCCACACAAAACGATTGCAGCAAAAATATATTTTTAAACATTAATGAAAAACTATAATCAATTATTCTAAATTTTATCCTAAAATATAAAATTTTCGAACCATATTTTTTTGCCTGTTAGTATTTGTCTTTAATATATAATAATTGCCTACCTTTTTTGCCTATTACTATTAATAACATAAATTGTAATAGTAATAATAATACGGAATATTGATTAGAAATAGCAGGAAAAAAAAACTTTTTTTTTCAATATGGAGCATTTAAAATTAGACTGAAAGTCAGCCGAAATTATATGGATCTTGTTGATAAAGGTATCATAATTCAAAAATGTTACGTTGTGCTAATGTCAGATTTAAATTCACATAGTTATTCATTTACAACATCATTGAAGCAACAACCCCATGGTGAGTTAAGGCTGTCTGACTAGTGGCTGATTTCGAGACAAGAGATGTTTTCTTTTTACGGGGTAGGGCTGTCAACCCTACGTTCAAACAGTCATACAGAACGTATGGTTTAATGTGGATCCCGAACCACAACAAACATCCGTGGCACCACCGAGACTCGAATGCGAAACCCATGGCACCGAGCGTCAAAGAGCTAGTCATTCGTCCATCTGGCCCATTCATTTTTTACAAATAGAGCATAAATTTAATCAAATGGCTAAAAATCTTTTGTGTAATTTTTTTCACACGGAAAGCCCATTAATGATGTAAAATCACAAAATCAATAATTATATAATTCATTTGGGGATTCGGGGATTGTAGGGATAGAGTGGAGGTAATTGAAGAATGATATCATAGCTTAACAATGTCAGGGGTCAACAATTGATTCTAATTCTAAATAAATGACCTTTGAAATATTTATATGAAACGATAGAAAGAGAAGAGAGAAAAAAAAAATCCTCACCATTTTTTAATATATTGTAGCATTTTCCCACGAGTAAAGCTATAGCATTTCGTTCCCAGGAGAGGGGCATGTATATTCTTTAATAAGTACATGCTAATAATACATACATACATAGTAATAAAAACTCAAATTTGACAGCAGATAAGCAGAGTTGTAGATATTTATATTATATGCAATTAGAGTTTTGTACTAATGGGAAGAACCTGTTACTCAAATCCGATAGTAGATAATCAGTGTCATGTGTAATGGGACTCATGAAATTAGCTATTGTCTGCGCGACCTTCAGAGGCCGAAACAGTTACTGAAGGACTACTACACCATGAATTGTTGCATCGTGATTGGAGATAGACAATGGGCTGATAAAGTGTCTACTCCAATGAGAATTGAGGGAAGCTGACCCTCCTTCTTGACTGATTTTCTAAAAGGGAGATTTTTAGAGAAGGAGGAAAGGAGAGTTCTGCGACAAGTCGACAATAAGACAAGAGTTTCCGCTTGTTTTCAAAGTGAGCCGCTGGTGGGTTTATCACGCAGTGTGATAATTAAGATCTGCTGCAGACCAGGTAGTTACCGACCTCTGAGTGAATTGCACTTGTGAATCAAATTACCTATATTTATTTATTTATAAATAGGGTTCTCAAGAACCTGAAAGTGGTCTTCTTCTAGAAGCCGTTATAGGCATAGTATAGGCCGAGGTGTAACAATATATTTGTTTCATTTCTTTATACGTAATGAAAACAAAGAAAAAAAATAAAGAGATTGATGTGTAAATCACATTAATTAATTTAAAATTCGTTACATTATTTTAATAAGTGTTTTAACAACTGGTTCTATTTTTATAGCAATTAACCTCAAAAATTAATAATGAAATTGCGTTTATTTATCTATTTCTTATACTCATGTCTAAAATGCTTCTTCCCAAATGTGTGTTGACCTAAATATATGAAAGCATAAATAATAATTAATACTCTTATTTAAATTGATAATATATTTCAATATGTTTTTGACTTAAAATGACGATCCATATTTAAGTTGATGATCAATTTATAAAAGTTCCTTACTTTAGAAAAAAATAAAGTAGTCTTCTCAAATGAATTATAAAAAAACGTTAAACTAATTTTTTCACATACACACAAAAATAAAAATCATTAATTCCAACAAATGTTATTTTAAGAAATAATAAATTATTAAAATCCTTTCAAAATTGTTCATTCTTTCCTATTATAAATTCTCGTTGTATTCTCGTTTTATAGGTCCTACAAGACGATTTAAATACAATTAAATTCTCCGAAAAATCCCTGTAATATTTGCAAGCATGCACCACAGAATAATTTGTTGCCAAAATATTTAATTTTTTCATTTTATGAACACCATCTTACCATTGACTCAGCGTAAAAATTTTAATTGACAAGTGATTTTTCTGAATTAGGATGCATTACAATTAAATGAACACAATTTCAATAAATTTAAATTCACACACGATCAATTTAATATTGTAGAATAACTGAATAATAAATCAATGTAACGAAAAAAATTATTTTATTTGACAAAATATTTAGTTAAAACAATTAATTGTATCTCAATGCACAACAATACAATTGGGTTTCACAGCAGTATCTTTACTTTAGTAATTTCATGCTATACCCAACCGTGAAAGTCATTTTATAAGTCAAAATGAATGATACAGATGAGCAGTTTGTATTGATCTTCTTCGTAATTCAAAGTTTTGTTAACATAGCCACATTTGTTACCATGTGTTATCCAGATTGCCAACTTTCTTCAACGACTTTGTGAAAGTTTTGGCCCTTTGTTTCGAATATATATTAAGCAACATTTTATAAAAGAAAATATTTTTTTAAAAATATATATTTAATCAATTGTTGAATTTAATAAAATTATAAATTACCTAAATATAAAAAACTATTTTCATATTCATAAAAAGGTTTAATAAAAGAAATACCGTCAATTAATCTGGAAAGTCAACTATAGGCCTTTGTAATAGAAGGTATTTTGTAAACTGTTGTTTGTTATAACACAAGGTTAAAGAAACTTTCTCAATGTATGAGTCCCTAGTTATCATACCATTCACAGAAACTGAATGAAATTTTAGTTTAAGGTGATGAATGAAGTGGTATATGGGGATGTGAAGCAACAAAGACTATAATCCCCTAATCACTATATATATTAGGTTGGGGAAAAAGAAATCCATTATTTTTTCGATAGATGGCTGTAGTGATCGATATCACGTAAAGTATCAATTAAACAATTTCAGATTTATGCTCGTTAGAAAGGTGGCACTTCGTACTAAAATAATTCTTTTTCTGTTTTTTGTTTGGTCCATTCAATTGGGAGTTACAGGGTGTTAAAAATGGAAGTGAACAAAGGGAAAATTCGGTACATTTTACAGTTTTTCTTTGACAAAGGCGAAAATGCAAGCCAGGCGGCTAAAATTGTGAATGGTGTTTATGGTTCCGATACTGTAACAGCCAATTATGTGCAATTTTGATTTCGTAGATTCCGTTCAGGAATTTTTGATGTTAAAGATGCACCTCGCACAGGTAGGCCGGTCGTCGAAAATGTCGATAAAATCGGAGAAATGATCGAAGTTGACCGGCATGTTAGCAGTCGTAACATCGCCCAGGATCTAAAAATCGACCATAAAACAGTTTTAAACCATTTACACAAAGCTGGATTCAAAAAGAAGCTCGATGTTTGGGTGCCACACCAATTAACAGAAAAAAACATGATGGATCGAATTTCCATCTGCGAAGCCTTGGCCAAACGGAATGAGATAGACCCATTTCTTAAACGGATGGTGACTGGAGATGAGAAATGGATCACATACGATAACCCTGTGCGAAAACGATCATGGTCAAAGAGCGGTGAAGCACCTCAAACGGTGGCCAAACCAGGACTAACGGCCAGGAAGGTTCTGTTATGCATTTGGTGGGACTGGAAGGGGATTATTTATTATGAGTTGCTTCCATATGGCCAAACGCTAAATTCTGATCTCTACTGTCAACAACTGGACCGTTTGAAGATAGCGATTGACCAGAAACGGCCAGAATTGGCCAACAGGAGAGGTGTCGTGTTCCACCAGGACAACGCTAGGCCACACACATCTACAGTGACTCGCCAGAAACTTCGGGAGCTTGGTTGGGAAGTTTTAATGCATCCGCCATACAGTCCGGACTTGGCATCAAGTGATTATCATCTTTTTCTTGCATTGCAAAATTTCTTTAATGATAAAAAATTGGCATCTAGGGAGGATTGTGAAAATCGACTACTAGAGTTTTTTGCAAATAGAGACCAGGACTTCTATGAGAGAGGCATTATGAAGTTACCTTTAAAATGGCAACAAATCATACAACAAAACGGTGCATATTTGACCCAAATCGGACAATCCCAAGCATGTTAAATAAAGTCCTGAAGTTCATATAAAAATAATGGATTTCTTTTTCCCCAACCTAATATTAACAGTTAGTTTTTCATAATTTTTAATATGTCACTCTCCACAACGCTCTACGATCGTGTTAGACCGGGACCTACGGTTTAAAGTGGATTCCGAACCACTACAAACATCCATGGCACCGCCGGGACTCGAACCCGAAACCTGAGGTACCGAGCGCCACTCGGCCATTCAGGCCCTTAGTTTAAGGTATTTTGAGGTATGCACTCAAGAATCATATGAAAAACAACAGTTAAGCTCTAACAGTTACGATTACACTGACACAATTTTAAAAATTTCGAATAGCAATACCTACTTTTTTATTGGAGCGTGATAAATAACGTTGAGAGTAATAAGCCATAAATAGAGTTGGAGCGATATCTGTAGTACCTGCACTGGACAGACTACTACTACTACTGTTACGACTACACCACATCACTATGCCCAGAGCTGAGTTGCCCCATTACAGTTTTGGAATGATGTGGTTGAGAAGTCTGATTGGGCTCTGCGACGCTTTACGGTCCTATAAGACCGGGACCTACGGCTTAAAGTGGATTCCGAACCACTACAAATATCCATGGCACTGCCAGGATTCGAATCCGATACATATGGTACCGAGAGCCAGAACGCTACCCACTCGGCCATCACGCCCCTTACTAGACAGACTAAGAAGGAAAAAGGAACAGATAAGTAACAGAAAGCAAAACATTTTCCAAATTTTTCATGTGACCTCCTTCAACATGATGACACTTAGATGGTGGATAGATCTAAAGCACATACCATGGTAATCGGTTGAACATGACGTCTGATGGCATCTTTCAAATCAGATGCAGTTTGAGAATTAAATGAATATACTTTAGATTTCAGAATTCAATTGATTGATTAAGATTGGGCGACCTTGGCGGCCATGAAAATGTGAAAAGGCGGGAAGTAATTCTGTTACTGAATTCCAAATTGTTGTGTTAAAAACGTTTGATAAAAGACCTCACAAATGAGGGAGCACCATCTTACATCTACAAAATGTGAGACAGAGCATTTCATGAAGGAATATCTGAAATGTAGAGCTTATACAATTAATTTACTAATTATAGTAATAAAGTAATTAATAATAGCAAAAGTAATTAATAAAATAGTTTTAATTGTAGTTAGTAAATTCTTTTATATTCATTCCTAAAAATCTTTATTCATAAATATGTGTTGATCTAATTAGGCTTGTATAATTTTCAATGCACTATTCAGCTGTACTCACGTCTACCTCGTGGAGCGTACTTTTATAAATGAATATAATAAATGGGGAAAATAAATCGGTAATAATTTATGATAAATCAAGGTAATAAATGGTAGAAAAAAACAAGCAAAAAGCATGCATACAGGGATTCTGCATCCCGGCTGATTTTTAATCTGCAATAGATTAGAAAACGTTGAATGAAATATTTTTCTAATATTTAATTAATTATTATTTTGAAACCGGATGAGGTAATCTCCCATCAAATGCTGGAAACTTTCAAAAAATTAAAAACATTTCTTAAAAACATTCTTTAAAAACATTTCTAAGTAAGTATGTTCAAGTATATGATCAGGTGAACCACGGTCTGTTTATCCTTGAATATTATTATAATGTGACAATTTTATTTATGCATTGAAGCTTTTGAATGTTTATGGGATGAAGGGGAGACCCACCTAAGAAGGGGGGGGGGATAGAAATCCTGAACGTCTTACGAAATAGCCCTCTTGTCACGTGACTAAGATTTCAAATGTTCTTTTTGCACTTCAGCTTTTTTCTCTTGTTCATACTCTTTGTATGCAGGGGAAGATTGGGAAAACAGGCAATAACCAATCTTCGAGGAAAGCTAGAACAAGATAAATGGCATCGCTTTCTCGGTCTTTAATCCCAGACATCAGCGGATTGTCAACGTAAACAAATATTTATTCAAATAGATTGCTGGCCGGCATGTTTTTACACCTGCTTTGACGCACAGAAAGTCAACAATAGTCATGTTCTGTAATAATGCGTGAAAGATCTGCATTGACTTCGACTAGATTTTTTTTTTTTTTTTTTTTTTTTGGAAGATAAGAAAAATAAATTTTTTGAGGTTCAGATGGTTTTTAAAATCCTGAATTCTGTATGCTGAGACTTTGATTATCCTTTGCATTTCAGGTGCGAACCAACTTGCCAGCATATAAAAAAAAAACAGTACTAACGAAACGGAACTGACGTCAGAAAACCATGTTTTCTCAAACGAGTTAGAAGTCATTAATTGCAATTATTAAACAGTAACCATGACAACATTTTGTACCTATTTTCAAATTTCATTTTTATCAAACATTTTTTATCTGTTTCACAACATTTGTAAACATAATTTTTTCTCTAGAAGGAATTCCATGTTTTAGCTTTTCTTTTTTTTCAAATTCAAGGAATAATGATGAAAATTTTCGCACTATATTACTATGGTTCCCTTCGTGTTGTCAATCCAGGAATGTGAGATATATATAGAGAATTTCAATTAGCCAACTGAATTTATTAAGCACTTTTGAAACTTGGAGTACGGAGTAGTATATCCACGTAATACGCGATTTGACGCCGTGAATGAGTAAGTATTTTAAGTTGTGTTAGCATTTGAAACGTCCAACTCAATGTTCTCAATCTCCCGAACATTCCTGTGTGGTCTGATGGCCAAATGGTTAGAGCTCTGACCTTTGGTAGCATAGGCTTCATGTATCCTGGCTATGTCATAGATGTTTGTTAGTGATTCGGAATCCACGTTAAACTATTGGTTCCAGTCTAATGAACTCAAAGTGTGCACAAAAGGACAGTAGAGCGACAAGCCAAACCGAACATCCCTGTAATTCCTCGCACTTCACTGCAACTTTTCCGAAGGCCTTGTGTTTTTCGTAGGTATGAAACGGACAGCTTAACGGCGGATGGTACGAAAAGGTCGTTCCCTTTAGATTGACTTTTAAGGGAAACTGAGTCCCATTTCGCAATTTGCGTAGCCGAAAATTCTCACTAGTCTCCTGACTGTAATGCGAGACGCTTTACACATCAAAGGAGGAAAATATCAAGCTGAAAATTAAAATTGTAAGAAAATTATTCTCACTGCAAAATCAAAAGACGTTTTACAAAACACATCGAAGAATGAAAATATCACGTTAAAAAGTATAGTAGGAAATACAATCCTAATGTTATGACTAAATTTAATAATAAGGAAAATGTTACGTCTAAATTTGAATAAATACTATTTTGTGCTTTCATAATAAAACAAAAAGACCATTTACGAAATGCACTGAACAAGGAAAATAAACACATTGAAAAAAATTAAACTGCATAACATGTTTTCATTTGTAAAATCAATTATATTTTTATACAAAACATACACTAAAAAGCGATTAAAATACGAGTATTAATACATTAAAATAATAGCGAGTAATAATACATTAAAAAAGAAAAAAAAAAAAATTAAAAATAATTTCACGTTTTCATTCAAAATTGTTTTATAAGAAATACATTGAAAATTCATCAACACATTGAACAGGATAAAAACCGTTCAAAACAATATTAATATAAGCGGAAGATAAGTTAACATAATCGTGTTCGAATTTATTTATTTAAACATTCTCGTGGCTAAATCCTATCTCGTGTTTAATTTTAGTTTACAAGAAGCAAATGAATGTTTAGGATATTGATTTATTCAATTCCTTCTATTAGTTCACATTCTCCCTATATATATATATATATTATTCAAATTTTCAATCGTTCATAAAATACTTTTTATTTCCACTCAAGTTCAAATACATTTTTTTGTGAACTTGTAGTGGATGACACTGAATGTAAATACAGTTTTTTTAATATTAATTTATTAATTAAATTTAATTAATTAATTTTAAGGTTTTTTTTAGATTTAAGTTGCATATATCTACCAATAGATGGCGCCAGATAAACTTCAAAAAATGAATGAAAATTATTTATAAAGGACTTTCTGCAATAGAGGGTGAAAAAAGTAGGAATTGACTTAAAAATTTTTTTCTTTAGATTACTTGTTATTATTATATTTATATCATTCTTACATGTAAACATAGATGATATAATAATAATGATACTAAACGCACACACAAAAAAAAGAAATATATGACAAAAAATGAAATATAAAAAATATATAAATATAAAGAAATAAAAAAAAAAATGAAATCATTAAAAAATATTGTTTAAAATTTTGGCGTTTCATTCAAAGTATTTTTTATGAAACGCATTGAAGATTCATCACCAAACTGAAAAAGATAAAAATCGTTCAAAACAATATTAATATAAGCGGAAGAAAAGTTAACATAATCGTGTTCAAATTTATTTATTTAAACATTCTCGTGGCTAAATCCTATCTCGTGTTTAATTTTAGTTTACAAGAAGCAAATGAATGTTTAGGATATTGATTTATTTATTTGATAATTAAAACTGCGATCTGTGTGTTGCTGGCGAAAGTGAATGAAGGAATGCCGACCTTCGTATCGATGAGACTTCTGTCAGCGTTGAGCAAACGAGCGATAGGAAGTTCAATAAACAAATCAATGACTATTTGGAAAGTGATGAGTTCTTTTGTGACTCTCCGCCGCTTAGTATTTAGAAAAGTTACACAATATTTTAAGTAAGAGTAAATGCGGCATGCTTTATTAGATAAACACATAATTTTTTTTTATTTATAAAACTAATGTTCTTTGCGTATCAAAACCGTGTAATATTAAGTTTATCTAGTAAAGTAGAAAAATATACTGATAGTCACAAAATTGAGTATACATCTAAACGTGTAATGTATGTTTTTACTTAACAAGCTAAATTTTGCTCTAAGAAAATCGTGCTTTGTGAAAAACCTTTAGACCTTCTTTAGATCCTCTTTACTCGTCACATCATATTCATGGACAGATTTTTCCAACTTAGCCCATAAATTTTCTATGATATATAAATGTCTAGAGATTGGGGTGGAGTATACTACATAGCTGCTGCTTGCAGTGGTATAACAAATACAACTGGACAATTTTCGCCGTATGTTTCGGGTCATTGTCTTGCTGAGAGACGAAGTTTGACCTAAGTTCCTACTTTGTGGCCACTGTTTTGTAAATTATTCTTTAAGATGTCAAGATACACCATTCTATCCATAATGTCATACTCCTCCTGCTGCCATACAGCCGCAAACGAGGACGGATCCACATACATATTAATCGTCTTTAATCTACAGTCTACATCTCTAGTCTACATACATGGATCCACACATCGTCTTTACGGTGTTCCTAGGATTTAGTACTATCCCAGGATCTAGTTCCTACACTTTATATCGTCCGTCATTCCCGTACAGATTGAATTTGTTCTCATCGTAGAACAGAACAGTGTTAAAGAATGATTCCGGTTTGGAAATATGATTTTTTTCAGGTCTTTTTTTCAATTCCTTCTATTAGCTCACACTCTCCCTATATATATCTTGTTCAAATTTTCAATCGTTCATAAAATACTTTTTATTTATCCACTCAAGTTCAAATACATTTTTTTGAACTTGCAGTGGATGACACTAGATGTTAATACAGTTTTTTCAAATATTAATTCATTAAGTAAATTTAATTAATTAATTAAAAATTTTTTTACATTTAAGTTGCGTATATCTTAATAATAGAGGGCGCCAGATATAAAAGCAAATTTTCAACTTTATTTGTAAAGGACTTTTCTGCAATATAGTTAAAAAAAAAGTAGGAATTGACTTAAAAATTTTTTTTTCTATTGATGTAACTGATGAGTGGCTTTCTTATTGGAGTAAAGCCGTGAAATCCTGCATTATGAAGAACACGTCTAATAAGTCTGAGCTGAAAAGCTTCTTCCAATTTTTGAGAAGATCGACGATGTAAATTTTATGGCGCTTAACCTCTGATTTTTCTTTATTGAACGTATAATCTTCCTCTTTGCGGTAGTGCTTAAAATTCCCTTACACTCTCTTCCCGAAATATTGGCACTACATCTAGATTTCCGATACTTCTAAATTATTTTTTGAACACAACCATGACTTTTCCCAACTAACGATGCAATTTCTCGAAGAGATTTGCCATCTTTTGATCATTTGATGGCAAAACAACGTTCTGTTTCAGAAGTTTCCCTCCTAGAGCTCATTACGAATTTTAAGATTGAAAAAAATAATAATAATATGTGTGTGTGCATGTAATTGGTTGGAACGAGAAATGTATATTTTTAAATTAATTTAAAAAATGTGAAAGTAAACGTGGTTTCAAATAATATACACAGTTTGGTAATAAATAACACAAATATATTTATGTAGGATTTGTTTGCCTACTAAGCACCAGGTGGAAACACATCACGGACTATGTGCCTTTCACACCAACCTTTTGCCATGTAGTGGCAGTACTGGACCTTGAACTCTGGCCCTGGAAGAAGGGAAAAAACCCGTAGTTGGGCGCGAGAGGAGAAAGCTAACTGACATGGGAGATGCTGCGTCAAGCAGCGGTAGAAAATGGTTGTGAATATATCAATACTTTCTGTAAATATTAATGTAAATATATTCAAATTAAATATGTGTTGTTGAGAGAAAACCAACGCTTCTTTATTTCGCTTTGAAATACACCCCTAGATTGCCTCCCTACGTCGTTAAAAATTTGCTAGACTGGTGGAGAAGTCTACATTTATATGCTTTTTTCATATTTATATAAAAAGCATTACGCAAAAATCCATTACACAGAAGAGTGATGCAATTAATCTTTATGCCAAGGTAAATAATTTGAAAAGTTAAAACTATTAAAATGCCTGTGTCGTGTCAATATGAGCATTATCTTTTAGTAAATATTTTTTATGGTGAAATTCTATATAATTATTGCATATGTTAGACTATATTCTATCTGTGTCCCTTGGAAGGGGGCTGTTTATTGGTCTCTGCACCTGACCGTGTGGGTCACAGCTGGAGGTGAAGAGGATATATGTGGACAGTATTTTAATTGACAAGGGTCATAAAACACTTCGAGGCCAGATGGTCAAGAAATCTGTTGATCAAGACGGGGATTTTAATTTATGGACGGGGGTGCGTCTGCCCAACGGATATAGACTCTAATACGTTGTCGGTAATCGCCCCCCTGAGAATGAACTATAAAATAGAGGTGATGGACATCGCAGAAAAAAAGAGAGTGAAGGAGGAACCCAGAGGAGAGAGCAAGATGTAGAAGGACTGAAGACAGGAGATGACGAACGGAGGAAGCTGCCCCATCCCCCGCAATGACGTGCTGAAGCGCCCAGGAGAGGAAAGATGACCCAACGTGGTCTCCGAGTGAAAAAACCAAGGTGTGAAATTAAACGGTTGGCCCAGGCTGCCACGGACTTTGAAAAGGGATGCTAAACTTCCTTCGTCATGTTGCATTTGAGCATGACTCTCGGTTTGAACGAGTTAGCTGAAGATCCTCTGGCTACAGCGTCTATTGAAAAAAAAAAAAAAAATGCTCTTCCCATGCTACACGATATGGACATGCTTCCCCAGGTCTCCTGCCCGACACAAGAGCCCCATGAGCGGTTGGCCCCCTGCTACCAAGACTTTGAACAATGGTGCGTATAGAACATTATTAACACTGAATCTTTAAACTTGAAAGAAAAAAAAAAGGGCTCTTCCCCAGCTGTCGTGGCAAGTTATGAACTGTAAGGTCTATCACCATACTATTTTTTTAATAAATATTAATTTAGAATTGCGGCAACTTGTATAAGTCATATTTTTATTAATGCAATATCCGATTTTCACTGTTACTTAGATAAGGTTAATTGCAAGACTTATTACAAACTTAAATTTGTAAATAATAAATTCACTTTTGTTTATATTTAAAATTATGAATTTGTTTGAGAATTATTTCATGTGAATGTATTTCCTTTTCCAATTATATAAGTCTCTGAAAAGTATGCGAACTTGTTGGTTTAAAATGTGGTATGGGTTATTGCGGTTATACATAATGGTTATAGTGTTGTGTGTAGGGAAAACGGAGTATTTAAGTTTGTTTCCAAATCAGGTTTTTGTTTAAATAAGGTTTAAAGAATAAGCAACACCACACCTGAAACCTCGTACGAAATTTATTATTTATTAATTAATTTTTTAATTGTTTACTCCGGATAATTATTTTTGTGCTACGCTTGAGCTACACTTAATTAAAATTTAATTCATTAAAAAACCAGTTTTAAAACAATTAAAATGTGAGACTGTTGGTAATTTGTCGTTTGACTGTTATTTTTATGAGAATTAATTTTAATATGTTGTTGTTCTAATGTAGCTGGCAATACAGTGACAGTTAATCTTTATGCATAAGCAAGGGCTGAACTGCTGTTACTCATTTAGCACTACCCAGGGGGCACGTGTAGCTTAAAGAATGCTAAGGACGCGAGTGACACTACCCCCTAACTAACGCGATTAACGCTACCCCTTAATTTAAATATTTTTCCCAAGATAATTAAAAACAAACATGATCATAATAACGCTTAAATTACTGTTAAAAGGATTATTAATTACAATATGTTTTATACATATATTTATTATTAACTTAAAAATTTGTATTAATACGATGTATTATGGCAATTTTATTTTATGAATTAAACAGATCAAGATATTTTTATACAGGTTTAAAGAAATTAAAACCAATTGCGAATGACTGAAATTGGATGTAGTTCGCTTGTTATTTGCCTATTAATTATGTACTGGCTTGCTGTTGTTTTATAATGACGGTAACATTGACAAATTCTTCAAAGTCATCCACCATAAACAGCAGAGGTTTGGTTTGCCGCTCTACTGTCATTTTTTTGCACACTTTGGGATAATTAGACCGGGACATACAGTTTAACGTGGACTCCGAACCACTCACAAACATCCCTTTCACCGCCAGGATTCGAACCTGAAGCCTGAGGTACCAAAGACCAGAGGATAACCAATTACCCATCAGGCCTTCGGTAAAGTGCAGAGATGGTGCAGTTTCAAAGTTAATCGGAATAAACCGTCATTGCGCAGGGTAGCCGCACGCGCATTATGTAATCCAAACATAATGACAACAAACCTTCCTCACCTCTCCGAATTTTTCATCTGGGGACTCCAAAAATCCTCGTTGATTGAAATTCCAACAAGGAGAATGAAAATTGGAGTAGAGAAGATGCTTTTACATTTTATCCTGATGGCCAGTTTCAGCCCACAAACGCAACGTATTTGATTTGTGAGAAAGTAACTTACATAAAGCGATACATTAGAGGTACATATAGCTAATACCTTATATATATTACATACTTAAATTGCTGTAGCCTTGCACCTTGTATTTATTTTTATCATGCAAAGCTATAAATAATATTTTTACTAACTTAAAAAAGAGTCACAATTATTAACACAGTCATCATTGATAATATTCATATTCATAATATTCAACATATGTAACAATATATAATATTCACCATATATAACAATATATAATATTCACCATATATAATATTATTCATTACTAAATAAATAAATTTAACTTTGTAGAAATGGGGCCTGATGGCCATGGGGCTAAAACTCTAGCCCTCGGTACCACAGTTTTCGGGTTCGAATTTCGCCTGTGCCATTGAGGCTTGCAGTGATTTGGAATCCAGTGAAAACGGAATCCACTGAATCCGTAGGTCCCGATCTAATAAGAGCGTTGCGGTGGTAAAGTTACTAGCGTCCGTAGTATATCTTCAAGCTACACGTGCCCTCTGGGTAGTACTAAATGAGTAACAGCGCTGCAGCCCTTGCTCATGATTTAAAGATTAACTCTCTCTGTATTGCCAGCTGTATTAGAACAACGACAACTTTCTAAAAATTAACTAATGGGTTTTACGTAGGTGTGCTTTTCCACAGTTCAGGATCAAGTTCACCTGAGCCGATTACCAAAAGAGACTTAAAGTGCTTATTTACCATCTGTAGATGTTTTAATATCTGGCGCTCGGTGCCACAAGTTTAATAGGATTCGAGTCCCTACGGTACCATGGATATTAATAGTTCTCTTGGAAAGCGATGTCCTTTCTTCATCACTCGTAGATGGGTTATATGTGTTGTATAAAAGTGTAAACAAATGGGCCTCAGTTTTTTTTCACCTTCAAAAACACCACATAACTATTGAGTTATTCAAAACGTGGCCAAATATAACACATGATAAGAACATCAAATTTACATCATGATAAGAATGTAAATTAATTATTTTGATTTGTACTCGTATATGGTTCTACTGACATTGAAAAAAGCCATTTGATTTCATTACATATTGCGTATAAGTCATGTTATGAATAAATTTAAAATATTTTTTTAGAAAAATTAAACTATTTTCTTACAAGTGGCACTTGATCCAATAATGTTTGAAAGAAAAAATGGTACTTACGTATTAACGGTACCTTGGCGACATTGCGCCATTAAAGAGCACACGCGCCAATCGCAGCTACAGATTTGGCGCCAATCTACACTTAAAATTTTTGTTCCAAATAATAAAATATATATGAAAACTTCATTTAAAATCAAAACGCTTTCAAAATATTTTTATTCCAAATAATAAAGATTGGCGAGACTTAAAAACCGCCAAGTCTGTCGCCAAGGTACCGTTAATACGTAAGTACCGAAAAAATAATTGTTAAAAAATAAAGCAACTATTGAATGAAGACTCTTAAAGCATTGTGCTAATGTGAAATAATATATGTATTAGAATAAAAAGCAAATGACAGTTTTCAAATCTTTAATGATCACTATTCTTTTAATTTCATTTTTAATGTCGTTTATAATAAAACGAATGTGAAAAAAAAAAATTGTTTTTTCCACTAAAATCCTTTTTTAATTATTTATAAAATTCATATGCAATTAAGAGTTTATATATGATTAATAAATAAATAAAATTACTAATTTGAATTAAATAAAAACTTTATATGAATAGGCTAAACATAAAAATTAATTTGCTTTTTCTGTAATAATTTCAAATATAAGTGCTGCCATCTATCTAAATTTATTACAATGAATCTTTTAAAAGTATTAAAAAAATCACCAATTTTCAGGCCTCTATTTTTATCCCTGTCCATTAAATTTTCGTAATTAGGAATCTTCTGGAATTTTCGAACCATTTTATTGGAATAATAATAATTTTAACTACTGATTTTTTACGATTTATTTTCAGCTTTTAAAAGTAAAAAGTCACTTTCTTTAAGTCTTGTAGTTAGTTCGTGGCTAAATTTCTTTTGTTTATAAAAAGCTAATTATATTAGCTATAATCTTAGTTATTTAAGCGGTTTTGCATCAAAGGGGCATTTTGTGCTTATATATTTAATAATCATTCTAATTAAATGCATGCCTTCTATTCCTATTTATCCAAAAATACTTAGTAGTAGAAATATATTTAAGTTTTTCAAAAAACTAAATTTCTGTATAACTAATAAATATCTTTGAGAAATATTTATTTTAAAAATAATTACACAGATTGTGTTTTAATAATAATAGAAATGTTTTGATAAAATATTGTATAAAAATGGAAATAAAATTTTTATTGCTATGTATCATAAACAAATATTACAAATTCACAAGTTCTATGTATTAATATAAATATTCAAAAAAAAAACTGTTTTTTTCTATTACCTAACTGTTTTTTTTATTTTTTTCTATTACAATTTTTTTTTAAAGAAATACCCATTCTAATTAAGAGGATTTAAAAAAAAAAAAAATCACCATTTTTTTTTATCAATAGATAATATATCTAAAATTAATAATTTATGCCAATATTTTAATTACAAAAAGTGAAGAATAATTTTATAGAATTCATGTTTATAATAATAATGTTTATAATTCCTCCAATATAATTGTTAAATATAGTAAATTTAATTTTATTTGTAATATCACATGAAGCAATACTTATTAGAAATTAAGAAGCGAAAAAAATAAAACTACCCTAATTTAATCAAGAAAATAATAAAACTTGAAAAACCTTTATATGAGAACACATTTTAAATTTTTATGGCCCTCAAAATTAGTAATGATATTTTTTTATCGAATGGTAGGATCATTTAAAATTTATATTTCTCTCCCAAAGATGTCTATGAGAAAAACTCTATTTTGCTTTGTAATATTATAAAGCCGAATTTTCTTCAGAATTACAAAATTTTTATGGTATTACATAATGTTTAGAAAATTGTTTTATTCAAACATTCAACTAGAAATTATTCTACAAAGGTAAATCCATTATTTTTCCTTTTCTATTAATAGTATATTTTTTTAAAAATGTAAAAGATTAAAAAATTTTTGCAAAGAATTTAGACTGTTTATTTTAAAACATACATTTATGAAGACCTTAAATTTTTGTAAAACTAGAAATGTTACTTATATACAACTAATAATAATAATTATACCATTAATAAAAATAAAAGCAGACCCAGATATAAAAATTTAAAATTTTGTTTAGTTTAATCTCAAATTTAGTTTAATAATGTATAAAATTCTCTCTGTCGTTCGGTACCACAGGTTTCGGATTCGAGTCTCGGCGGTGGCATGGATGTTTCCAGGGGTTCGGAATCCACTTTAAGCCGTAGGTCCCGGTCTCATATGACTGTTGAGCGTTGGGTGTAGAGATGACAACCCCCCTACCCTGTAAAAAGAAAAACATCCCTCGTCTCGAAATCTACCAGTAGGTAGACGGTCTTGGCCCACACTGGGCTGTTGCGCCAATGATGGTGATGAATGTGCAAAATTGGAACAGAGGTATAACAGTTTTTCTTATTAAAAGGGGAGAGATAAAAGGCCTGTAATCCATCAATAAAAAACAGCTAAAACACTATTGTACTTTTTGTAACAACACAGCGCTGACCTCAATTTGCTTTCACTTTTTCGCAGTTCGCTCTGGTAGTCTTTTGGACTGCGCATCAGGTTGTTTATGTTCGTTTATTAAGTTCTCGATACTATCCAGCGATTCTTTCTCACCCAGCCAACGATTTAATCATTTCTGATTTATTTCTTTTCCAAACTCTCTATCCAGTGTATGTAACTTCCTTATTGTGCTCTTCCAGTTACTCGTTCATTTTATTTTAATTCTCTCCCATGTATTTTAATTACTTTCATCACTTATTATTAAAATAATAATAAAAAAATTTTTTAAATCCCTCACTCTATTAAACTTTTAGTATTTGGGCAAGATTCCTTTTAGTCTTTACCTCTTTCTTTCCCCAGCAATGCTCTTTCATCTTTCCAATGGACAATCCAAGATGGAAGCTAACGGCTGTTGTGCAGCCTCGGAGCTTCACCAAAACTCAAATCATCATTGTAACAACACACAGATAATATTTGTGAAAGGGGTTTATTTTCCATTTATATTTTTATTAAGCTAATAATTCGGTTTGCTACATATTTGTATTTCAATCTAATTATTTTAAATTAAATCGTCTCAGTTTATTCAATAACTTGTTTGTATTCCCACACATACAATACATAGAATAACTACACACATATTAAATAATCGTCTTCTTCTTCTTCTTCATTGGCGTAACAGCCTCATAGTGGGCCAAGGCTGTCTGCCTGTTGGCAGATTTCTAGACAGAAGAAGCTTTTATTTTTTCTGGTTAGGCTTGTCAATCCTACGTCCAACGATCTACAGTCATATTATACCGGGATCTGAATGAATGAGTGTCTAGCGCTCTTCCGCTCAGTACCACATGTTTCGGGTTCGAGTCCTGGCGATGCCATGGATGTTTGAGTGGTTCGGAATCCACGGAATCCTTTAAGCCCTAGGTCGAGGTCTCATATGACTAGAGAGCGTCACAGGGACCAGTCAGACATCTTACCCACATCATTCCCAAATTGTATAAGTGTCACTCAGCTCTAGGCACAGTGAGGCGGTATGGTGTAGCAGAAGTAGTCATATTAGACCGGGATTATATGACTACGGCTTAAAGTGGATTTCGATTTACTATAAATATCCATGGCACAGCCGGGACTCGAACTGGAAACCTGTGGCACCGAGCGCTAGTCATTCGGCCATCAGGCCCCATTAAATAATCTGCTTATTGAAAAGCCTTAAAAATGTGGCATTCGTAGAAGCGGAAGTTGTAATGATGTTTTTAGAATCATTACACACAAGCTATTCATAATTTTCTATTTTTTTTTTTTTTTTTAAATATTTATATTTTAAAAGTATTAAATAGAGATTTTTCGCATGACTTTTGGGTAGAATTCAGCTTTCTGTGAGATACATTCAAATTGTAGAAATTCTATCATTATATCCTATTATAAATTCCAAAATTCTAATTTCTTCTATTCTAATTTCGACAAAAATATCTTATAATAAAAAATACTAAAATATTGTAATTAACCGAATAATATAGCAATCGGGGTTGACTTGTGTTATGCATCAGCCTTAATATAGATTTCTGAAAGTTATCAAGAACATTCTTAAAATAATTAATTTTCACAACTGAACATACCTGATAATTCAAGCAATGGAAAGAATTCTGATAGAAAGCAGACTTATTATCATAGCACAAAATTCGAAAAATTGGACGTTATGTTATGAAGGTTTGATTTGTCACTCTTTTACCATTTTTTGAACATTTTGGGCTAAATTGACGGGGACCTACAGTTGAACATGGATTCCGAACCACTCACAAACATCCATGCCACAGCCAGTATTCGAACCTGAAGTACCAACGGCCAGAACTCTAGCTAATTGGCCATCAGGTCGTATATTATGAAGGAGTTCGCATATAACAACGAATACAACTTAAACAATGAGACGTTAAAAGTGATGAAATTTTTTATTGTTCTTATTTACTTTAATGTCTTGTTACATTTTAGTTTTTATTTCCACACATTTGTCACAATAAGTATCATTATCAATGTTTGTTGTTTACGTCATATGTTGGTAATAATGCACATCATGGTCATTCGTTTGTTGCTTACGTCACATTTTGCTCACAATAGACATCATGGTCAAGGTTCGTTGCTTATATCACACGTTGAGCAACGGGCGTACCGGTTACGGAGTTCCTATGTAGTTTTAAGAACCACGAAAACCTCCACATCTTAAAGATAGTTAAAATATCAGCACTATTGTAGCTTAAATTATAGAGTAGTAATTCACAATACAAATTATGGTCAAGGTTTGTGGTTTACGTCACATTTTGCTCCCAATAAATTTCATTATACCAGTATACAATGACGTCACGTATCAAATTTGGGACGACTCATGATTTATTTTTATCTCACACTTTACATCTCACTATTTAAATTATTACTATTCATCTTATTGATTAAATTATTGGAATGTGATTGGAAGCATTTTTTTGTAATTTTAAGAATAAAATTTCATTAAAATGGATTCAACTGTTGTGATGAATTTCTTTGTTTGTCAAGACCAAGAATCGATGAAAGCTGTTCCATGACCAAACTGAACCATGAATGAACAGCTAAAATATTTGTCTCCAGTATGAGGGAACAATACTAGAATATGCCAGCGCTTGTTTTGACAGAAAAAAAAATATTGTTAAAACAATGTCAAAAATTATTGTTTAAATTGTAATTAATTATTATTTAAATTATTAAAAGAATATTGTCTGTTAATTTAAATAAACCTAGTTATATAAAGACTAGAAAAAAATGGGGTTTATACCTTTAATTGGAGCCTGATGGACGAGTGACTAACATTCTATCTCTCAATGTCAGAGGCTTCGGAGTCATGAATGGCGGGGCCACGGATGCTTGTAGTCGCTCGGAATCCACTTTAAATCGTAGGTCCAGGTTTAATATATGTAGAGCGTAGACTTCACAACCCTACCTCATAAAAATAAACCATCAAATGTCTAGGAACCTGCCAGTAGGCAAACAGCTTTGGCCCACCAATAGAATGTTGCGCCAATAATGATGGTGATACCTTCAATTAGCAGTTCTTACTCAATTTATTTTGACACTCTACCAAATAAATGGATGAAGAGATACTTCATTATAAATACATGCATATCAAATCTCACAAATTCTTCACAATTTTGCATTTTTTCTTATGCAATGAGCGAACTTTGAGCCATTTTAATAATTTTATCCTAATATTAAAAAGTGGTAATTTATGGCTATTTTTAAAGAGTGATACAACTTTTATAAGTTTCACAGCAATAATGCAACTTGAGTTGAGTTTAAAAGAGTATAATTCATAATTATAGTCTATGGACATACATATGGGCACCTAATAGTGGCGAAAATAAAAAATTTACAATTTGAGTATTTGATCATGTTAAAAAAATTTAAAACCATATTAATCATATCTGACCGTATATGAATGTAAGTACAGCTTTGTTACAATTCAAAATAAGATCAGCTAGTTGTTCTGAAACATTATACTTTATATTTCTTTTTGAAACAAACATCCTTAAGTCTACTTTAATTATAAAATCTCAAAAGAATGTATTGTATCAAAGAAAAAAAAAAATACCATTTTGTTTTTGACATAAACGATTATTTAGTTGATTGCTTTCATATATTTAACGGTTTTTGAATTAGTTCATAATAATCTGCCGAATTATTGTTCAATGTTCACAGATTTTGACACACTATTGTTCAATTTCACAACTATTGTTAAACGCCACAGATTTTGATTGGACGAATGTTCAACCAAAATCTGTCTGATTTATTTGCAGATATTGAAGTTGGAAGGCATTCCTTCTTCATGCTGTTACAAAATTGATGATATTAACACAATATAGGTGGACGAAAATTTGTGTATTATCTTAATCAAGATGCATAATTCCATTGCAGTAAGCTGCAACGAAAAATACCACAAAATGTGATATATGGATGCATTGTTCTATTAGTAATATGTCAAAGTAATCGTTGATTTTTACACAATTGAACAATCAGAAGAGCACAAGATTAACTCTGCTGAAGAACAATTGAACAATTTGAAATATGTAGTAAATTCATCACAGTAGTAAATATATGGGAACACTTTTTAAGTTACTGCTCTGATATAAATGAAAAATTTATTCACTTTTTAGTTTATAAATTCGATTAGTTTTTAGTCCACCGATAATAAGTGATTTCCGCAAAAAGTAACAAAAGCGACCCTACGTAAGATATCAATAGCAAAAAGAAAATTCCTGAGAGTTCTTCCAGGCCAAGAGCTCTGGCTCCCATGTTAGGTGTTTTCATGGAGAACAACTTGAGTTGCTGGCGGAAAGCCTCATCATCCAAAATCTTCTGGTACAGACCACCATTGTTAATCCTCATTATCAGAGTGTCCACTCGCTTCGTACAGCAAAAGCCCTTCCTCATCATGACGCCAGCACTGAAGATACCGAACGAATCCTCAGCTACAGACACACTTGAAAAAGGTGGTTTGCCATACTTGATGTGGAAGATGGCCCTGGCACCTTCAATGGCCTTTCCAACCCCAATCTTTTCATTACGATAATGAAGTATCTCCATCCAGTTGTTCTTCTGGACGGCCAACCCTATAGTCCTGAAGTCCTTTGAATCACTGGTGGCCAGAAACTCAGCATTAAGACTTCCTGCTGGTACATAGAATCGGAACTCCCCCTTCTCCACGGCTTCGGCCAATTCCTGGATGTTCCGGATTCCTTTAGGGATGGGTTGCACCGCCAGGAAAGACAGGACCACTGAAGTATACACGAATCTCACCAAAGTTTGGTACACCAGCCACGATCCGAACAGGATGCGATGCCTCAGGGAAGCCATCTTTTCGTTGGGTATCTTCTTGCAGTTGAGGAGATTGATTAAGAAGTCAGTGAAGTTCTGTTTTCCAGACAGGATGTGTTGCAACAGGACAGGGAGCAACAAGAACAAGAGTATGGCCACCCAAACGTCAGGTTGAAAGGGCAGCAGCAGAACTGTGTACCTTGGAAGAGGAGTGGGAATGTCTGTGGCAAAAGTCTTTTCGAGGGTGTAATAAGGGGATGCTAAAGTCTAAGATGGGCAATCGCTCCTCGATGACGGGTGAGTATAGAGTGGAGATATCAGCTTCCCCCCTCTGCAACATCCCTGACACTCCTGACCAAGATCCATTCCCATACAGCATGCCATATCGACCATTATCAGTTGGCAGTACCATCGTGTATCTGAAGTTCATCCTTTCCGCGAGGAGTTCTAACAATTTGATGTCAATTCCAGTCACGACAGTTCCATTAGTGGTCTTTAGCACTTGCGAAGATCCAGCAGCAGTGGTGGTGGCTTTCAAATGCATGAGAGGTTTCATTCTTGATGATTTTTTTTAAACCACAGTTTTCTGAACTAACCTTTTCATTTATATTCTGGTGATTCTTGGGAGTTTTCAGTGTTATGATCTTTATTAATAAGTAGACCGAAATTCAATGTTAGTCAGGAAACAGTATGGATTAGATTGTCCTTAGTTAATATTTTGCATTCTTGCTTTTATTACTATGATTTCAGTATGATTGTTTTCTGAAACATTTGAATTTCTGAAACATTTGAATCTGAATAAAATCTGAATTAAACATTGTCATTATCAGTTACAATCATGATATCATTTTAGTAGTTTGACTTACAACTTTACTTTTCGCTATAAAATTTATTCCATATCAGTATCAAGGTAAAAATTTTCCACCAAAGAAATTAAGTTAATGATTGATATGAAATTTTTTTTTTAAATAAAATATCACATTCATTAAATATCCAAAGAGGAAACTTTTTCATAAAAATAACATGGTAGTCTTACCATGTTATGTCACAGTCAAAAGACAACAATAAATAAACTTTGAATAATTATTCCGAAATACTTTCTTTGAAGTCATATTCAGCAATATTGTCATTATTAGAAAAATTGTCTTTTTCAGCACCATCTCATAGATATCTTATAGTCTGACCACATAAATCTCATATACATCTTAGGCTATTCAATAATCTGAAAGCTTTACTATCAGATATCTAGTGTTTTGAATTCGACTAAACTAATTTCTTGAAATTTTAAGCATATTTTCTGACTTACGCTGACACTGCAACAAAGGCCACTGCAAAAAGAAATATTGATTGGATCATTTTTTTTAATGAAGGTTTGAATTCTTGAGAAGCTTTATTGATTATTCGATGATTTTCAGCACATTGTACTTCTTCTCAGACATCTTCATCTCTGCAAATAAATAATTAATGCTTGTCAGTAACTTAGGGACAAATATAAAAAACAAATATTAATTATCTTATTTTTCGACATTGAAAATAATAAATTAATAAATATACTCTTATTCGATATTATTAATAATGTATCGTGCATTTCGAATTATGGAAAAAAATATAGGGCAAAAATACAAGACATTTTATTGAACAATTTAATAATTAATTTGCTGTGAAAACACATAAATATTAAAAAAATACAACTACAACCTTTAATTTTTTTTAGGCCTTGAAACAGAGAAAATACTGGGAAAAATTATCAATAATGCACATATAAAAAGGAAGAAAGAAAAATATATTTTCAAATAAATCATTACAATCATTATAAGTTTCAGACAAAGAGCTTCATTTTTTCAATTCCTACTATTAATTCACACTCTATCTACATATATCTTGTTTAAAATTTTCAATCGTTCATAAAATACTTTTTATTCATCCACTCAAGTTCAAATACCTTTTTTTGAACGTGTAGTGGATGACACTGGATGTTAATACAGTTTTTTCAAATATTAATTCATTCATTAAATTTAATTATTTAATTTTAGTTTTTTTTTTTAGATTTAAGTTGCATGTATCTACCAATAGAGTTCGCCAAATGTAAGAGGAAAATTTCAACTTTATTTGTAAAGGACTTTTCTGCAATAGAGTGAAAAAAAT
The DNA here is from genome assembly GCA_021605075.1 of Caerostris darwini. Classification (NCBI taxonomy): domain Eukaryota; kingdom Metazoa; phylum Arthropoda; class Arachnida; order Araneae; family Araneidae; genus Caerostris; species Caerostris darwini. The sequence continues at coordinate 232,922 of BPLQ01004941.1, read as the reverse complement.
TAGGAATTGACTTTAATTTTTTTTTTTTTTTTTTTTTTTGTATTACTTGTTTTCTTGACAAAGTACATTCCTTTATTACTAAATTTGAATAAACTGCTTACTTTTTTTATGTAGCTGAACAATACAGGTTGCAGGCTAAAAGCGAATATCCAATTTTACTTCAATTCTGCTATAAGGATTTTTTGCTCAAAATCTCTTTTTTTCTCAAGTATATCCTACTATGAATCCCTTCTGGCCATCTTTCTACTACAAGTGGTATAAAAATTCATACTTGTACTTGAAAAGAAATTGCTGTACGCTTCTGGTCCTCTAAATTAAACGTTGCTGTTTGGTTTATTTTGTCTTTTTACAATCTTTTTGTGCACACTTTGGGCTAATTAGATCGGGACCTACAGTTTAACGTGGATTCCGAATCCCTAACAAACATTCATGCCATCGCCAGGATTCGAACCTGAAGCACCAATGACCAGAGCGATAACAAATTGACCATCAGACCGCTTGAAAGTATCGCAGAAAGTATCCAATAGCTTTTATTAGATCACAGAAGAGCATTTTGAAATTTTGAAATTTGTTATCCTGTATTATTTTCAGTGATATTTTAAAGCCAATTTTCACATACAAGAGAAACATTTAACAAGTCATCACTATCAACCAGGTTTCTCTATTTTCATAAGTGGAAGTTAAGCATAATAATAATATATGGAAGAACTACAACGAATTAAATAAAGAAAAATTTAAAAATCTTTATTATTTGAATAACTGTTAACGTTCAAAAGCTCTTGCTCTTTAGTAAACTTTACTAGGAAAAAAATTCAAACTCTTTATTTATAGAGAATAAATAAATAAATAAAGCAATGAAATTTTGAGTGCAATGAAAATTTGTAGAGCATAAAAACTCATGTAATGTATAACAGCTAATGAATAGCAACTTTACAATGTAGTACATTTTTTTTGCTACGAAAAATAACCAAAAAAAATAGTCTTTTAATTTGGGCCCCTTTTCTGAAATTTAAAATTAGAATTCGTTTTTCGAAATTTATTGTATTCAAAAGACAATTTTTTAAAAAGGTAAAAAAATCCAGAACATTTTATAAGCAAATTTTTAAACCATTTAAAAGAAATTCTAGTAAAGTCAGATTTATTTTGTATTAGAAGAAACAGAACAGTTTATTTTAATTGGCATAGCTCTAAAGTTGAATATTCATAATTTAAAGTGGTAAAATTATCTAATAAAAAGCGTAAAAATATGCAAGATGTAAGAATCATAAAAGAAACAGCATTTAGATCATGAGAAAATTGTTCAATACTGCTTCCAACAAAATAATATTTTTTCGATGAATTAATATAAACTTTTTTTATTTCAAATCCAGATTGTTTAAAATCTGAATGTTCTTAATTTAAATCGTAAAATAATTAAATGAATAGATCAGTAAATACATCGACTTTCAGATTAGTTAATAAAGTAAACATGAATGTATCTTAATGAGAATTTTATCAAATATTCTATTTAATATCTCTGAAACTAAAGAAGTTATGAAAATCTAAATAGAAGATCTTTCTTCCTTGAATCATCATGAAGTGCCTGGTCTGCTTTGGAATACTTAAATCACCCTGATTTCAAGTACTCCTTTGTATTATTACCTTTACAAATTTTAATAGAATAGATTAATGAAAGCTACGATAATAAAAATTAATATGTTCTTTTTATGATGTATGCTAAGCCAACACGAGTGATTTAAAAATGTCTTAAAGGAGTGGTTTAAAAATTCCTAAACTTCCTTTTTCTATTAAAGATTGCAAGAAACACTATAACAGTATTTGTTATAAGACGAAATTGCTCAGTTACTCTAAAGGTTACACTACTCACTAAAAAAATAACAGTTTTCTTAGTACCTATCGATTTCTTTTTCCTTTTCGTCCTGAGATTCATAACATCATAATCAAACATTCTTGAATTGAACTTGTACTCATACGGCATGATGACTTTTCATGTCTATGTTCTTTTTTTACACGATTTGTTTTGCTAATAAAATTCATCAGACAATGTTTGAGAAGTTCTGCCAGCTAATGGCGTTAGTATTCTGCTAATTTTAAATCTGAGATTCACAAATCACCCACCAAGAGATTAATTTGAAATTCCATTAAAACTTCTAGTTTGTATTCGTCATCATTCAGGTAAAATTCATCAAACATTGATTGAGAGGTTCTGCCAACTATTGGCGTTTGTAATCATGATAACATCTTCTAATTTTAAGCCTGAGATTCATAAATCACCCATTAGGATATTAATATCCTATTTAATATGCAATTCCACTAGAACTTGTAGTAAAATTCGCCAAACATTGTTTGAGAAGTTCTTCCCGCTATAGTTGTTTGTATTCATGATCTATCTGCTAATTTTAAGCCTGATATTCACAAATCACTCAGCAAGAGATTAATATGCATTTCCATTAGAACGTCTAGGAAAATTCATCAAACATTGTTTGAGAAGGTATTACCAGTATTTGCCAAGTATTGGCGTTTGCATTCATCATCCCATCTGCTAATATTAAGCCTGAGACTCACAAATCACCCATCATGAAATTAATATGCAATTCCATTAAAACTTTTACTAAAATTCATCTAACGTTGCTTGAGAAATTCTGCAGCTATTGGCGTTTGTATTCTTGATCACATCTGCTAATTTTAAACTTGAGATTCATAAATCCCTCATCAGGATATTAATATGCAATTCCATTGGAACTTTTAATAAAATTCATCTAATGTTGCTTGAGAAGTTCTGCAGCTATTGGCGTTTGTATTCATCATCAAATCTGCTAATTCTAAACCTGAGATTCACAAAACTCCCACCAGGAGGTTATTATGAAATCGCATCAAAACTTCATGTCAATTCCAACTGAAACTTTTACTCTAAATGTTGGTGAATATTTGAATCGAAATATCTTGTTGTTTTTCTTCATGCCCTCAAAAATACATGTAAAAGTTACTATGTTTGAAATTTCACCAATAAACTTGAGCCAGTTCTTTCACAACATGGGTGATTTAAAAATTCCCAATAAAAATAAAACACTTCGGAGCTTTGTTTTAGCATTCGGTTCTATTATAGATCTTTTAAAGTTAGATGTTTCAGAAATAAAAACTTCTTTCCAAGTTTGATAATGAATTCAGTTTAGATATCATTATCACCTGATTCCACATATTATATGGAAATTTAGTTTAATATGAATGACAATATACAAATTCACAGTACAAAAGGAATGTTACGTTCAAAATCTTTGAATAAAATGGACACAACTTTTTTCTTACTCGAAGGATTTGTTTCTTTGTGTAAATTGCAAGAATGTCTTAATAGTTATTTTATGTAAAGGAATGGTAGGAAAAAAAATGGTTACAGATAAAACTATGGAAACCAATGAACGAAATTTAGCAAAATAAGAATGTTGACCAAGTATTGCCTTCTAACGTTACAACTATGATTTAAAGCAGAAAAACCGGCAATCGATTTACGTGGAAATTGCTTCCAGTTCATATTTCTTTAAATGTTGTCTCAAACAGATTTTTCTCGCATGAATCGATGCAATGGAAGTGTTGTTGAAGCTAACAGCACCTTAATCTGTCAAACTAAAATATTGATTTCTTTTTATTTTAAATGAAACTTTTTGCAAACAAAAACTCTTCGTGTACGAATTGAGCACGCTTTTCAAATCTGAGTTTGATTTAGGCCTATTAGTTATGGAAATTTGCTTTTTCAATATGGAGGTTGTGGAGTGTCAATGCATGTGGAAGTATTTGCTTGAGTAAATACGTATTTCTGTAAGTGAACAAATACTCTTTAGTCTATATGGAAAAGCGATATTCAGTTACTTCGTTTGGTAAAAAATAATTTGAATTATTACTTGTTTTACGAAAACAGAAATAGCCCTTTACTGATTGCCTTATTGATTCAAGGGATCCAAAGTCATACAATTGTTACAAAGAACAGCATTTTTTAAATATAGATAGTCAGTGAAAAACAATGATTTTTACAAAATTTTCTTAAAATTAAACTTTGAGAATTCATTGATATGAAACAAATATGGCATTGATCTTTTTTTAAAAATAACTTACAAACGAAAAGAGTTACAATTACGCAAGATAGATAAAGGTATAGTAAAATAACTACTGACATTATGAAACAACAATAGCAGAACTCCTAGTGGCACATGGAAGTTAACTGTTGAAAATCAAAATATCCAGTTATAAAGATGAAATATTAAATTAGTCAAAAAATGATATTAAACTCACATCAATTAAAAAAATTTCTACCAAAATCGATATGCCCTTTTTTGTACCATTATTTGAAAGGAAGAGACTTAAATATGAACCACATTACTGTACCTATAGCTGTACTTAAGTACTTCTTTACAATGCTGCGAAAAATATGGATTAAGTTATAGCACAACAATTTTAATTGAACATCTCCTAAGGGTTACTTATCAGGATCGTATTTTGCATTTCTAAACCTTGAGCCCAAAGGAAGAACACTCCGACCTACAGAGTTATCGTCGATCCCAGCACTGATATGGATGCTTTCTGTTCAGCATCTCTTGTCCAGGTTCATTCCAAACACCGGTGCTTCGAAATTCAAACGCATTTTCCATCAGCCCTTTCTGGCACCTACTTGTCAATATATAATGACGCCAAGCAAAGAAAAGGCAATTGATTTACAGTAATAGTCCATTAATGTTTAGAAAGTTGTTCACCAGGCACAACGTACATTTGTATCCATGAAATAATGCACAGTCATTGGTATGAAACGTATCTAGCCTATTAAAGTTTAAAAAGTTGTTCACCAGGCACAACGTATATTTGTATTCGCGAAATAATGTACAGTCATTGGTATGAAACGTATACAAGCATCAGTATAGGATGACATAGATCCAGTGCTATTGAATTTACCTGATCATATTGATCTAGGTCATCAAAAAAATCAACATGGTTATGTCTGGTGATCGTAAAGGCCATTCTGTAGTACATTAGGCCTTCTACCTCAAGCATTAGTATAGGACGACACAGAGTTTTGTTTGGTTTGTCGCTCTATGGTCCTTTTGTGCACACTATAGGCTAATTAGACGGGACTTACAGTTAAACGTAGGACGACATAAATCCAGAGCGGTTGAATTTATCTGATTATTTTTATCTAGCTCATAATAAAAAGAATCCACATAGTTATGTCTGGTGGTCGTAAAAGATCATTCTATAGTACATACATTATATCTAAGTTACCACTGATTACAGTACACAGTTGCATTCGTTAAAACATGTGCATTCATCAGTATGGAAAATACACGAACTTCAATATAAGACAGCGTAAATCCACCAGAACCTAATATGATGTTGAATATACCTGATTTTTCTTATGCAGCCCTCCAACGTAGCAAGGACATTCACTATTATCTCATACAAATGTCGACATTCAATCCCTGACACAAATAGTTCTAATCGATTTCGAACATTTTTGGACATACAGGTGACAATTTATCTCATAATGTGAACCAATTGTTGTTTCATACTAAATAAATAATGCTGTGCTTTTTTTTATTGCTGAAAATTTTATACTATATCTTTTCCCATTCGAAATTCAATGGGTTTTTTTTCTAATTTTCACCATTACGAATGATGCAATTTAACCAAGCTTTGTCTGCTTTACTATATCGTTATCTCAGCTGCATATCTATAGTTACGTTATCAAGTTATTTTAGAATAAAGGCAGTTTTTTATACATTTTGTACACATCCATATAAATTGAACGTAACATAACAACAATCAGCAATTGCCAGTAAGATGTCTTTTATAGTGTATTATAATGTATTTCAAGTACGTTAAATTTATAACAAATATTTTTAACTAACAGATATGTCCCAGCTACAAATGTAATATAAAATAAGGCATTTTTAGTTTCTGTAAATTTTATTACAAAAAATATCTGTGACAATAGTACATTATCGTTTGTTGAATTGTAAAGGTAAAAATATTCTAAATAAATATTTAATATATATCAAATTATACTAAACAAGTAATATAAAAAACAAATTTTTAAATCAATTCCTACTTTTTTTCACTATATTGCAGAAAGTCCTTTATAAATAATTTTGATTCATTTTTTAAATTTGTCTGGCCCCATCTATTGGTAGATACATGCATCTTAAATCTAAAAAAAAAACTAAAATTAATTAATTTAATTTAATTAATGAAATAATATTTGAAAAAACTGTATTAACATCCAGTGTCATCCGCTACAAGTTTAAAAAAAGGTATTTGAACTTGTGTGAATGAATAAAAAGTATTTTATGAACGATTGAAAATTTGAACAAGATATATATATAGGAAGAGTGGTGAGCTAATAGAAGGAATTGAAAAAGAACACAATCTTGTAATTTTCAAAAAATTATCATTTTAATTTCAGGACAATTTCAAAAAAACTTTTACCAAATATCGTTATAAAAAAGTTACATGCATAAAATAAAATAATTAAAAAGTAAGTTAATTAGTTGTATGCAAGCATAAAAAATAAAATACCATGAAGTTACGAGCATAAAATTAAGCTTATGAATTAATAATGGAAAGAAAAAATTCTTTCGAGATTATCAAGTGTACACCATATCAAAGAACACTGAATTGAGATAAAAGTTTATGATAATAAATGTTATATGTTTTAAATTATGCTGCAGAATACTATGTGTGTGTCTACGAGTGATACCTACTTTTGTCAATATATAATGATATCAAACATAGAAAAAGGCAGTAACAATACATTAATGTTCAAAAAGCTGTTCACCATTGTTCACAAAGTACATTTTTATTCGTGAAATCATTTTATGAAACCTATACAGATGAGGAAAATTGTTTAATCTATAAAAGCGAAAAATTGTCAGAGTTTCGCCTGTGATAGATCACTTAACAACATCCTAACAACGTCCACTATGACCTGACAACATCCACTTTCTAATACCTTTGCCCACCCTGGATTGCTGAGCTAAGCTCATTGGCAAAAGTTGAAATTGTTAATTGTAGGTGGCCTTTTCTCAATCTGTATTGTTAGTACAAGTATTACCAATTTGAAATTTTGGGGATAATTTGAAAAATGCGAAGCAATAAATTTAACAAGTAATATAATTTTATTTTTTTTTTAAAGTCAATTCCTACTTTTTTTTTCACTCTATTGCAGAAAGTCCATTGTAAATAAAGTTGAAATTTACCTTTTACATCTGACGCCATCTATTGGTAGATACATGCAACTTAAATCTAAAAAAACTAAAATTAATTAATTAAATTTAATGAATGAATTAATATTTGAAAAAACTGCATCAACATCAAGTGTCCTCCATTACAAGTTGTATGTATGTATTTGAACTTGAATGGATGTATAAAAAGTATTTTATGAACGATTGAAAATTTGAACAATATATATATATATATATAGGGAAAGTGTGAACTAATAGTAGGAATTGAAAAAAGACGACAAAACAAAACACTCATAGTACATTGATATAGTAGATTATTAATGGCATTCATAAATGAAAAATGAGGTTTCCGATGTATAAAAATACAAAAGTTCGATACGTACGACTCTTAAAAGTCCAATTTCAACTGAAAAGTAAGATAAATTTTTATATGTTAAACATTGGGGTTGGTCTTTTAATAATGCAGAATGTGAAGGACAAGAAAAAATATTTTATTTCATTTGGCAAAACTATGTTTAATGGTTATAGATAATAATGCTTATTATTTTAATTCATGATGACTCATTTGATTTTACATGATAAACGGTATTACATCAGAGGTGATGGACACTTTACGTCGTACACACGTGCATCGGGCAGACCAAAGTCCACCACAGTAACCACCGATTCGGCCATCTGTTTTGCACTTCGAGTCGCATGCTTTCCAATCACCAGGACACAGGTTTACTGCACATGCTAACGGGGTTGAATCTAAAATAAAATATCACAATTATATATTTCCTAAATAAAATGAAATAAACACAGAATATGTGTTATATAGATTTTTAATGGTGATTTTTAAACTTAAAATGATACACTGACCATGACAAATTGTTATTTATTTAAATTTGTATACGAAATTTAAGTTGCAAATTTGCTTTCATTAAATGCAGTAAGAATTCTTTAATAAATTTTTTTAAAAAATATCGTTAAATATCGCGAGAATTTTGCTTTCGTGTGAGTGAAATTTGGATGATCAGTTGACAACGTAGGACACGTATCTTAACAACGTAGGACATTGTTTCTTTCTCATATGAAGTTAACTGTAAAACGTAAAAATAATTGCCAATAAATTTTTTTCACAGAAAATTTGCTTTCAACAATCTTTTTTCAATTCCTACTATTAGTTCACACTCTCCCTATATATATTTATATATCTTGTTCAAAGTTTCAATCGTTAATTAAATACTTTTTATTTATCCTCTCAAGTTCAAATACATTTTTTTAAACTTGTAGCGGATGACGCTTGATGTTAATAAGGTTTTTTCAAATATTAATTAATTCATTAAATTTAATTAATTAATTTTAGTTTTATATGGGAGAAAAAAATTTCTCTCATATAAGATATTTTGCAGGATATAAATTTAGGAATAAATACCGTCAGTGGCGAAGCATGTAGATCGTTGGAAAAAATTTTCTTTTTCAGATTCTTTTTTCATTCTGGGTTCTAGTCTGAGTCAAGGAGGGAACAAAAGGGAAAATGAAACATGTGAAAAAATGAGGGAGAGAGATGGAAAGTGTGTATGTGAGAGAGAGAGAGAGAGAGAATTTTTTTCTAACTTAAAAAAAAATGAATGAAAATTATTTATAAAGGACTTTCTGCAATATAGTGAAAAAAAGTAGGAATTGACTTAAATTATTTTTTTTTTCATATTACTTGTTTATTATTAATATAATTTTATGAGGAAATTAATTATTCCAGAAAAATAACTTTAAAAAAGGCTATGTCCATATGGCTTTCTTGATTAAAGCTCTAAAAAACTATTTATTGATTTGTTTTCGGTATTGAAACTAAATTACTAAGACAAAGGCATATAAAACAACTAAGTGGATGATTTGTTCTTATTAGTGCTTTTTTATTAATTGTTCTTATTTTAAAAAATATTATAAAACTTTAATGTTCTTAATAAATTATAATTTTCCTTTAATTAAAAAGAATGAAGTTAGAATAATTGTGTTAATATTGGTTATTACTCATGAAACAAAAAATTGGATTCAAAGATTAAACAGTCATACCGGTCAATTACTTATTACTCAATTACTCAATTACTTTGCGTCGTATAAACAAATATTCAGCTTTATATATTAGATAACTGTACAATAACTTAGATTTTTAAATATCGAAAGAGGAAATTACTCTTTATATTTATTGAAAAAAAAATATGTTGTTATCTGAATATTGTTTCAGAGTTAGTTACTAATAATTATGTTAATATAGTTGATTCAATTTAAAAACATATTCTAAAACAGTAACGTTGTTAAGAAATTAAAATTTTAATTTAACCGAAAAACAAAATTAATATATCTATTATTAAGTATATATGTTTTATTTGTTACTCATTAAATAAAAAAAATGGATTCAAAGAAAAAAAAAGGATTTTTAGTGACATATAAACAAAATTTAATTTTATGTAATACATAACTCTACAGTAATATAGATTTTTAAATAACGGAAAGTGGAATTATAATTTATATTTAAAAAAAAAAAATATGTTATCATCGGAATATTGTTTTAGAGTTACTAATTAATATGCTAAATAAGAAAATTCATTTCAAATTGTAAACAAATAACTTAAAATAATAATAATAAATACTAATTATACAGTTTAATTTTTTATTCGTAAAATATTTGTTTTACGAATAACTTTTAAATATATCAATTATCTAAATACATAGAATATATAATACGTATCATGGCAAATAATAAATATAAATATATTTCTACCTATAATTAAATTTATGAAGGCAATTTTGAAATTTTGATGTGCGAATTTAATTCGTCAAGTGCACTTAAACTAATTATAATTTTAGAAAATATGAAATTGAGCAGACATTATACTTACACATTATCAGCAGTGCGAATAAGAGATAACAATGCATTTTTGTTTTTCATTAGGAAAAGCCTAATTTTGCTGCTTCATTAAAATGTTTAACTGAGTCTGCTTTGTTGTAAATTGAATTAACGCTTGAATTCGTGTTATTCTTACGCAACTTGTATTCTCAAAACTAAGCATTTGCTGACGAACTGCAATTCAACAGGACTATTGCATAAATCGACCTCTTGCGACACAATGTCTATTAAATTGGACATATTGATTTTGACGACAAATTTGACTCCGATATTGAAGAAACAAATTGCATGCGATAAAATTGTCGTAGACAATAATAGTGTAATTTATATCTGAAACATACAAATAAAATTGCAAAATTTGTCTTTAGTGCAATTGAAATCCTTTGTGATGTCATGTTTTGACCATGTGATGTCATGTTTTGTTCGTGTGATATCATGTTTATTAGTTAAAACCAACAAATTTTTGACAAGGTTAGCTGACTACTCAAAAATGTATACATTTCTTGAAAAAGTATCGTAAGTGAATCTGTAGACTGGAATTTTCTCCTTTAAGGTATTCCATACAAATTGGGCGACAAAATCTGGGTAAAGTGTAGCAGGCCTTTTCTGATGCACAAAATGAAATTGCTACTCATTTGTCCTGACGTGAATGTTCTTATGTCAAAATGTTCGGCATTTGAAAGCAACAACAAAAATCTTCATTAAAAATAATCCCAATTTATATAAGAAGTTGGTTTTAAAACATGGACTAGAGTTTCACAAAGGACCTACATGAAAGATGTTGCAGAATTTTATTTTTTATTTCTAATGCAGTTGGCAAGTACTTAGACAGTTATCTCTTATGCCATAAACAAGGGCTCACCGACGTTACTCACTTAGCACTACCCAGGGATACGAGTAGCTTGAAGATAAGCTACTGATGCGGAGTAACACTATTCCTACAACGTTCATATTAGACTGGGGTAGTTTAAAGTGTATTCCGGAATACTATAAATATTCATGGCACTGCCGGGACTCAAACTCAAAAAATGTAGTACCGAGCTTTAGAACACTACCCACTTGGCCATTCAGGCCCTCAGAGGTAAATAAGAACAAAGGAAGTATGAAAGTACTTTTCATTATCATACTTGGAAAATCTATATGTAAACAAACCGTACCAGACTTGTGCTAATATTAACGTAGCTAATAATTTAACTACGTTGCCGAGGCATAGCGGTTAACTCCAGTTGACAAAAGCAGGTATTAATGGCTAATTTTAACGGCGGTACTCGACTTAGGTGCTCAGTAGCTTTAAAAGGAGAGTTAATTTTAATGCTTCGGAAATTAAGGTGTTGATATTAGCTGTTAATTTTAATACTGATCAAATTAAATACTTTCAAAGGCAGTGTTTAACTTATTCATATATTAGCGGTATTTTGAGAGAGAGTTAATGTTTGTTAGATAAATAAACATAAAAGAAGTATTTTTTATTATCGGTATTTGAAAACCAATAAATAAAATCAGTACAACAAATCATGTTAGACTTGTTCTAATTGTAGACGTTACTGCGACATAGTGGTTAACTCCAGTCGACAAAAGCAGGAATTAATGACTAATTTTAACGGTGGTACTCGACCTCGGTGTTAAGTGGCTTTAAGAGTGTTAATTTTAATGCTTTAAAAATGAAACCGTTAATATTAGAGGTTAATTTTAAGGCCAGTTAAATTCAACACTTGGAAGTAATGTTTAGTGTATTCGTATATTAGCATATTGTTCGATGTTGCGCTGATTTTAACCAGTTAAATTTAACTTATGAAGCATATAATGTTTTTTTCCGAATTGTAGTTCGATTGCTTAATAATTATTATTTATTTGTTTATTGCTTTTTTATTTTAATTCTTTATTTTTTTATTTGCTTTTGTATAATGAAATTTTCTATACAAATGATAGTAAATATTTTGCAAATGAGATTTCTCTAACCATTAAAGATATAATAGATTTCAATGATATTATATAATGCTTATAAGATATTTTTTTCTTGAGCTTTCCTAAATTCGAATTTATTAATTTTATGAAGAAAAAAAAAGTTTGTCACAACAAAATTTACCAAATAATACATCTCTGTTTGCAATTTGTAAAAAATATATTGTTATTTTTTTTTCTTTTAATATAATTTTTTTGTTGCAATATTAGTATGTGTACAGCTGAAACGAGTACTTTTGTTTTTTGTAACAATCAGATACAAAATTGCAATTTTTTTTATTGGCAAAAGCATTTTTATTTCATGTTTGATTTAGATATATATTTCGTAGATAAATGGATGAAGGATATTGATATATACTTCATGAGTTTATATATAATTAAATTAATTAATTATTAAATTAAGTAATTATTCAAATACAATGATTTACTCTCTTTCTTATTAATCGTTCATTATTCTCAGATATCAATCATTTACTCTCTTTATTATTACTTGTTCAGTATTCTCAAATATCGATTATTTACTATATTTATTATTAATTATTTAGTATTCTCAAATATCAATTTACTACATTTATTATTAATTGTTCATTATTCTCAAATATTAATGATTTACTCTCTTTATTATCAATTGTTCACTATTTTCAAATAATTGATTTACACTATTTATTATTAATTGCTCAGTATTCACAAATATAGATTATTTACTCTCTTTATTAGTAATTATCCATTGGTACTTCGTAATCAAGTTTTATTTCATTGATAGAAAGATATTTTTATCATTTTGAAGTCAGTCAAAATAAAAAAAATATGTGATAGTGATATTGTATTTTTTATTCAAATGGAAAATTCTCTTCTTTTTTGATAAAAAAAAATTGATTTATCAACTTTTTTTTTGACATTCTAATAATTTTAAAGTATTTCTTTTTACTATAAATTATTCTTTATATCAGAGTTAAAAACATGTACATAATTATTTTTTAAATGTTCTGATGTGAAAAAAAAGGATTTATGTATTTGAATCACAACATATAATTTAATTTGTTTTCGCTATACGAATTTACAAAGAATGAGAAGTTTCTAATTCTCATATTATTAATAATTAATCCCTTAAATTAGATTAATTTCGTAAAGAAATAATGCAAAAAAAAATTTGTTCCAATGTTTCATTCATTTCGGTTTTTTTTTGTCTCATATTGGTGAATCGTTTTTTTTTTTTTTTTCTGACTTGAAAACTAATTCTTAGCTCCACTTTGATTGTGATAGGAGGAGAAAACTAATGGGAAATTTCGGATTTTTCTTCATTAAAATAAGTAAATAAATAAATAAAAACCAGCAATTGTCAATCCTTCGCACGAAAGCAATAAAATAATTTTCTCAATATATTCCACGTTTTTTTTCGCTAAGAAATTAATTAATAAATCTTATTAAAAATTATTCGTGAAAGAAAAACCATTTATCCGTTAATGTTAATTAAATTATTTGCGAAAGTATACTTTAATTATGTTTCGTTACTATCATTCTATATTAATAAAGTAGATATTAAAAATATTCTAAGGCATAGAAGCGATTTTTTTTAATTTTAGAATTATATGTGAAGCCTGATGGCCGAGTGACTGGAGCTCGGTGCCACAGGTTTTGAGTTCGAATCTCGGTGGTGCCATGGATGTTTGTAGTTCTTCGGTATCCACTTTAAACCGTCTAACCGTTACTACTAGTCTAATTTGACTGCAGCGTGTAGTGCTGAAAACTCTACCCCGTAAAAAGAAAACATTCACCTCTCGAAATCTTCTAGTTGGCAGACGGCCTTGGCCTATCATGGGGCTACTGTGCCAATGAAGAAAGAATTATATGTTTAATCCGAAGTTTTTCAACTATTCAGTAGAAATATGTATATATATTAATACAAAAACAATTGTTTCAATGATATTACCTATATTGATTGTTGGAACGTTTTTTTTTTTTTAAATAAATTACTTTTTGAAAATTACATCCAATCCAAACCACACTTTATGATAAAATGTATACCACGAAAGTTGACTTATTTCAGATGCAGTAAAATTTTAAAACAAGATCATTTAGGTAATGGCTATTAAATTAAATATACATAATTCAAAAAATTAAATAATTGAAGAACTTTAATTACTTTTGAATATAACAAATTAAAAATACACTGACCTCCAAAAGTTGAGGAACAATATGTTTTTCGAAGCTCACCATAAAAAAAAAAAAATAACAGTAACAATAAAATTTATAGTTTATAAAAATGATAAAACGAACTTTATGCAAATTTATCCAAAAACGATAGCTACCACTTTTTTTTATTGAAAAGAACATGTATATGCGAGTGAGAGAAAAATATGCAAATATCAGGCTTTCGTAATTACGCGTGTAACTTTTGTTGATTTACAACTTTTGTTAGCAGACTCGTTGACAATAGTCAGTGGGGTCTCGCAAGTTTGAGAGAAGCCGTTTGCTCGATTCGTTAAGGTGGCGGTCTGTCGGATGGAGGGAAATGGGGTAGTCCTAGGCTGATGCTGTTAGACGTTTTAATGTGCCTCGCTGTGTGCCCCACCGTCTGTGGAATCAATATCAAACCGAAGCTTCTGTGTCCAGAAGACATGCTCCAGGTCGACTGCGAGATACAACACCTGTAGAAGACCGTTTTATAGCTCTTTCAGTCTGAAGGAGAAGAAGCATTTCTGTGCCGCAACTTATTGCAGACCACTCTGTAGCATCAGGAAGAAGAATATCTGCTAGCACGATGCGAAGGCGTCTTCACAATTCAGGTCTCTATGCAAGGCGACCAGTTGTGCGTGTCCCCCTCAACGGACGACAAAGAAGGGCCCGCTTATCTTGGACAAGAAAACACGTTTCCATGACCAATCAGGTGATGGGCTGCTGTACTCTTTACAGACAAGTCCAGATTCACACTGGAGAGTGATTCAGGACGTTTACTGATCAGGAGGGAACAAAGCACCAGATACCATCAATCCAATACTTTTGAAAGACATAGTTAGCGAGGTGGTGGAATAATGGTTTGGGCAGGTGTCTCACTCGGTGGTCACACTGACCAGCATGTGTTCTAGGGAGGAACTGTGACTGGTTTAAGATATCGGGATGATATCCTTGATCCATATATCGGTTCAATTGGCAATTTTTTCATTTTGATGGATGATAATGCACGACCTCACCGAGCTGTAGTTGTTGAGGAATATCTTGAGGGTCTTGGTTTGGAGCGAATGGAATGCACAGCTCGATCTCCAGACCTGAATCCGATAGAGCATCTTTGGGACTATCTTGGTAGAGAGGTTGCTGCTTTAAGTCCTCCTCCAAGGTCTTTAGGAGAGCTGGAACAAAGCTTACTCCGTGTCTAGTCTTCGCTTCCCATTTCGGTAAACGACAACTTAATTGACAGCATGGAAAGTAGATGCCGGAAATGCATTCAAGCTAGGGGTTAGCATATCCCTTATTAAAATTCATTTCTGTTATGTTTCTATGACATTTTATCACATAAAACTGTGATTATTATCTTTTCCAATAATGGACTTTTCCAACGAGATGCTTTTTTTGTTGAAAATCATTTTTGCGTTTTTCTTGTGTAAACTTCTATGTTACAGTCAATACATAACTATTTTGTGCACGTGTTATCCAAATTTGGTGTTTCTACATTCATTCATTTGCAAATTAGGCCCCAAAAAACTTGTTGTTCCTTAACTTTTGGAGGCCTTCTAATAAGGTTGGCTCGATAAGGAATTATCGAGTTGTTCCTAATAGGAATTGAATTAAGAATTGTCATTGAAAAATTTGTGGAATTTAAGCAAAGATTGCAGAAATTTAGGGATTTCAGCAAAATTTAAGCTGAGAAGAAATAAACAATTTGATTTATTACAGAGAGAATAATCAAAGTAATCACTTGGTAGGTATGTATATGTATACATATATATATATATATCGCACCAAATGTAAATTGATCCTGACGCAAAATATTAAAATATTTAGAAGCCGATTAGAATTTTTTAAATACAACAAACGCAAAAGTTGATTGCTTCTCAAAGAAAACTGACGAAAAGCCATTCCATGTGCAGAAGCACTAAGAGGTAATGAAAAATAGTGAAGGTAATTGGCAAACAAAGAGGTAAAACATCGAAAAATAAGTGATGTTACTCCGGAAAGAATGAAGCGATATTTTCTGTAACAACACCAGATGATCAGTGGGTTGAAGAACACCACGATAAAGGCAGTAACATGTCGAAATACAGATACATAAAAATATTGTCCTTGTTTCCAAACTTGAGGCGTAGCTGAATGGTTCATATATCTCTGGTTTGACTATTATATGCAGTGCACGCGATTGCGAAGCACAGGTCTTTCCGAAGAGATCGTGCCCTTATCTAATATAGTATCTGCTAGAATATTGAAAGACGGATTCTGTAGTTCTTTATTTTAGGGTTTCAATGTTTATTTTGTCGTGGTCTGATTGAACAGCTGTAAGAGTTCTGATAATTTATAATTTTATTAGAAATTTATCTAATACAAAAATTGGTTTAAATAACATACTGTTACAAATATTCGATTGATAAATATTATCGCGTGACAAAAAATCATAAAAAATTTCATATTTATATATATATTTGATGTAATGAGCTAAAATGAAATAATTACTCCAAAAATTCTTTTTTTAATATATGACATTTAATATGCAATAAAATTAATATTCTTTTTAATTATGCTGCCTGAAATAAATACATATAACTTTTCAATGAGTTTTCAATAGATTTATTTAAATTATAGCAATTAAAATATTTAAACATTTTAATGAAAGTAATCTACGTATCTAGATTTTGTAAAGTCAAAGGCAAAAAGCTCCTACAGGAATAGAAAAAAGGGAATTTATTTAAACAACAAAAATGGTACATTAAGTATCTCAGCAACGACCCACTCGGTATTCAAAGTTTCTATATGGAATTTTACTCGAATTGTGGTGATCTTGCTGCTTGTTTAAAAAACCTCACGTGCAACGACAATGCAAATGTCCTTCCCCAGTGCAAAGTCCAGTATAAACACCCATAGTTTTGCAAAACACATCACAAGCTGATCTGTCCGGACATCCGTGGCAGTCGTCAGGAAGTTTAACGGCAGCTGTGAAAAAAAATGTATGCATATTAGATCTGGTACAAAAATCAACACTGAGTTAGTTTAACTTTCATGCCATGCATATATTCTGACTGAATATAAATATAAAGTAGTAATTTTCCATACTTTAAATGTGCTATAAGAATTATATTAAAGCAGATCTAAAATACAATTCATTATTCGAAAATTGAAAGAAACTACATTAAACTAACAAGAAAAATATTTAATTATTTCGAATCAATGCTAAATGCTCCACATTTGCATATCAGGGTAAATTTTAAGAAGAAAATCAAATTGTCTATATGAGGGGAAAACAGAAAAAAGTATTAACCTTTGGAATTTTTAAAAGAAAAATTAATCGTCGAGTTTAACTGGAGGGCTGAAAATGATAATTCATTATTAAAGGCACTTAAAGTTTAATTTCGAAATAAATCCCAAAAAGAAAATGTATGCTTTTTTTTTTGCCATCGCAATAATCATTTTAGGCGACAATATTTTTTTACCTAAAACCAAAATACAATCAGATAAGCAATCGGAGCAATGCTGTACATTGCAAGATCTGACATCGCTATTTCAGCGAATCTACACAGCAGAAGAAATAAAAAACCCAAGAAAATAAAATTGTATGCTGTAGTAAGATTAATCTGATATATGTAAATAGCAAAAGATCTAAAATTCATATTAAAAAAAAGGAGAACCGATTTTCAGTGCATATGCTGATGCACATTAAGCCAAAGATAGAATCACTAGGAAATCAACTGGTGGAAATCTCTTCCAATTTGGGACTGGAAAAACGCAATTTCGTAGAGTACAAAGCAACAAATCTGCATCACTATGTCTTCCACTGAAACTGCATATATCTTAGCAGAAAATTACTCACAAGAAATTCAATGGTTAATTGACGACTTAGGATTACATCAGAAGCAGCCAATAGCGTTATATGGCGACAACAAATCCTACATCCAGTTATCCCAGACAAACAAACAAAATTTAAGAGAAAAGGCTATTGATGTTAAATGCCATTTCCTTAGAGGTCTCCAAGAAAACTCAGCAATACAGGTAGAAAACTTATACCAAACCAAGAAATGATTGCGAATATTCTTACAAATCCCCTTCATAAACCTCAATTTGAAAAGTTCAGAAACTTTTGACAGATTATGTCCGATTAAGTCATTCAACCGGGGTGATGGAGTAGAATGCCTAATTCAACATAGCCGAGAAGTGAAAAAATCAATAAATTCTTTTAATTTCATCTCTGCATTCCATCATTAATGTATTCTTGTCCTTGGCAGATGTAAATCTGTAATCGTTCCTGTATGTACATAATCACAACTGCTTTATATTATCATCTAAATGAATTTAAATGTATATCTACAGAAATATTTAATTGAATTGAGTTTTATAGATTAATGAAAATTGTTTTCTTAAGTATCTACACATCTCCAGGTAGGCTGTATGTTTTTTCCTACTTTTTTCTAAAAGACAATTCTGGCACAGATCATCGTTCTTAACAAATAGGCCTATGATTTAAGTTAAAATGTCTATTGGTTCCTATCAGTATCTTATCTGTTCTAGATCAGAAGACGCAGACATTGGGCAGTTCTATTCAGAATACCTATTCTGTAAAAAATGCACCACTACAACTGTCACTGAAGAATTAATAAAAAGAGAACAAAGGAATTGTTCCAGCAAACAGAAGTTTAACAAATTTTCATATAAAACTAAAATCAAGCTAAACATGGATCCAAGAGGGGTTTCATTGCTCAGGAAAAGAGGGAATTTAAAAAAATATAAATTAGGGATCCGTTGACGTACCAACTCAGAGAAAGGAGCTTACCATATGTACAGGAACCCAATGAGGAACTTGGGATAGCAATGAATCTACAATAGGTAAAGAATCGCAGTATAAAAAAATTAAAAAATTAATGATGAAAGTTAAAGTGTTTGCTTTAGTAAATAAAAAGAAAAAAAAAGGTGCAAGGTCCCTTTGAAGTAAAATGAAGTGAAACACTTGATAAAAAAGTTTTTGAAAAGGTGGCAGCTGTGAATATATAAGCCAGGGGTGGCCAATCCAAACGATCTTGTTGTCCACTTTAGCAACTCCGCGAGCCGCATATAAAATTATATATCTCCATATTAAATTTAAATCCATTATGGACATTTTTTGGAGTGAAAAATTGAAACATACTGAGTTATTATTTTTGTGTTTACTATTATTCTTACATGTAAACATAGATAATATAATAATAATAATGATACTAAACGCATATTGTAAAGAAATATATAACACTAAAAATGCAATATAAAAAAATATAAATATAAATGAAATGTGTATTCTTAATGTGTTATTCTTACATGTAATAGATAATATAATAATAATAATGATACTAAACGCATATTGTAAAGAAATATATAAATCTGCGAACTCTTAACTGTAAGCTCATACATAAAACAGGCAATATCTGTCCTATAATCGCAAGAATATTATTTTAAAATCAAAGTTAATTCTTTCTCATAATTTCGACAATTAATTTTTGAATGCATGGATGCACACATAATGCATTTTTTTAATACATTGGTTTTCACTACTTCGGCCATTATAAAATAAATATATTTTGTAAAAGTGTGATAAATCTCATGGGCCCTCAAAAATGACCAAGGCGTGCCGCGGGTTGGCCACCCCTGATATAAGTACTGATTAGAAGAAAAGCTACTTACGTGGATTTTTAGGTGTTGGCACCGTCGTGACTTCAACAGGACAGTCTTTCAAAGGTACGCAAGTTCCTTCCTTCGTTCGATAAAGTCCTTCCTTGCAAAAGCAGCCTCTGTTGCACCGATAAGGACACGATTTGGAAAGAGGGTGACCCTTGTTTTCACAGGTGTCTGGACAACTTTTTCCGCATTCTTGGAACTCTTCACCGGGATGGCGACAGTCTAAATGAATAAATCACTACTTTAAAAATAATGTCATTAAAAGTTACACATAGCTAATATACAAAAAAAAATTATATGCAGGGCGATAATAATTAAACTGCCACTTTCAAAATGCTGTAAAAAAAGAACCGTCACGATGAGTTCAAATTTGAACTGAAGGGGAAACGGACGACATAAAAAAAAAGTTCCAAAGTGTATTAATAGATATCGCTGTAAACGGCATAAATAAACTGAATTCGGCTACCAGTGATATTTTGAATCGGAAATTCAATGTGCTTGATTGTTTCGGTTTTTTGACGAAAAAAAAATAACTTCCAAGTCATTCAACAGTTGTGGCTCTGTTAGTGGAAAGCCTATCCACGACGGCAACGTCGTGGATTGGATTCCACATTGGATGGAAAAAATCGGTGGAACTTTTTTCTTTTGATGACATACCGTTTCCCCTTTCTTCAAATATTTTCAGTTCAAATCTGAACTCATTGTGATGAGTGATTCTTTTTTTACAGCATTTTGAAAGTGGGACTTTAATTATAATCACCATGTAAATGTAAAACCTCGAATTTTACTAGAGAGGGAAATAAGAAGATAAGTTCAATCATGTTATTGTTAGACGAAAATTGTAACTTTCATATCGCAACTTATTATTGTTGGTTACTTCATTGATTATTTTTGTGTTATTTGTCCTAAAGTAAGGGATAAAGTTCTCAATTTACAAAACAAAACATAAATTTGAATTTTGTGGAATGCGTCACTTTCTATGCAGGTAAATACAAGTCATAGGTGGGATGTATTTTCTTAGGACTACATGTATGGTAGCATGATAAAAATTACTTAAATTAACATTTAATTTTAACATTTTGAAATACATGAATTTTCTTGCATTGGGGTCTGTGATATACAATAACACTTTGTATACAACAATAAATAATTTTTTTTTAATTTATCCACTTAATTTATGAAGGTAAGGAATGCAAATTTTGTAATTGATGAATGTTCACACATATTTAATTTTACATTTTTTTTTTTTTTTAATTTAACAGAATAGTAAAAAAAAAAAAATTCTGCACAGACTTTTTATTTTAGTTTTTTTATTTACATTAAAATTTACACATTAATATTACATTTAATTATTTATTACATTAAATTTTTTTTATTTACATTAAAATTTGAATTTTTAAAAGACTAGTAAGTGAAAGGTGTAAGTCATGGGTTAAGTTTTAATGTTGTTTTGTTTTGAAGATTAAAAATTGTTTACTTTCACGAAAATTGTGTCTCTTGTGTCCATATGGGTCTCTCGCCACTTTAATGTGTTTTAATATATTTGATCTTTTTAATGTGCTATAATATTTGATTTTAAAACCAAAATACAAATATTAAATATTTAATTTCTAATCAAAATTTTAAAATGGTAAAAAGAAGGTCGATAAGTAGACCAGATATTATAATTATTAAATAAAAAAACATAATTTTTCAACTTTCGTTCTTCAATTAAAAAGGAAGAATCTTCTGCTGAAACGGAAAATCTTCCCTGTGTGCACGTGATAATTATCAATATCCCGAACAGCTGACAATATATTAAGATCTTTAAGATTTAAATAATTTATATATTTTTTAAAGGGAAAGTGTTATATACGATTAACAATAATAATTCATAAAATTTCAATTTAAAATTAAAGTTCTACTTTTGCTGCAGTGTTCCAAATGCACGCATTTCCCATCACTGTCTTCAACAAATCCAGGCTTGCAGAAGCATCCGGGGACACACAGCATCTCCGCACAGGGTGCAGGGTAAGGGTTCTGGCATGTAGGGCGGCAGGGTGGGGCACATTTTGAAAACTGGGCATTCTCGCGACACACGGGAAGTTTTACTGTAAAAAAAAATACGTTTATATATATATGATTTAAAAGTTTCTTAATCGGACAGATACTATTAGATTGGTGTATAATTGTTAGGGGTTTCTTTGACGTGCTATATTTTAATAAAAATGTACAGTATTTTATAAATTTATGAATGATAATATCCTTCTATTTTTAGGTTATAAAAATGCTTGTCGATTATCATACGCATACTCATTTTTGGGTTGGGTTCCACCCAAAACAAATCCCGTTTAAGATGATTTCCCGATGGATGATACCACTTCTGTCCCACCAAACACACCACATTGCCTTCTTACAGTGCACGTCCTTCGTTATCCCTTTTGGTAAAACTCCTGGTGAAACACAGACCTTTTTTTTTTTTTTTTTTTTTTTTGAGGTTTTCAAGGAGAAGCTATGTTTCAACCCCAGTGACATGATCCCTCAGAAATGGACCCTGCTCGTTTCGTTGAAGCAAATCGGTGAAATTCGGACACGTTTGACTTTATTGTTGTCGCTGAGTTCGTGGGGGACCCATCCAGCCAATTCCCATACCTTTCCAAGCTTTTTGAGACAAATGACGGTTGAATGGTCCACATTGAAGTTGTCGGCCAGCCTTCGAGTTGTAAAGTATCGTCCCCTTCCACGGCTGCCAAAAGTGCCCGGTGGTCGATGGTCGACCTATTCCTGGATTATCTTCCAAGATAGTGCCGCCAGATTTGAAATGGGCAAACCATTTCCTGCATCGACTTTCGCTGATTGTGCCCTCACCGAAAAGTTCGTTGAGAGCGCGAAATGGCTGCGCTGCTTTTCATCCGTTCTCAAAGTGGTACAGCATAACATGACGAATATGAGTATGATTATCAACAAGCATTTTTATAACCTGAAATAGAAAGATATTTTATTCATAAATTTATAAAATATTATAAATTTTTACTAAAATATAGCACGTCAAAGAAGCGCGTGATTATTATGCGCCAACCCAATGCAATGAGTTGAAATTTTATAAATCAATGCCTTTCATATCTTTTATTTTCAAACTTTCTCATAATCAGAAATAACCCTTCTTAAAACTGACTTTGATTCTTTAAAGGTAGCGAATTCAGATTTTGAAACTACATTTTTATGGTGCCAGAATAGTATATTAATGAAACTTTTTCTATATACTTCCCCTATAATGGAATGGTTTTCGTGGATAGTTTTCTCACTTGTAAAAATGATAATTGATTCTTCTTATGAAGTGTTTTGTCGTTGTAATCTTTACAGTTGGTAACTGGTAGAAGGATTCAGAGTTTGAAATACGATTTAAAAGAGTTACATTAATTGTATCGTATGACACATTCGTTAATGTATTCTTGTATGGAGTTTTAACATGCAGTAAAAGGTGGGCTGAAAAGTTCATAGGTTGACACATAGATGACGCTACTAGTATTAAATCCATATGATTGTTAGTTAGCCCTAACCTTCAAAAGACACGTGTATAAATTTGACAGCTGTTGCACCATTAGTATGTGAGTTATAGCATTTTTAGTAAGGCAACTTTTGTTAGTTTGAAAAAAATGGTTAAAAAGGAATTTCATGTGTTAATAAAGCATTGCTTTTTGGCGAAAAAAAATACTATCGAAGCCAAGGCTTGACTTGATAAACATTATTCGGACTTTGCACCAGGTCCAATCAACCGTAGAGAAGTGGTTTGCTAAATTTAAACGAGGCGAAATGAGAACCGAGGACGATGCACACAGTGGACACCCCAAACAGGCTGTTACCGACGAAAACATCAAAAAAGTCCACAAAATAATTTCTGATAACCGTAAAGTGAAGTTGATTGAGATAGCTGAGACCGTAAAGATATCATAGGAACTTGTTGGACATATAGTGAATGAATATTTAGATATGCGAAAGCTCTGTTCAAAGTGGGTGCCGCGCGAGCTCACAATCGACCAAAAACAACAGCGAATTGATGATTTTAAGCAGTGTTTGGAGCTGTTCAATCGTAATAAACCCAAATTTTTGTGTCGATATGCGTCTATGAATGAAACATGGCTCCATCATTTCACACCGGAGTCCAATCGACAGTCAGCCGAGTGGACTGCACATGATGAACACTAAAAATGCTACTATAACTTTCACTAAAAATGCTATAACTCACATACTAATAGTGCAACAGCTGTCAAATTTATACACGTGTCTTTTGAAGATTAGGGCTAACTAAAAATCATATGGATTTAATACTAGTAGCGCCATCTATGTGTCAGACTACGAACTTCTCAGCGAACCTGTTATGTTTTTAAATGAGATTAGTAGATCATCAATCATTTGTTGGATCTCTTGTCTTAGTAATAACATTGACATGCCGAAAATGATAGAAATGCAGAAAAGGATACATAAATAAAAATATTTTTTTTAAAAACATTAGAAAAAAACAGCATTGGAAAGATCATTATAATTTTTTTTATTATTTGGTATTATGTGTAAATTCAAATCAATTAAGAAAAATAAGACTATTAATAAAAAAAATAAAATGATGATGAACAGTCGCCACTGACGAAAAGTCCATGTAACCCTGAATTTAATTGAAAGCACATACTTTTAACAGCAAGAACGAATAGTTCAAATCCTGTTTTACCAATAGAATCCAAGTAAATGCTCAAAATGCGAGTCATTCAAGTTAAGGTATATTAAAATTGACACACTTTGATACGAATCACGCTTGCGTTAACGTTTATAATATCAGTTCCTCCATGACATTTACATTGAACACTTGAAACTTTAGAAACGTCATTCTTCGCGATGCGTTGCCATGTTCCATATCTTTGTAATGGTGTTCTGGGAGATGACATCAACCGTCCTTCAAAAGTTATTGAAACCCCTTATTTCATTTAGGGCTGATTTGTCAGTTACAACAGCAGTTTCACCAAATTTGGAATCATTTGTTCGATTTATTACTCTTTCCTACTTGACATTTACACTGAACACTTGAAACTTCATTTTCTTCACGATGTCTTGGCATGTTCCAAACCTTTTCAATGATGTTCTGGCAGAAGACATCAAGTGTCCCTCAAAAGTTATTTAAATCCCTCATTCCAATTAGGAGTGGTTTGTTAGTTACAGCAGTAGTTTCTCCAAATTCGGAATCAGTTGTTCTGTTTATTTCTCAATTAAAAAAAAATTTTTTTTTTTATAAATTCAATACGAACCGTAGAGTGAGATGAAGTTTTGGAATAAGGTTCGACGATGAACCTTTTATCCTTGAAAGACAGCGACGGGACAGAAAAATTGCATCAAATCGACGCAAAACAATGGAAGATGAGATGAAAGAGTATTCGGGCAAAAAAGGCTTTTTAGCAAATTTTTCTAATGAAGGAAGAAGATTTGAAGTGAAGAATACAATATAGTTTGTTAGTGTGTAACAAGCTTTCCAATGTGATGAAATTTTGAAGTTGTAATACGAACAAGATCCGGGTTATTATTAACTGAAGCGGGGTGTCGAAAGCGGCAAGACCACTTTTTTTTTAAGATACAAAGATTTTTTTTTAAGATGAAAGATTTTTCTTTAGGATAAATTACATAAGTTTACAAAGAAGAAAAACATTTTAAAAGTGGATTAGTAAGGGAATCGCACAGACGATATCATAAATTGTAGGACGAGCTTTTAAAAGTTATTGAGTAAAAAGATTTAGTTAAACTTTTGTTGAAAGTAAAAAGTCACTTAATCGCGCTGCCGCCTAGTATTAAAGTCCTGAGGTTATTACAGATTCTTGAAGGCGTAAATGTTGCTTGAAGTTAAGTGAAGTAAGTAAATTTTAAGTAAAGTAAATTTGGAAATAAATTTGGTATCTGCCAGTAGCGTTTTTGAAAGAATTTCAGAAAAAAACTGATAAAAATTAATTTATTAGTGGGAGAGGGTATGTCATGGCGCCATCTATTGTGTGTAAGAAGATTTAAAATGAAAAGCAAGGTAATATATATGAGGAATTAAAATTAAGAGTTAATTAATGTGGCACATTCTTTAGAATGTGATTTGAAATATTTTTAACGGTACTTACGTATTAACGGTACTTTGGCGACAGACTTGGCGGTTTTTAAGTGTCGCCAATCTTTATTATTTGGAATAAAAATATTTTGAAAACGTTTTGATTTTAAATGAAGTGTTTCATATATATTTTATTATTTGAAACAAAAATTTTAAGTATAGATTGGCGCCAAATCTGTAGCTGCGGTTGGCGCGTGTGCTCTTTATTAGCGCAACTGTCGCCAAGGTACCGTTAATACATAAGTACCTTTTTAACCTGTAATACAAATATATTATAATTTGTTTAAAGAGTAAAATAAATTAGTTTGTATGTCGAATTTTGGGTCATATGGTACATGTCCATACCTTACTATCATAGAAATCAACCGATCTTACACCATATTAAATTTGAGAAATTCATTCCTACCTACATTTATTCTATTTCCCACACAAAATTTCAATAATAGGCACTTTATAAATCTCATGAATTTTAATTTTTTTTTTCTGCTGTTATGACGTTTTCTTCTACTCTATGAGCCGCTAACTTGTGATCTATTGCTATCTATTATCTTCAAATATCTATAAGATCATATTATATCATATATCTGAAAATATCTATCAAGATCATATCATACATCTGCAAATATCTGTCATATCATATCATATATCTTCAAATATCTATCTATCATCATCACAATAGCATAAAATTTAAAATTACATTCGAGTAGAACTGAAAATAAGTAATATAAAAAAAAAATTTTAAAGTCAATTCCTACTTTTTTTCACTCTATTGCAGAAAGTCCTTTATAAATAATTTTCATTCATTTTTTTAAGTTTATCTGGCGCCATCTATTGGTAGATACATGACACTTAAATCTAAGGAAAACTAAAATTAATTAATTAAATTTAATTAATGAATTAATATTTGAAAAAACTGTATTAACATCCAGTGTCATCCACTATAAATTTAAAAAAATGTATTTGAACTAGAGTGGATGAATAAAAGGTATTTTATTTATGAGCTAATAGAAGGAATTGAAAAAGCGAACAGAATATAAGTAGCTTGATAAGCAGAAAGTAGCAACTGTAGAGGAAAATCAAAATAGGATTTTTTAACAAATCTTTTCCTTTTATCAGTGCATATTAAAAAAATAATAACAGTTTTTTTCATCTTGTCGAAATATAAACATTTTTTTTTTTTTTTTTTTTTTTTTTACAAATTTTAACAATTTTTTTAAAAATTGAAAAAAAAATTTTTTTTCTTCGCTTTAATATTTTATTTTTCTCCTAACAATATTAATTTAACTATTTATTCTTTAAAAAAGTATCATACTAAATACGTTGTTATATTTTTTTAAGGGAGTCGAAATTGGTATAAAAAAAAGTTTATTTCCTATTAGTTTATTAATATTTATTTTTTTATTTTTCTATGAAACGTTTGTTGGATGCAAAAATCTTTATAAGATTGTTTTAGTAATAATTTAAATTTTTTTCAAGTAAATAAAAATTGAAATTCACCCCAGAAAAGTTTTCTGTTATGTAAAAAAAATGAAAACATACTGATAACATTTAAGACTCCTCAGATGCAACCCTGAAAATACTGACGATATGAATTCGATTGCAATTTTTACACTACATAAGGTAGAATATTCTAGGTTTAACCTGAAATAGTTCAAATTTTCTAAAACCAAAAGAAATAAAACTTTTTTTTAAAGTTTAACTTCAGAGCAAAAAGAAAAAATAAATAACTAAATAATCGGCTTAGAAGATATGCAGGCTATCCATAAAATTTAGAATGTAATGTAAGAACAAAACTCATAACAACAATCTTAAGGAAGCAAAGAAAGCAAAAGTATCAATAAATCTCAATCAAGCAATAAATTATGTTTATCAGTTATCGTTCAAATTTGAAAAAAAAATATATATATAACTATGGAATTCTAAATAATTTTATAGAAAAAAAAGCCCTCGAAAGAAATTTAATAAAAAGGCATGTGAAAATAATTTAAATAAACCAATAAGAACAGCTTGTGAACAAAATTAAAATAAAATAAATAAACCAATTAGAAACATTGAAAGTAGTCTAGAACATCGTTGACCCACAAAAAAAGGGGAAAAAACAAAACAAAACTAATGAAATTTTTAAATCAAAAATAATTTTACTAATGCAATTTTTAAAGGTTTTTATGTCAGTAATAAATGCTAAAAATAAAAGATGTAATGGTCAGTTGTAGATGTTACAAGAGAAAATCGTCGTATTAAAGTAATTGTTTGGTATTGCAACATTTGAATTGAACTGAAAAAAGAAAATTATTTCACCTGGACACTGGCTGGGAAGAACACATTTTCCATCAGGTCCTTTGACTAAGCCCTTCTTGCAGAAACATCCCGGTGGTCCACACTGACATTTTACCCTAGGTTCGTTCAAGTGTTCGCATGTGTTATTGCAGGTGGGAGGGCATTCGTAATACTGCTCGTCTGGTTTGCAGCTGACAGGACGCAACACTGAATGTAAAATTCAGGTTATTTGAGGAAATATAATTATCAAAATAGTAATGATTAAACTTTAAATAATTTTTGTACTTTTTCAGTTACATTTTGCAATGAATTGAATAAAAGAAAATTTATCTTAACTAAAATGAAATCAAAATCAAAATAAAAACTGAAATGAAAATTAATCTTATTAGAGGAAAGACTTTTTTTTTTTTTTTTTCAAATATTGGTTAAGACCCTAATGATTTTGTAGCACTTTTTCCTCTTGTATTCAAGTTTTTCAGACAAATCGAAGCTGTATTTTTTTCCTTTTGCCATCGATTATTTGTAAAGTCTAGGATATTCATATGGCACATATAGTATCCTCATGCTTTCTAATCAAATCCATTAATTGATCCAATCCAGCAGATTTATCATTTATCCAACGCCTCTATTATCAAATATATTTGCTTACATAATGATAATAAGTTGATATTTTTATACAAATATATTGTAACCATTTGGATGTAAAATTAAAATTAACTTTTGATGAAGGGTTTTGATGATCTTAACGATTTTGTTAAGTGGTTCCACTTTTTTAAGTCTAACTGAAACTGATTTTTGCCACGAACTGTTCTTATGGGGGAAAAAATCTAGCATATTCTAAACCAACAGGTTAGAATTATTATAAAAATACAATTTTTGTCTTAGTAGTACTAGATTTTATTAGAATCTTGATTTAGAATCTTGGTATAGGGCACATATAGTATCCTCGAGCTTCCTAATCAAATTTATCATTTGGTGCGATCCAGCAGATTTATCAGATACATTTTCTTAAATAATGATAATAATTTGATATTTCGCTACAAATCTTTTTCCCCCCATTTGGAAGCTAAATTAAAATTAACTTTATTTGAGGAATGATTTTGATGATCTTAACGATGTTTTAAATCAAACTGAAGCTTATTTTTGCCCTGAACTATTCTTATGAAAAATAAATCTAGATTATTTTGGATATATAATATTATACTAGCTTAAATAAGCTTTAAAATAATCTTTTCGTTTTTTGCAATGTCTGATTTCAATTTGAATTTCTATATATCATTTCTTACAATCCAATTAGTCATGTGGTCACATCAAATAGGTTTCTTACTCATGCAATGCTCTTAACTGACATGCATGAATACTTACTGTTACTACAGTTCCTGAACTGAACGCATATGCCGTCCACATCTTCCACGAAACCAGGCTGGCAGAAGCAACCAGCGACGCACGGTTGGTTGCAGGGCGCTGGAGCAGGGTTTTCGCAGGTGGGTCGACAAGGTGATTCGCATAACGAAAACTTTGCGTTTGCACGACATATGGCTTTCACTGAAAGGCACAAAAATTCACAAACATGTATTCAATCCTTAAGTCAAAACAGAAATCGAATACTACTGTGTCCAAAAGTAAGACCAATTTTCAATTTTAAATTTTCGCGACTTATGGAATGTCTATTTTTTTTTCTTTTTAGGTTGCTGGTGGGCCTGAATGTCCGAGTGGCTAGCGCTCTGGCGATCGGTACCACAGGTTTCGGGTTCGAGTCCCGGCGGTGCCATGGTTGTTTGTAGTGGTTCGGAATCCACTTTAAAAAGTAGGTCCTGGTCTAATAGGATCGTAGAGCGTTGGGGGGCATTGTTAATCCGCGTCCGTGGCATATCTTCAAGTTACACGCGCCCCCTGGGTAATGCAAAGTGAGTACGTCTGTGCAGCACTTGCCTTAAGGCATCCAAAACCAAGCTGTCTGTGTTTGTCAGCTGCATTAGAAAAGAAAAAAAAAAAAAAAAAAAAAGGTTGCTGGCACTGTCCTTGACATCAGTGTGAAATGAAACGTATTCATTAGTGTTTGAGTTACACCGCGTGCGACGTCTGGCTATTCCTTTAACTCAAAAGATCACTCCAGGGACACCGTTTTGAGTCGATTGAAGAGATTCACCGAGTCGATTGAAGATAATCGGCGAGCGCTTTGAAGGCCATCCCTGCCGATGATTTTTTAGTATGCACTGTGGATTGGAAAAAAAAAGTTGGCCTAAGTGCATTGTGCGCGGAGGGGATTACTTTGAGGGCGAGGAAATAAATTTGGAAGAATAAATAAAGACTTTTCGAAAGAAAAAAAAAATAACTGGTCTTACTCTTTGGACAGTAGTATGTTCTGTGGTTTTTGACGGTAACACTTTAATTGAAAAGAAAAAAAAAACAATAATAGGTGAGAATTAATTCTGATATTTTATTATTGTTGTATGTATTATTTTGTACGTTATAATTTCACATGCAAATTGTAAGCTTTATTATTTCTTCAATTGTCTTACAATTCAAATATTTAAATAATAACATTGCAATGAAATTTTTTAAATAAATTAATAGAAAAACAAGCACAGATACAAATATGGAAGATAAATATCTAACTACAACAACACTTTTAATATTCTTACTCCAATGTGTATACTGTTCTCAGCAGAAAGCTACAATTATCATAAAATCAAAGGATTTGGGTGACGCACGTCCCATCGTTGATGATCTCGTTATTTATTAAGGTATTTTTATTCAGACTTTTGAAGAATAAGCATTAGCGAAAATATGTTCCATGTGAAAGTTAATTACAAACCCTGTACTTAATATATGACTTCACCTAATATTATTTATTTTCACCATCTGAAGTAAAATTTATCATTGAGTACGGTGCAATGACGATATAACAAGGTGATTCAAAAGTTTGAAACAAATTTAAACATGACATATAATAATAAAAGAGAAATATTAAAATCTTGAGAGCAAAGAGAGCGTAGCTTCAAAAAAGGTCATAGATTGGCATATGAATATTACTCACGCAAAGCAACTTTAGTATACGGCATGAAAGTCATTATGGAATACTAAAGATAATATTTATTTAACATGATTAGGGAAAAGAAATTGATTATGGACGAAGAATTCGTATGCCATTACAAAGTAGCATAGTTCACATTAAGGTCATTAATGTAAGGATCACCATATCCTGTTGCCTGTGATTTCTGGGAATGGTGTTACTTTAAATCACGAGTAAGTATAGAATACCCCAAATTTCTACCGTAGATTTTTATCCAAAATTGTACCCGTTGAAAGATGAGATATGACAGAAGCTATCAACTCTTCCATATATTCTGAGATACAATATCGTACGTAGAACGTGGTAGTGCGTTTTGAATTCTTTTCGGCTGTTATGATTATCACCTCTCACTTTCTATAAGTAGCAATGCTACATTTCGCCAATTATTTAAACTCTTTTTATTGGTGTTGTAACTTGTAATTATCCTATTGTGTGTGCCTCAGGGTATATTTCCTTCTTTTTACGTTGTGAGTAGTGTTGTCCTTGAATAACAATTGAAGCAATAATTCGTCTGTCTGCGTCCAGATCCGGGGTCCCCAATGACTATTCGATTTGTAATTAAAATCAGTAGAAACACAAAATAAATCAGGTGTGCTACCACTTCCATTGTAATGTATATAAGTTGGTGGATCAGAGGCGTCGTAAATAAGATCAAGCAAAACAGAGTTTTAAAGGTCCTTTTTTTTTTTTTTTTTTTTTTTTTTCTTCCGACTGGTCATGACTGTCTAGCAGAACATCTCCATCGCATTAAAATATTTTCGAATCCTGGCTGTCCCCTAAGTGGTTCAACAGACCCAATGAACAGAGACCACCTCCAACGATGTGCGGTACTTAACGGCGACTCGGAGATAGCACTTTACTGGCGTGCGAGAGAACTCGTAAGGCAATGACTTCGGTCATCTGTGCATTTTCTGGACATTTATTCTTTTGTATTTTTTTTCCCTTGTTATTTTTGTTATTATTACTATTTTTATTCTTCTTGTACTTGCCTTGCCATTGGAAATAATAAAAAAAAATCCTTTTTTTTTTTTGGATGAATCTAGGAGTGGCAGATGACGTCACCTCCCGTACCCACGGTGAGGTCCAAAAGAAAACCGGTCAGTTTGGTAGGGGGTGAAAGACGACCCCTTTGAGTTTTGCGGGAAGAAAGGTGGACCCCGTTGAGAGAGAACTGTCTGGAACAGGACGTGGGCCTGGTTCACTAATTTATTGCTGCGAGACAGACTACATGGATAATCTATATCCATCAACAAGAGTGCTGCGACCATTTTTTTTTATAGTTTTTTTAATCAATTGTTAATTTGCCTTGCCTACACACAGATAGGAATATTTCGCTTAAGGTATGAAAATAAATATGATTATTTCTCTATAAATATTTTTTATTAATTCTATTTTAAGTGCCAATTTAAAATCCTGTAAAAATCCTAAGTTTAAGCGTAATCATTGCATATTAGTATTCATTAAAAGTAAATTAGTTTATTTATTTTAGTATTAATTTTCGTATTTATTTTAATTGTCTTTTATTAATGTTAAATTATTTGGCCGTCCTGCGAATATACGCAGACTAACGGCATCATTTTTATGTCGGTTCTAACAATTGGCATCGTATTCTGTTTAGCAGTAAATTTAAATTTGCAGACAGATTGTTTCTTCGAAACAATAATTCTTTGCTTATTGTGCTCAACATTTTCTGAATATCTTATCTTTATCATTGAAAATTAAAATTTCACTTATCCTATTCATATTTTTATGAATCTTGCAGCCAACGGCCGTACCATGCTGAATATACCTGTTCTCGTTAGATCACCGAAGTCAAGCATCATTGGGCGCGGTCAGTACTTGGGTGGGTGACCACCTGGGAACACTGCGTGCCGTTGGCAAATTTGGGACCTGAATGGCCGAGTGTCTAGCGCTCTGGCGCTCGGTGCCACAGGTTTCGGGTTCGAATCCCGGCGGTGCCATGGATGTTTGCAGTGGTTCGGAATCCACTTTAAGCCGTAGGTCCCGGTCTCCTATGACTGTAAGAGCGTCACGGAGCAAAAGTCAGGCTTCTACCAACGGGTGCTCCATCACAACAGAAGCTGCTTCCTTCCCCTTCAATCATGAGCACGTATGGGCTCTTGGGCTTGGCCAGCGAAGTGGGATAAGAAACAACAACAACATGAATCTTGCTTAAAGTTTGTTTGGCGTATACACTTATGATTGTATTTGTTTCTTTTTTTTTTTTTTTAATCTACAATGATCCATTTCTAAACTAATAATTTCAATAAAAAATGTTTGTTAAATTGAAAGATATTTTTACATTATTTATATTATGATATTATTATTATTATTTATATTATGATCCTATATCTATAGTCCCTTTAATTTTATTAGAAATAATGAATATAAAGGGACAGCAATCTAACAAATGAGGATTTGTTTTAGGTATAATAAGATTAGAAGGTATACCACCTTTAATAGTGATGGGCTTAATACATAATTATAGTTATTGATTATAGTCTTCTAATAGTAATATTACTATTATTTATTATTATATTTTATATTTATATTCGTATAGTATATTCTATTGTGATGGGGAGGGGGGAGATATAATAAGCTGAAATTATTTTAATTTTTCTTTGGAAAAAGTCTTGTGATAAGATGTAATTTTATTTTATTTGGGATCCATGGTAATCAATATTGTATATGGTAATTTCCATAAGAATAATATCGAATACCAATATACACATTCTATTAGTCTTCAAAATTATAGAGATTCATATGAGGACTTACAAAAAAGATAAGTATTCTGTGATAAAAAAAAAAGTTATCAATTGGCTAACAATTCATTAATTCCTTCATGAATTTCTATCTGAGTGTTCCGAATTTCTTTCATAATATGTATTCCAAAACGTAGGACAATACTCACCAGGACATTGACTGGCAAAGACGCACTTTCCATCAGCTCTTTTGACCATGTCTTTTCTGCAGAAACACCCCGGTGGTCCACACTGGCATTTTGCTTCAGGGTTGCTGAAGTTTTCGCAAGTGTTCTTGCAGCTTGGAGTGCACTCGTAATACTGCATATCTTGCCCACAATCAACGGGAGTCAACACTAGAAAATAAAATACATCGTATTTGAAAAAATTATATATTTTTTAAAAAATGATGATGATTTTGCCCTTCTAGTTTCATTTTGATTGCACAGTACCCCTTCACATCATAAAGATGTTAGTATCAATGTAAAAATTATGTTTTCGAAAATATCCCTCTTACTCTCTTAGGAAAATTTACAGAAGCATTTGGATCATCTTCAATAATGAACACTTTTCTGTAATGAACACATAATATTTAATCACGGAATGAGTATATTTCGAGATTTGAGATAGACGAATCATCTTGTTCAAAACAGTTAGACCAGCTTTGAATCCAAATTTGATCGAAATCTGAGATGTAAGGTTAAATGAATATTGTGATTTGATATGGAATGAACTGAATCTGAAAAAAATGTATAGAGGTGAAACAAAGTAGATAATAATATTGATCTTCAGTCAATCAATAGAATCAACTATTGGAATCAATCAAGAATCCATTAGGTACCTGGAAAACGAGGTATTTATTTCAATCATATAGAATAACGGCATCTTTTTGCGATGAATATGTAATGTTTAATCACTTAGAAATTGAAAAGTGGTATGGAACATTTGGCTCCAAATAACTTGAATAATAAGCACTTTCTTATGCAATCTCTAATTAACTGGAAATTATTAGATTTCTGTACCTGAGATTGCCATGTGGAGCAGGCTCATTTGGTTCAATCATTTGAATAATGAATTTCATTGTTTTCATTATTCCAAATGTTGTTTTCCAATCTCTACCTGGCATGAATGTTTGTGAGCGGTTCGGAAACTACTTTAAGCAGTAGGACCGGTCTGTTTAACTTAAAATGTTCCCAAGATGATCGTAAAGCAGCAAATCAAACCAATCCAATCAAAAAATCATTCCAGATTAGATTGAAAATAAACTTGTTTGTATCCGGTTCGAAGCATATAAATAGCTGAAGTAAAATAAAACATAGAGAATTTAATATATCATTGCTGCTATTTGGGAAAAATGTAAATTAGTTTTTCAAATTATTGTGCATCGGAATCACGTACTGTTTGAACTGAACTTAAAAAGGAAATGAACAAATTTACTAATTATTTGATCACTAAAAATTAACTAATTATTTGATATTATTTTATCTAATTATTTGACTCTACAGATAAACTGAAGATCAATATTATGATTTATTAAGTTTTACATATTTGTAGTATTTTCATATTCAATCTAATCCACCCCGAAAGACAATATCTATTTAACCTTACTATCTCAGATATTTTCATCAAATTTGCATACAAAGCTGGTCTAAATATATAATAAGTAATTATAGAATTTAAATACCTGTTTTGGACATTACAAATACGTTTAAAAATATCACACATCCAAATAATCAGCGATTTCATATTAAGGTAGCAGCTTTGTTTTTCAAAGAGAATATTGAAAATGTGGTTTTAATCATTTTGTATTGGATTTCTTAGGATATACACTGAAGTGACAAAAGTCATGGGATACATCTTAATATCGTGTGGGCCCTCCTTTCGCCCGGCGAAGTGCAGCAACTCGACGTGGCATGGACTCAACAAGTCGTTGGAAGTCTTCTGCAGGAATATTGAGGCACGAACAGACCTCTCGATGATGTCCCATAAATGCTCGATGGGATTCATGTCGGGCGATCTAGGTGGCCAGATCATTCGTTGGAATTGTCCAGAATGTTCTTCAAACCAATCGCGAACAGTTGTGGCCCGGTGACATGGCGCATTGTCATCCATAAAAATCCCATCGTTGTTTCCATGGGTCCATGAAGTCCATGAATGGCTGCAAGTGATCTCCAAGTAGCTGAACATAAGCATTTCCAGTCAATGTTCGGTCCAGTCGCACCAGAAAACCAAATCCGTGCCATGAAAAAACAGCCCACACCATTACGGAGCCACCACCAGCTTGAACTGTGCCTTGCTGACAGTTTGGGTCCATGGCTTCGTGGGGTCTGCGCCACACTCGAACCCTACCATCAGCTCTTACCAACTGAAATCGTGACTCATAGGACCAGGCCACGGTTTTCCATTCATCTAGGGACCAACCGATATGCTCACGTGACCACGAGAGTCTCTGCAAGCCATGTCGTTCTGTCAGTAAAGGCACTCGAGTCGATCTTCTGCTGGAATAGCCCAAGAAAGCCAAATTTCTCCGCACAGTTCTAACAGACAAGTCCCTTGTACGTCCCACATTGATTTCTGCGGTTATTTGACGCAGTGTTGCTTGTCTGTTAGAATTTACGACTCTTTGTAGACGTCGCCGGTCTCGGTCGTTAAGTGCAGGCGGTCGACCACTGCGCTGTCCATGGTGGGATGTTATACCTGAAATTTCATACTCTCGGCACACTCTTGACACAGTGGATCTGGGAATGTTGAATTCCCTAACGATTTCCGAAATGGCATGACCCATGCGTCTAGCTCCAACTAACATTCCGCGTTCAAAGTCTGTTAATTCCCGTCATGCGGTCATCATCACGTCAAAACCTCTTCACATGAATAACTTGAACAGAAATGAAAGCTCTGCGAAAGCACTGCGCATTTATACCTGTTCTACGCGATGCTACTGCCATCTGAAAATTTGCATATTGCTATCCCATGACTTTTGTCACTTCAGTGTATAGTCAGTCACATAAGGCAGCATACACTCTCAAAAATGATTTTAAAAAAATTATATAAAATGAAAGGCTGCAATATTTTTGATATTGAAATACAAAATGAGTTCATCTATATTTACGTAAACAAAAATGCTTGAAACTGGTGAATGGAAATAATTCATTTAATGACAGTCACATACCACAAAATTGTATATACACTTCAAGTTAATTGAAAAGCTAGCAAAACTGATGAAATGTCTTAAGTATTGAAGCAATAAGAATTCTTTTTGTTCCAATGCAGCTGGCAAACACTTAAACAGCTTGCTCTTGGATGCCTTAGGGGAAGCGCTGCACGGACGTCACTCACTTTGCACTATCCCGGAAGCACGTTTAGCTTGAAGACTAACTAGGGACGCGGAGTATCATTACCCCCACAACGCTCTACGATTATGTTAGACCGGAAGCTACTGTTTAAAGTGGATTCTGAACCACTACAAACATCCATGGCAACGCCGGGATTCAAACTCGAAACCTGTGGTACCGAGCGCCAGCCACTCGGCCATTCAGGTCCTGAAGCAATAATATTTGGTTTGGTATCTAATTTAATTTCAGGCCGTGATTGAATAATGAATTTTTTAAGGAATCTTTATCTCTGACACTACAATAGTGTCAGAGTCTTTCTGTTAAAACTTTTCATTACGTGTTAAATGGCATTCAAATCTGGCGATTGAGGAGGGAAAGGGAGCTGAACAGGTTCTTTGTAAAATATCAGCGCCATTCTTTCACTTGGTTGTATATTTTGAATCTTTGTAATGCTGAAAGATCCACTGGCTTCCAAGTTGTAAACTGTCAACAGATGAATGCATATTATCTTGCAATATCTTTAAGTATTTTAAACGATCCAGTTTCTCAAAAGAGCAGGTCTCCAAAAAAAAAAAATCTTATGGATAAATTCATTAGCAAATTTCATGCCTTTTCTTTTATTTGATCGGGATTTGAGTAGTTTTCTTCGCGAAAACCTGCCATGAAATCCTTCTCATCGCAGGATTATTCGAACTGCTTTCGGCAATAACACTCTATTTGTCTTCTCAACAATTAGAATGAATTGACGAGTGAGCAGTTTTGGATTCAATATAACTTTCCTTATCACT
Organism: Caerostris darwini; assembly: GCA_021605075.1. Classification (NCBI taxonomy): domain Eukaryota; kingdom Metazoa; phylum Arthropoda; class Arachnida; order Araneae; family Araneidae; genus Caerostris; species Caerostris darwini. The sequence goes on along the minus strand of BPLQ01004941.1, from coordinate 194,679 downwards.
GCTGAATCATCTCGATTATTCAAAAATCCTTGGTCTGTTGGCAATTGGCAACTGCCGTACCGATTACGGAGTACCAATGGGGGTATAACCCTTTAACCTCCTCATCTTAATTCCTAGATAAAATTACAATTATTATTGGCTGCTTAATTATTGTTGTTGTTGTTATCGTGTCCATGGATTTAAAATATAATTATCAATGTTAGATCAGATGTTAGTTAAAAGTCTTCTCGATAGCGTCGGCAAGCAATAGCGCTGCTTCACTATACAGGACATCTCTTAAGTTGGCCTCGATTGGCACCATACCCAATTGCAAAACATGGGGAGTAAGTGCTGGGCACTCAAGAATGTGCTTAGGTGTTAAGAAAGCGTTGCGGCAATTTCTGCAGGGGATGTATTCCCTAGTCTTGCCTGGGAGATTCTTCATTCCTCTGTAATGATTAGTTCTGAGTCTGCTAATAACGGATGTCAGCTTCCTAGGGCAGTTGAATTCCGTGATTAGTGGCTTCTTAAAGTTATGAGGAATTAGTCGTCTTTTGACAACTGCGTTAGCATCTGTAAGTGTGATGGTAATCCTGGGTTGATCATTGTCCCTGGCTTCTTTGGCTAAAGTGTCAGCACATTCGTTGCCCTCAATGTTGACATGTACGGGAATCCATTGAAGATGACATGATTTACCTCTACAGTGTAGAGTCTCTAGCAGAACATTTATCGCAGAAGTGATGTTGGTATCTCCATTTTTAATTGCTTCCAGAGCCGACTTGCAGTCAGAAAAAATCACTAACCCGTCAGTGAGGCCTGAGATATTTGAGTCATTTAGATAAAAAGCAACAGCCTCTTTAATTGCTATGAGCTCGCTGGTGAAGTTTGAAGCTATCAGGCCTGTGCTCACTTTATGATGGTATTTACTTCCATTTGAAAGAAGAAAAAAGATGCCTGCACCTCCCTTATTGAGGAATTTGTCAGAGGATCCATCGGTGTATGCTATTGAAAGATTACTTTGTGAGAACTTATCTATGATATCAAGGCCTTTTTGTTTGAGAATGTTGGAGTCTTCTTTTTTTGAACAAGATTGTAATAGGTTCAAACCAAACTTAGTTTCACTTGGTGGTTTTCTGGGAAAAAAGGGCTCTTGAACAAAATCCAGAGAGGAATGCTCCAAATTTATCCGATTTCTGATATCTTTATCAAGCTGTAGAGTTGAGGATCTTTTGAGCCTGGTTGAGCTCTTCCATTCACTAAATGGTAGAGATATGATCCATTTTATTACTACGAATTCTATTAGTAAATTTTATGGTGGAAAGGTTGCGTCTGTTTTCGAGAGGAGGTAGGCCACATTCCTGTTCGGCCTTGTTAATAATTAGTAGATAAAAATTACAAGATAAAATTCCTAAATTAAATAAATGGTACTCAAAAAAGTTAAAAATACTAAAAATAAATAAAAGTAAAATGCAAAATAAAAATTAAAAAATAAAAGAATTTTAGTTTAAATTCGGTACAATTAGGGACCAGTTGTCAATGCCACAAGACTATTGAAAAAGTAAATAAAACAGTGAAAGGTATGTTGAACGGTGGAGTACGGAATCTGTTATACGTCCAGTTATTTCGTAATTTCTTTAAAAGTTTGAACAGTAGACCTACTTTTCCCAACAATTTTTGCAATTACAGCTGAAGATTTTTTTTAATCCTTAATTTAATTACAAAATTCCTAATGTCAACAATGGAGCAATTTTAACATGCCTCTTGGAGCAATTTTAAAAACAATTTTAATAATTGGAATAATAACAATACAAATTGCTTAATGCATTCTCAAAATCCCCTTTTCGATAATGGCGTGCAAAATTTTCTCTTTCCTGCTTACATAACAGAGAAATCGTATGACTTGCAAAAGCTCTTTTCTGTTTGTAGATTTTTGTGATGACAATTTTATAGGGTTTTTTTGCATATTCTAGTGCAGGGGTCTCCAAACTTTACAGCTTTAGGGCCATATTGTTTACTCCAGTAAGTACCAAGGGCCAAAACTGTTTTAATTTTTCTGCCATTATCTATAATTTCTAGACTAGTCGCCCAGTACGCGCTCTGAACGAGCATACGCTTGCTAAATTCGATGGTTCAATTACTACAATTACTATTGCTTATATCGATACGACCGTGACACTTGACGACGAGTGGATACACCGTGGTTTCATTCGCGATAATACAGCTTTTCCATTCCTGAGAGATTTTCCTGATAAAAATCGTATGTTTGATTCAGGATATATACATTCCAAACATCGATATACATACATATGCGATACTCTTTACCCCAACATAACTACCGAGGGTAACCGCGGGATGTTCACTAGTTTATAATGTTAGTGGGTTCATTTCAATTATTTGTTAGTTGTTATGCTTAAGTTAAATTTTCTGCGTATTATGTTTGTCATTAAGCTTTACCCAGCAAGTAAATAAAACCGAGTTATTATCATTCTGTGTTTTTTTATCCAACTTATTACAGCAACAATAAGCTATTCGCTGTCATCCGGATGGATGACACTGGCGGGCCGGATTTGGCCCGCGGGCCGTAGTTTGAAGACCTCTGTTTTAGTGAGTTAATACGGTTTTTATTACTTATTTTCAAATTGTTTAATTTATAAAATATAAGGTTTGCCGTAAATTTAATATTTAGCTACTTATAATTTCTTAAATCTCGCTATTTTAAAGTGCATAGTAACTTTTGTCACTGGCTGTATAGCATAGTAAGATTTCATGTTAAACAATTAATTTCTAATTTTTTTTATTAGAAACTGAATCTGAATGGTTTTAAATAAAAAGTAATGAATTCTATAAATGTTCAAGACTTTAGAGATTCAGAATTAGAAATTCATTTACAGCAATATTAAGTTAACTCATTTTCAAAAAGGGATAGAAATAGATTTACTCTTAAAATAATCAAAAAACCAATGAGCTTTTGCAAGAAATTTAAGATGATTTATTAGAAGTGCGGTTAAATGAGGACTTATAAAAAATATAATATATGACTTTTGTAACTTTTATATGTAATTGAAGAACAGCATAAAAAATTAAATTTGGATTTGAATTGAGGAATTACGTTGATTTTTTTCAGAAGTATTTCAGCAATTTTTTGAAAAATCCATACTCTTTGGAAATTTTGTCTCTTTTATATTTCTTTATGCAATTGTTGTTGAATAATTGTTGCTTTGCAATAAAATCGCATTGGATTATCAGAATATAGCTTGTACTAAAAGTAGATTTATTATTCTTCAAATGATAATGGCGTGATCTTTGTCACTATGCATTATCAACAGGAGTTTCCCTCTGGATTTCTTATAACTTAAAAATTATGGATAAGCGTTGTTATTATGCAGTTATCAAGTTTATGAATCCAATTTTTTTCACAGAGTCCATTATTTTTATCTAATGCGAAATAATTATTTTAAATTATTTTAATCAAAAACTGTGACTTTTAGTTCGAAATTAATCTATTTAAACAGTATTTTTAAATCAATGTTTATATAAAATAACTATGCCAATACATAAAATACAATTGAACCATACCAATGTTTAAATGCTCATAAAAGGTTGAAAATAATCTATTATAACAAATAAATATAATTGGTAACTTAAAAATAATCGATTATAATAAATAAATATAATTGGTAACTTAAAAATAATCGATTATAATAAATAAATATAATTGGTAACTTAAAAATAAGCGTTTAAACAAATGAAATTAACTGAAATATCCATAAAGTTTCGAATTTCCATTGATATGTTTTTGGAACAAAACTTAGCAAATTAAAATATACTGTTTTATTAAAGCTAGACCATTATTAGGCAACTTTTATTTACATTAAATCGATATTTATGATTGTAAAATTAAACTTTTAAAAATAGTTAGTACAACAATCGTATATTATAATAACAAATAGAAAGTCATATCAGCGCTTTAAGTGATCTTATTCAGTTTTGTAATTCATTTTCTCATTAATTTTTTAATTCATATTTATTATTATTTTATATTTAGATTTCATGTATTTTGTTATTTAATAAGTGAATTTCAATTTTTTATTTATTACAATATCATGAATTTTAAATGGATAATTGATAAACATTTATGTGCACATCATTGCTATAATGGTAGAGATATGTAATTATCAATTGTGATTAAATGATATAATTTACTGAATACATCCCTTCGTTTTCAACGAAATATACTATCGTAAAATACATTTTGTTATTAACTGAAGCTAGACAAGGTATATCAGCTAATATATTAATAAAAAAAAAATGTTGAAATGAAAATCTATAAAATGAAAGCCTAAAACAATATGCAAAATACATAAAAGTAGATAAATATTTCCTAGCTGCAGAGAAACCGTGTTATGTTATATTTTGGATAATTTGACGTAAAATTTTTTAGTTAGCTATAATACGGATAGAAAACATTTTTGTTAAAAATATTTGCTTTTGCATTAATTTTAAATTTATGTAAAAGACATTATGCATTACGACATTTATTAAAGCTATTTTGAAACTTGGTGTACACATTTTCAAATTTTGATGCGTTAATTTAGAGCTTTTTTTTAAACAAATTAACACAAAATATTTTTACGGTACCGATTAACTACAAAAAATTCTGAAACATTTTCTAATGGTTTGAATGCTTAAATCAATAGTTGTTTAACATTTACCAAAAACGATATTGCAGATCCATAAAAAAAAACACGGAGTAACAATATTTCTAAAAAAACAAATATTCCTTTCATCATCGTAAATACGTATATAGAGATGCTCTGCATAATAATAATCTGCATAATTAGAGCCAACACATTGCCTACAATTATTATGTATAGATATTGGACACTTTCACATTTATAGTTGTCTCTTTAAACAGATGTTTATCTTCACAATATAAATACATAAAAAATAAAGACGAAAATTCTTAGATTATTTTAATACGTATTACAGTTAATACTTCTATTAACTGTATGACATGTTACTCATCTAAACCCAGATAGTTGAACAAATATAAATTAAAGCACTCACGCATATACATATAATAAATATTTACTGATATGTAATAGACGATGTGCCACATTTGAGAAAATTGCTGTCAATATATTGTGAACTTCAGCAAATTTTGTGAATTTCCACTAATATCATGAAGCCCATTGTACATTACTTGAATATCAGTGGTATTGTGTTCTGTAACTTGCCTTCAATACGTCTGTTACTTTAAGCAGCTTTGTGAAGCTACTCTAATACTCATCAAAGAAGGAAAAAAACAATTAATGTAAGTTGCAATATAAGAGGAGATTAAATTTCTTGATGAAATCTTGGTAAAAATTGTTGCCCATCTGATGTTATTTTAAGAACTATTGAAGCTAAAGAACACGGAAAGTTGGACTTGTGCAAAAATATAAGAGATGAAGTTTCCTGCATTTTTGAAAATCGCTGTGCTCAACTTACTGGGCGTTTTCCACTTAAAAACTGATTCTAAAGAAGATATAAAGAAGATTTAAGAACTATTGAAACCAAGGAACACGGAAAGGTGGACTTGAGCAAAAATATAAGAGATGAAATTCCCTTCATTTATGAAAATCGCTGTGCTCAACTTACTAGGCGTGTGCCACTTAAAAACTGATTATAAAGGTGAAATTTACCTTGCGGATGGCGTAGAAGCTGAATTCCTCCAAATTTTGTCAGAAACTTTGAAATTCAGGTATAAATTGATTATTCCACCAGACGGACAGTGGGGTAAAAAAATGGCTAATGGGACTTGGACAGGCATGACTGGATTGTTGGTCCGAGGTGAAGCTGATATGGCCATGTGCCAAGTTATAATTTCGGAAGATAGAAAAACAGCGATTGACTACAGTTATGCCTATGAAATAGTTAAATTGGTATTTGCTAATAAAAAGCCAGGACTTTTGCCGAAACCCTTTGCAATTTTGTACCCTTTTTCTTTGGGAGTTTGGGTGTCAATTATGGTTCTGATAATGGTAATGCCATTTATCTGGAAATTTTTATTCAGTATCAAGTTTTCTGGCCTGAAGCTTTTAGGGAATGTCTTCCTCACTCTTCTGAGTGGATCAGCATCCATTCGGATTGTTGCTTTCAGAGATTATGTCCTTTGGGGAACGTGGATAGCAGCAATTTCTTTCCTTTCTCGCTCCTACACTGCAGTTCTTCTCTCGTTTTTAACTCTACCCCTGCAAGAAAGTATTATTCGTGATTACGATCAACTGGCAAGAGCGATAAGTGTAGGAAACTATCGCAGTTTGTCGTTTAAAGGAGCTATAATTGGAGATATGATGGAATCTTCTTCTATAACGTCTGTGCAGTTGATTGTAAGTGCCATGAATAAAAACGAGTGGTTCGTGAAGCCTTCGCTGGAGGACGTTGGAAAAGCATTGGCAGAAAGAAACACAGCTGTCATCGCCATGAAACCTTTCCTTGCTGACCATTTTGCCGATCAAGTTGCCATTTCTTATGATTATTTTTCTGTTGTCCAATTCGGATTGGCATTGAAGAAACATTTCTGCTGCAAAGACATTTTAGATACCAAGCTGAGTTACATAATGGCAGCAGGGTTGTTTGAAAACTACAAAAGAAATTATCGACATCGCTTTCGCCTTAAGCTCAAAGACGACAACACAGAAGAGCTTGAATTTATTGCACCGTTATCAATGCAGAATATAATTGGAGCGTTACTGATATATTTAATCGGAAGCTGCCTTGCTGTTGTTACTTTCATGTTTGAAATTTTCTATAAGAAATGGAAATTCTTAGCCAATAAGTTCTTTTAAATATATATTTTCTTATGTTGATTTATTAATGCTAATGTGTTGACTTTATTAACCTCTGCTGAATGTTTGGAATAAAATTTTTTTGCTGAAACTTACAATGCAAACGTTAGAATTGATGGTTTATTATCATTAGAGCGATAAGTAGAAGAACTTTTACCAGGAGCTTGCTAAAGTTTTTTTTTTAAATGGAGCTGGCAAGCACTTATACAGTTATCTTTGATGCCTTAAAGCAAGCGCTGCACCAATGTTACTCACTTAGTACTACCCAGGACGTGCGTATAGCTTGAAGATATGCTACGGACGTGAGTAACACTACCTCCACAACTTTCTATGATCATGTTAGACCCAGACCTACGGTTTAAAGTGGATTCCGAACCATTACAAACATCCATGGCAACGATGGGACTCGAACCCGAAACCTGTGGTACCGAGCTCTAGAGTGCTAGCCACTCTGTCATCTGGTCACTACCTTGCTTAAGTAAAAACAGTTATTTTGTTTTTTTTAATAAAGTAGCCAATAAGGCCCAGTGTTGTCTAGTTTCATTGGAATTAAGGATTGCAATACCGGTATACCGGGATACCGAATACCGGTATTTTGAGCCACTTGTACAATTTTGTAATACAAGTATTCACAAGTTTAAATACCGTTTTTTCGGTATTTACTAGAAATTTAGAATTCTTATCTGTGAAAGAATCCTTATCTACGAAATTCTTATTCTATAACAAATTCTTATTCTTATTCTATTCACCACAAACCTATCCACATTCAGAAGAATTCGGTACAGTTATCGAAGATTATGATGACACTAATGTCGATAGTGAAAAGGAATTGTCTCTTAAACAAAAATTAGAATTGGGATAACTAAAAAAATTTCAGCAAACCAAAATACAATACAGAAATCAGCTATATCCAAAGCAATCCGACGAGAAATAGATTTATTTGAAGAGGAGGGATTTAAAGTTAAATACTTGGAAAAAGTATATCGTGCATTGCTAACAGTACCACCCACTAGCGTAGATTCTGAAAGAGCGTTTTCGACAGCTGGTAATTTTTGCACAAAATTACGTTCCAGACTTAATGATAATACAATTGATGCACAATCAGAATAATACAATTGAATTGATTTAAGATCACATTTCAAAAATTTGTAATAGTACCGCAGACTGAATAGTGATATTTACACTTTTTTGTGATTTAAATAAATAAGATGTTTCTTTACTTTTTTGTGATTCATTATATACTGTTATAATTTATATGTTAAAATTTTTTTGTGATATTTACATTCTCTAATAACACTGGCAAATAATAATAATAATAAAAAAAAAACGCCTGTGTTTTCTTTCTTTTTCTAAAATTTTTAATACCGGTATTAAAACCGGTATCCCGGTATTAAGATTTAAAAAATACCAAATACCGTTATTGAACTTTTAGTCCGATATTGCAATCCCTAATTGGAATGATATATTTTTTTATTTTAATAAATTTAATTAAGGAAAACATTAACGAAGTGTAAAGAAATTAAGGCAATATTTTCAAGAGCATATACTTGTATTCAATGTAATTGTATTAAGCTAAAAGTTTCACCATTCCAGGCAATAGAAAATCTAAAACAACTCTTTATTAAACGATACTTGGTGAAATTTTAATTTAACCGATAAAAGTGGCTTTAATATTACAACAAAAGTAAATATTAAATACTTTAAAAGCATTGAATAAATGATGGACAAAATTCTTGAGAACAATTACTTTTTTCACCAGTATGCCAAATTAATTCATTTATTTGGGCAACGCAAATGCAGTAATGAAGTTACTTAATTTTCAAAGTAAATTGCTTTCTATTAATTACTAATATAAGAAGTCAATATTATTTCTATATAGTAAAATTAATTTTTAAAAATTAAAATAACCATGCAAAACATTATGAACCATTATGAATAACCATGCAAACATTCTCGACATTATTAAAAAAATAATGTCATTCTTGTATATATTTCTTAATAGTTACAGCCATATGGAATGTTTGATTACAAGAAAAGCATGCAAATATTTTATTTATAGCAAAAATAAAAAAATGGAATTATATCAATAAAAAAAAATGTATCAAGTGAAGTGAAATTATACAAAAATATATTAATAAAATAAAACATAACATTTTAATCAACAAAATTTCTAAAACAAATATGAAACTTGGAATTTTTTTAAAATATATTGAAACATTGTTTTATTTTTTTAAAACGCTCGCACATTAAGTAGTCCTTTTCGCCTTATACAAATACTTTATGAGCCTTCAATAGCCTTGTAAATGTTTTTTATAATTTTCATGTAAAAATTTGATAATAATTTTGAAATTACAAGTTTGAATGATTTTTCCAACTTATATTGGTTTCATGAAATACACCTCCTAATAGTAATGAAAACGTGTTTTTCACTATAAATAGATCCTATTTGAATAATTTATGAATTATTTTACTATCTAATATCAACCAATTTTTTAATATAACAAAATAAACATTTTATACAATTTTCTTAATTGAAAGCATTTTGTTTAGTTTTAGAATATATTTATTATTTTATGATAATGAAAATTATAATCAATTCTTATGCAAATCAAACCATAGGGCGAGAAAAAGTTAAATACGATTCCTGTGAAGAGAGATGGTCTTAACCAGTAATAGCTTTAACGATGGCCTTACTATATATTTCAAGCCTACTGATGTTCTACACGAAAAAATCATATTGGTACGCTATTTCTCCTTGTGGATTTATCATTCATAGTCTTCCTAATTCAATGAATAGTGCACCGTAATACGAAGACTTGAGATAATATATGATGGTGAAATTAATTTCATCAATCTAGATCAGGGGTTGGCCAACCCAAATGATCTTGCGGGCCACTTTGGGGATGCATCATAACTCCGAGGGCCGTATCATAACCCTTACTTGACAGGCACGAATACTCACTTTTGCTGCAGTTCTTGAACTGAACGCATCTGCCGTCCACGTCTTCCACGAAGCCAGGCTTGCAGAAGCAGCCGGCGACGCACGGTAGGTTGCAGGGCGCTGGGGCAGGGTTATCGCAGGTGGGACGACAGGGTGATTTGCACATCCAAAACTGGGCGTTAGCGCGGCATACAGCTATCACTGCAAGGAACGAAAATTTGATTATTAAATCAAAATAGATATCGAATATGTTTTTACTTTGATATGACCACTTCGTCGGATAATGCATTCTTTTATGTACGATTTAATTGGCATAAATATATTTGTATATTTTTTCAACTATACTGTATTGTACACACGCACACATACATACACACATACATACATACATACATCAATACACACACATACATACATCCACATATATAAACACACATATACATACATTCACATACATACATATGTATATATATACACTTATACACACATATACATAGACACACACACATACATGCATACATATATATATATATATATATACACACTTATACATACACACACAACTAATCAAATTCTACAGATAATCCTTGGGTGAAGTGCAGAAGCATGTTTTTTATACATTTCAAAAGTTAAACTTAGAAAAAAAAATATTCCGTAATGAATAAAGGATAAAAATATGTCTCGGTATTAGCCTGTTTCATTTAAAATTGCTCTTTATTTAGTAATATAAATTGCTTTAAATTTCTTTTTTATTATCGTTCTGGATTTATAACAGACTCTCACCAGGACACTGATTGGGATAAACACACTTTCCATCCGCTCTTTTCACCAAACCTTCTTTGCAAAAACACCCTGGTGGTCCACACTGGCATTTCGCTGCAGGGTTTTTGAAGTTTTCGCAAGTGTTTTTGCAACTTGGAGTGCACTCGTAATACTGCATGTCTTGTCCGCAATCTGTTGGATGCAAAGAGAAAGATCAAATAAAATCCATGTTTCCTGTTTTTGCTAACGAATTTTAGAAGCAATTTATTGGTCAGATATAAACTCTTTCTCTAGGACTCGAACCCGAAACATATCGCACCAAGCCCAGAATTTTAAATTTCTACCTTTTTCCTTTATACCCCTTGCTTAAAATCCCTGAGCAAAGTGCTCATCACTAAATCACTACCTACTTCGTTTCAAATTGTATATTTTTTTATCATTGGTATATTTAAATTAATTAATTATGTAAGTGTAAGTAACGGGAGTCTTTTTTTTTCTCAGGTACTCCATAAATTATACAACTTTTACCTAAGATTAAGAACTGACCTAAAGATTAAGGAACATTTATCAGAAACACAAAAATGTCTAAAGTACAGGGTGATTATAATTAAAGTCCCCTTTTCAAAATGCTGTAAAAAAAGAAGCACTCTTCACACTGAGTTTAAATTTGAACTGAAGATATTTGAAGAAGGCAGACACGGTACGACATCAAAAAAAGTTCCAAAGTATATTAATAGATGGCTCTGTAAGCGGCATAGAGAAAGTGAATTCGGCTGCCAGTGCTATTTTTTATCGAAATGGCAACGTATTTGGCATGTGTTGCACATTAAACCAAATGTAGTTCAATGTGTTTGATTATTTTGGTTTTTTGATGAAAAAAATGATTCCAAGTCATTCAACAGTTGTGACACTGTTTAGTGGAAAGCCCATCCACCACGGAAAGGTTATACTAAATTGAATGATATTGGATTTTTTTTTGACGCCATACAGTTTCACCCTTCTTCAAGTATCTTCATTTCAAATTTGAATTCATTGTAAATCACTCATGCCAAATACGTTGCAATTTCGATTCAAAATATCACTGGCAGCCGAATTCACTTTCTTCATGCCGCTTACATCGCCATCTATTAATATACTTTGGAACTTTTTTTTTTGATGAAGTAAAGTTTCCTCCTTTTTCAAGTATCTTCAATTCAAATTTGAACTCATTGTGACGAGTGTTTCTTTTTTTTACACTATTTTGAAAGTGGGACTTTAATTATAATCTCACTGTAAAATTTACAGCTTCCTCCAACTTATATATATAAATGTTATTTTAAAAAATAATAATAGGTATAATTCTTTTATAGTTACTAATGTTTCATTATATGATACCATGTTTGTTATAATTAATTTCGTGGTTTTATAGTGAATCTTTCTTTCTTTTTCAATTCCTACTATTAGTTCACACTCTCCCTATATATATATCTTGTTCAAATTTTCAATCATTCATAAAATACTTTTTATTCATCCACTCAAGTTCAAATACATTTTTTTAAACTTACAGTGGATGCCACTGGACGTTAATACAGTTTTTTCAAATTTTAATTCATTCATTAAATTTAAATAATTAATTTTAGTTTTTTTTTTTTAGATTTAAGTTGCATATATCTACCAATAGATGGCGCCAGATGCAAGAGGAAAATTTCAACTTAAAAAGTAAGAATTGACTTTAATTTTTTTTTTTATATCACTTGTTTTCTTTTCTTTTCCTTTTTGTTGAAGATCATTGTAGATAAATCTAATTATAAAGAAATCTAACGAATTAGAGTAAGGTTGAGGACTGACTTTTCTTGCAATTGTTATAGGGAACGCATGTTCCATCCTCATCTTCTACGAAACCAGGTTTGCAAAAACATCCAGAAACACACGGCTCGTTGCAGGGGGCGGGGGAAGGGTTTTGGCAGGTGGGTCTGCAAGGCGGCTGGCACATGGAGAACTGGGCATTCGTACGGCATACAACATTTGCTGGAGAGAGAAAAATCACAATCATGCGTTGTATGCAGGGCCGGATTTAGACGAGAAGAGGCCTTAGGCTATTTCACTTATGAGGCCCTTTCACCTCCCATTTTTAAGTTTGTAAATTACAGGAGAGATAATAAAATACATTACTGTGATATATATTAATATGATAAATGAAACGTGTTGTGATAGGTACTAATCTTCATAAAAAATGGGCACGGATAATAAATAAAAAAAAAGTTGAGAACACTTATTTGGACATTTATTCTCAGCGCCATATATAGTGCTTGTAACAATAACTCATCAAACATAACACACAACATTTACAAAGAAACAAAATTCAAATAATAAAAACCTTTGACTACGAAAATAAAATATGCAATAAAAATTATCATAAAAACTATACTTTGGTGCAATCTAGTACATACAAACGAACAGACCCAATGAGCCGAACGCGCCAATCTTAACCAATACATTTTTATGTTTTTATCATGATATGTGCAGAATTTCTCCTTATTTTCGATTCAGTGTTTACTGTTTTTAGAATAGTGACATTCTAATTTAGCTAACAATTTGAATATAGGCCCCTCTATAGACCCTACGCTGAAGCCTAGTTAGCCTATAAGTCAATCAGGCCCTGATTGAATAAAAGACACAATACGTGTTTTGTGTTCCTTCAATGGAGACTTTTAATAAAAATACACGCCATTAAAATTGCTACAAAAAAGAAGGCGATATGCTACAGACGTGTAAAAGTGTCCCAAGGTGTATTTTCTTATTGTATTTGGGCATTTCTGCCAAGGAGAGACACATTTGGGCAATCATAAAATGCACGACAGATCTTCTATGTATATTGTATTGAAAAGTTTCGTGATCAGTTAATAGAAAGGAATTCTGACTGTATCTTTAAAGATACTCATCCATGACAGAGCAGACAAAGTTGCAGAAAAAGGTTTGACGTCTTAGAGCAGGGATGGCCAACACAAATGATATTGTAGGCCACTTTGGAAATGCATCACAACTCCGAGGGCCGCATATAAAATTATAGATCCCCATATTAGATTTAGGTACACTACAGTTAATTTTTTGGAGGGAAAAACTGCAACAGAACGAGTTATTATTTCTGTGTTTACTATTATTCTTACGTGTAAATAGATAATATAATAAAAATAATACTGACACACATTGTAAAGAAATATATAACACTAAAAGTGAAATATACACTACCGGCCATTAAATTTGCTACACCAAGAAAGCGAATTGCTACAGACCTGAAATTTAAACGACATGAAGAAGGTGTTGTGATATGCAAATGATTAACTTTTCAGAGCATTCAGACAAAGCAGGCGCCGGTAGCGACACCTACAATGTGTTTAAATGAGGAAATCGTTCAGCCGGTTTCTCATACACAAAGTGCATTTGAACGCTGTTGCCCGGTGAAAAGTTCTTGTGATGGCTCATGTAAGAAGCAGAAATGCTTACCAGTACGTTTCTGACTTTGATAAAGGTCGAATTGCAGCGTACAGGGATTGAGGTTCATCGTATCGCAGTATTGTTGCTCGCGTCGGTCGACATCCAATGACTGTTTGCAGAATATGGAATCGATGGCTCATGACGGTAATACGGAACACCGTGAGGGATCTCAACGGCCCCATATCACTAGCAGCCGAGAAGACAGGCATGTTATCCGCATGGCCTTAATGGATCGTGCAGCCACGTAACGAGCATTGAGTCAAGAATTGGATTCGTTTGCAAGACAACAAGTGTCTGCACGAACAAATCGACGATGTTTGCAGGAGCGTCTTCAATGGTGTGATCAACGACGAACCTGGGCTCACGAATGGCGAGATGTCCTTTTTTCAGATGTACGTGATTAGTACGTGAGATGTACTATTAGATACACGTGTGTTACGATCCGTGGCTCTACCCTTTATTCCAGCCCTGCGAAATCCTACGTTTCAGTAGGATAATGCACGACCGCATGCTGCCGGTATTGTACGGACCTTCCTTGATACGGAAAATGTTCGGCTGTCGCCCTGGCCTGCACCTTCACCAGATCTCTCGCCAATAGAAAACGTCTGGTCCATGGTTGCCCAACAACTGGCTCGTCACCATACGCCTGTCACTTGCAAATGCTAATGTTAATGAATTTTTTTTGTTGTAATACGATACATCAGTATGTCAGTACTTACCTTTATTCATATTTTCAATACATAGGTGAAAAACATGTTTAAATGAGACACAAAAATATCAATTAAGGTGTGTTTTCTTATAATGTCTGTTAATTTTTCTCAATACTCACCAACGATTTTTGACAGCAAAATTAATTATTCTATTATACAAGATTTTAGCAATCACATTTAAAATTTATTCCATTTTAATATTTAAGATTGTATTTATTATAAAACATATTATATGATGAATAAAAGATTATAAAAATATGCAAAGATATCCTTTAAAAATGCTTTTATCTTTATAAGTGTCCTTTTTTTGCCTCCCGAAATAGCCCTATAATTACCAGGACACTGTCTGGGATGAACACATTTTCCATCCGCTCTTTTCACCAAACCTTCTTTGCAGAAACAACCTGGTGGCCCACACTGGCATCTCACTCCAGGGTTGTTGAAGTTATCGCAAGTGTTCTTGCAGCTTGGAGTGCATTCGTAATACTGTTCGTCTTGTCCACAATCTATAAGAGGCAAAACTATGAATAAAATCCCTGCTTTCTGCGAAAAGACATATGTAATAATATCAATGATTAAATGTTTATTGACTTTGACCTCCATGAAATAAATTTAATATCTAAAATTAGAAACTTATATATATACATACACTGAAGTGACAAAAGTCATGGGATAGCAATATGCAAATTTTCAGATGGCAGTAGCATCGCGTAGAACAGGTATAAATGCGCAGTGCTTTCGCAGAGCTTTCATTTCTGTTCAAGTTATTCATGTGAAGAGGTTTTGACGTGATGATGACCGCACGACGGGAATTAACAGATTTTGAACGCGGAATGTTAGTTGGAGCTAGACGCATGGGTCATGCCATTTCGGAAATCGTTAGGGAATTCAACATTCCCAGATCCACTGTGTCAAGAGTGTGCCGAGAGTATGAAATTTCAGGTATAACATCCCACCATGGACAGCGCAGTGGTCGACCGCCTGCACTTAACGACCGAGACCGGCGACGTCTGCAAAGAGTCGTAAATTCTAACAGACAAGCAACACTGCGTCAAATAACCGCAGAAATCAATGTGGGACGTACAAGGGACTTGTCTGTTAGAACTGTGCGGAGAAATTTGGCTTTCTTGGGCTATTCCAGCAGAAGACCGACTCGAGTGCCTTTACTGACAGAACGACATCGCTTGCAGCGACTCTCGTGGGCACGTGAGCATATCGGTTGGTTCCTAGATGAATGGAAAACCGTGGCCTGGTCCGATGAGTCACGATTTCAGTTGGTAAGAGCTGATGGTAGGGTTCGAGTGTGGCGCAGACCCCACGAAGCCATGGACCCAAACTGTCAGCAAGGCACTGTTCAAGCTGGTGGTGGCTCCGTAATGGTGTGGGCTGTTTTTTCATGGCATGGACTTGGTCCTCTGGTGCGACTGGACCGAACATTGACTGGAAATGCTTATGTTCAGCTACTTGGAGATCACTTGCAGCCATTCATGGACTTCATGTACCCAAACAACGATGGGATTTTTATGGATGACATTGCGCCATGTCACCGGGCCACAACTGTTCGCGATTGGTTTGAAGAACATTCTGGACAATTCCAACGAATGATCTGGCCACCTAGATCGCCCGACATGAATCCCATCGAGCATTTATGGGACATCATCGAGAGGTCTGTTCGTGCCCAAAATCCTGCACCATCAACGCTTTCACAATTATGGACGTCTATCGAGACAGCATGGCTCAATATTCCTGCAGAAGACTTCCAACGACTTGTTGAGTCCATGCCACGTCGAGTTGCTGCACTTCGCCGGGCGAAAGGAGGGCCGACACGGTATTAAGAGGTATCCCATGACTTTTGTCACTTCAGTGTATATATATACACACAAAAAAATATAGATATACATTTACATTTTAAGACTGAGGACCACGGAGATACACTTAGAGTTTTGGGAGTGTAATAAAAAAAGTCATATACATTTTTCATGAAATTAATTATTTTATTTATATTTATTTGGCTATTGATGCAAGGAACAAAATAAAGAGAAATTTATTCTCATAAAAAATATCTAATTAATTTAACATGTGTTTAATTAATTTGGTGAGAATGTCTATAAAATTCAATTAAAAAAAAGATAAAAGTATTTCTACACTTTAAATATTCAATAATATCAGTATATAATCAATATTCAGTAATAAATATAGTTAAAATGGGGCTTTTCTTACTTATTATAATATACAATATGTATAAGAAATTAAGAAAACTGCACGATAACAAAAAGATAGTGTAGAAGTGTATATATATATATATATAATAACCGGAAAAATTGAAGTGCAAAGTAATTCCGTCTCCTATATGGTTATGTTTTTCAACAGTGGAACTTGCACCTTTTTTTTGGTTTTTGTACCTTTTACCACCATCTCTCCAGTTTAGAGAACAAGTTGAAATACTCTTCTATAGTAACTAAACTGATAATAGAAACTGTCATTGTTGTTCATTTCAGAATCAAACAATAATGAAACATAACGTTTCTCTGAAGTCGATTAAGTTAAACACATCACGTCTTTTGCATTCAGGTCTTAATTTTGCAGACATCATTTAGACGTAAACGTGTTCTTCTTCTTCGGTCTGAAAGTGATATGCAGAAGGCATTTGAACTGATATACAACATAGGATAGGTCTTCTTGAAATTGAATTCTAAGACTGGAACTCATCCCTGCTAGAAATACTATGTCGTCTAGTACTATAAACCAATAATAAGACATATTATTTCAACCAGATCTAATGGACTGAAGGAGTTCTATTTGAACATACTAACATAGTTATTGTACCAAAAGTTAAAGACTAATTTCAATTTACGATAAACACAAAAAATTCAATTTTCTCAAAATAAGTGGTGGCTATAATTCCTTCATATGATTTCATTAATCTTATTTATTATTTATTATAACAATACGCTTATATTGAGATCGCAAAAGTTTCAACATTTCTTGGAATTTTTGAGATCTCAACATAAGCTTGTTGAACTACAATGGATTCCCGGGCATTGCGACCTGTATGGCAATGATCAGGCAGATTTTTTCGCCAATAAGGAGACTACGCTACTTTGTAAAATCCAAAATATTTCCTTCCACACTGCAAAACTGTTTATGAGGTCAACACACCAGCAAGAATTTCTCAGTAAGATTCACGGCAAAAACGGAAGAGACTGGCTCCAGAGTATTCCCGATAAACATAGAGGCCAAGCAGTGGCTGTACTCCGTCTATCAACAGGACATGATTGCCTCGCCATCCACCTTAACCGTATTGACATTCTTGCAATGGCTACGTGCCCATAGGGTAACACAAATGTGAATTTAGATAGAGAGGTGCGGTTTCTAAATTCGTGCGGTGGCCTCCGTGGAGAAGCTGAGGCATCCAGATATTGGGAGGCAAGGAGCTTTATGAAGCGATAACATCCGGTTATCATCTGAACTTTTGATGTTTCTGTTCTTGTTGTTACTTCTGTTATTAATTTTTCATCTAATTGTGATACGTTATTCTGTTTGATGTATCCCAACCATTGGAAATAAAAAAAATTATTATTTATTAATTAGTCACAATCTTTCATTGTGTATGTTGAAAGTCTTTGTAAATTTTTTTGGACCATTAGTGTACTTTTTAGAAGAGTTCATTTGAAAAGAAATCACCGAGTCAGTGTTTTGCAGCATTCTTACTTTTTCTGCAGTTCTGAAAGAGCACGCATCTCCCGTCCTCCTCTTCCACGTAACCATCTTCACAGAAGCATCCAGAGACACACCGCTCATTGCAGGGTGCAGGGGAAGGGTTCTTGCAGGTAGGGCGACAGGGAGATTTGCACATCGAGAACTGGGCATTCGCGCGGCATATTGCTTTCACTGTGCATAATAAAAATAGCAATCATGTTTTTAATGTAAAAGCCAAAATATGCATCAAAAATCTTGTTTCTACAAAAGTGACTTTTTAACTAAAAGCGATTTATTCTATATTCAACATCATTTTCATTTTATCGACATCAACCATTCTATTTTTATTAGTCTTACTATAAGATATTCATTTTAATTACTAGATATATAAAGATAAGTATACTACCAAAGGAAGGTGAAAGATAGCTTATATGCTTTTTATTTTAAATCCTCATTAATTTTCTAACTTTTAAATGATTGAAAATTCAAGGATGTATGACGTGTTGCATAAATTCAATTAAAACATTGAATTAATAATAACTTTAATTAATATATTTATATAATAATATTTTTTATTTTTTATTTTATATATTTATATTTTTATTTCATTAATATTAATTTGCATTAAAAACTAATGATAGAAACTAAGATTTCAATAGGTTTAAACTTCAAAAGAATTAAACATGTATCCAAAATCTCTTTTAATCACCTTGTAAATTTCTAACAGTTAGTATTTTTACAACACATTAAAAAAAAATGTATAATAAAAAACTGTATAAACTGTAGTATAAACCAAAAAACTGTTATAAACTGTATAATTTTATTACATGACAAGATATTTATTTTTTTAATTTATTTTTTTAAAAAGAACTAAAAAAAATTAGCTATATATATTTAAGCTAGAAAAATCTAAGGCTTATTATAATAATGATAAAATAGAATAGTAAACACAAAGGAATATATTTTTTAGCTTAGCAGTAAGTTCAGAACCATCCAACGAAATCTCAGCTGTATTCCACAAGTATAATTTAGTAGACATAATACTTGCCAGGACACTGGCTGGGAAGAACGCACTTTCCATCCATTCTTTTAATTAGACCCCTCTTGCAGAAACAACCTGGGGGTCCACACTGGCATTTCACTCCAGGGTTGTTGAAGTGCTCGCAAGTATTCTTGCAGCTTGGAGTGCACTCATAATACTCCTCGTCCTGTCCACAATCTATAAAAGAAAAAAAAAATAAGATGTGTATTATTTAACAAAATACAGTTCATTAAAAGAAGAAGATTAAATCCTTATCGATTTCGTCCTTCTGGATTTACTATCCCTTACGCAAAATGAAATATATTATTACCATATAAGTATAACTTTAATATATCAGACTGTATGCTGTCTATAAATAGTCTGTTGAAGAAAAAATTAGGAGGTTAGTATTATCTTCCATTTATATGAAGTAATTATATATACTTCATACATATGGATCAAATATGACAAACCAAATATAATTCAAATGCCAAAATTCCTCCATGAAATAAATAAAAGTTTATACAAGTAATACCCATTTACAATCCAGTACAAATAGTGATTCCATTTCTTTTATAATTTTGTTTTTTGAATTGCATTTGGTAATAGCTATTATCTCGGTCACTCCAAATCAAAGTACAACTAGTATCACTCTAAACAGTAACTCGGCTGTGTAAAGTTAAGAGTTGTATTGCTGTTTGTTTCAGAATAAAAAACATTTCATTCCTTTTTTCAATCAGAAATTAATTATGAAGATTGTTTTGCATCGTAGTTACAGATGTATTTGTTGAGATTAATTGGCATGCAACGAGCTATTGTTCCTTCTTCTTTAGATCAAAAGAATCAAAAAGTGTTCTTCAGAACAAGTTGTAACTCATGACAGGCATGGGATTGTTCTTGTTGAAATTTAATTTTTTAGGTTGGAGTCTTTAAAGCACACTACGAAAAGTAATAATCCGTTTAGTACTATCAATTAAAAACATGCAAAAAGTATTAGGCAAAAATATTTTATTTGATATTTAAGACAGTCATCTATATGTAAAGCACATTTCTTATCTACACTGCGGGAAAAAAGTAGAAGGACATTAAATTATTTTTGATAAATGAATAATGACGCATTTTTTAAACAATTAATTTATTCACAACGTTTTTATATGCAGATACCTGTATCTAGACAAAACAAAAAAGTACACAATTAAAAAAAAAGTATACTTAATAAAAAAAAATTGGTTTTGACGATCTCATGATCAGTGAAAAAAGTAGAAGGACACTTCTAAAAAAGAGGTGTACTGTATAAATTAATATGGAATTCTTTTCCCGTTGGCTCGAATTACTTCGAAGATCCTATTTAGCATCGAACTGTATAAAGATTGAATTTTTGTTTGGCAAAAATTGTCCCATACAAAGTTTAACGATTTCTGCAGCTCAGCTACAGATTTAAACAGCTTTCCACCCTCGTAAACACGACGTACAATCATTGCCCATATGTTCTCTACAATGTTGAGATCAGGACTTTTAGCAGGCCAATGTAAAAGTCGAACATTGTTTGCTGCAAACCGATCTTTAACACCATTTGCAGTGTGAATTGATGCTCCATCTTGCTGAAAAATCCAGTCATCTCCTCCTAACTCAGTGTCATACGGTAGAAGATTTGAGTTTAGAGTCTGGATGTAGTCTGTATGGTTCTATCTACCATTTAGAAAGACTAAACTTGTCCTGCCTCCATAGCCAACTGCTAACCATACCATTAAACCACCTCCTCCCATCTGTCGAGTAGAATAAGTTTCTTCTTCAATACCAAGACAGTGCCAATAGTACTGATAACCATTTGGACCATCCAAATTGAATTTTTTCTCATCGGAAAACATAACTGAGGTCCATTCTGAGATCCAGGACATGTGGTCAATAGCCCACTGCAGTCGGTTCTTCATGTGTCCTTCATTCCACTTCGGATGGTGCATCCGTTTTTTGAAGACGATCTTTTTTGAGCGTTTTATGTAGTTATAGACAGTTCTTTTGGTAACATGTGTAATTCCTGATTGAAATTGCGCCTTGCCGACACTTCCACCAGTCTTTTTGAGTTCACGAAAGATTTTTCGTTGATCACGTTATGTGAATTTTTTTGGTCTTCCTGTCTTCTTTTTTCTTCTGTCACTTTCAGGGTTTCTTATGAAGTTCGAAACAGTATTAGGACTGATTTGTAGCTGTCGTGCAATCTCTCTCACCCCTTTGCCTTCATTTTTATAGGCAACTATTTGGCCCTTCTGAAACTTACTTAAGGATATTCTTCTGGGCATCCTAAAACCAACAAAAACTATGAATTTCTAGCTAAATATTTTATTCTTGTTAAAAAGGAATTAAAAGAGAAAAAAACACTTACCTATAACTTTCCAACAGCTTCTAAATAGATTTTTTGGACGTGTCCTTCTACTTTTTTCACACACCCAAAGTTATTAAGTATTGCATTCCTAAGTTAAAATAGTGCTAAGTAAAAAAATCTCATTTAACTTTCACTTAACGTAAATTAAAACTCTAAAGTTGCTACTCTCTATAAAAATCAGGTCAAAAGCAGTAAAATAAAAGCATATTGTACAAAAAAATGACTGTCCTTCTACTTATTTCACACAGTGTATCTATCTATCTATATATATGGTAAAAAATTGGTTGTTCAATTGTAACCAAATCAGTGAACGAGAGTATAATGGAATACTTACTTTTCTTACAGTTCTGAAAGAGAACACATTGTCCATCCTCTTCTTCCACGAATCCAGGCTTGCAAAAGCATCCAGAGACACATGGCTTGTTGCAGGGGGCGGGATAGGGATTCTGGCAGGTGGGTTGGCAAGGCGGCTGACACTCCGAGAACTGGGCATTTGCACGACATGCTACATTCGCCGGATAAAAAAAAATCGATATCTTTAATTTTAAAAGACAGCATATGTACAGAAAATGTTCTGTGATTTTTGAATGATGGCTTTCAATTCAAAACGACGGGATATTAAGTTATTGCATATTACTTTTTTCATGTGGTCCCTTTTTTTAATTTGATGTCTTTAAGAAGTACGCTTTTATCAGTCTTAAGAGTTAAATTCTCAAAATAACGATACATATTCAATAAAGAACATATACGTTGCATAAGTTTTTACTTATTTGAACTCTGCATCCATATTTTGATTTTTTTTTATTAATTTAAAAATAAATGACGAATAATATTTTAAATAGATTCAACTAAAACAATTGAAAATAAATGATATAACCAAGTTATTGGTTGCAACAGGTTGCAACCTGTTCCAAAAGTTGCAACAGGTTTGAATGCCATAATTTGAAATTAGTTAAAATGTAACTAAAAAAGCTTTTTTGAAACACTTAAGTGTATAAAATTGATCATTTTCACAAAATAACTTATAAAAGAATACAATGTATACAAGAGTACAAACTTGTATTGTATTATATATATACAATATACACTGAAGTGACAAAAGTCATCGGATAGCAATATGCAAATTTTCAGATGGCAGTAGCATCGCGTAGAACAGGTATAAATGAGCAGTGCTTTCGCAGAGCTTTCATTTCTGTTCACGTTATTCATGTGAAGAGGTTTTGACGTGATGATGACCGCACGACGGGAATTAACAGACTTTGAACGCGGAATGTTAGTTGGAGCTAGACGCATGGGTCATGCAATTTCGGAAATCGTTAGGGAATTCAACATTCCCAGATCCACTGTGTCAAGAGTGCGCCGAGAGTATGAAATTTCAGGCATAACATCCCACCATGGACAGCGCAGTGGTCGACCACCTGCACTTAACGACTGAGACCGGTGACGTCTGCAAAGAGTCGTAAATTCTAACATACAAGCAACACTGCGTCAAATAACCGCAGAAATCAATGTGGGACGTACAAGGGACTTGTCTGTTAGAACTGTGCGGAGAAATTTGGCTTTCTTGGGCTATTTCAGCAGAAGACCGACTCGAGTGCCTTTACTGACAGAACGACATCGCTTGCAGCGACTCTCGTGGGCACGTGAGCATATCGGTTGGTCCCTAGATGAATGGAAAACCGTGGCCTGGTCCGATGAGTCACAATTTCAGTTGGTAAGAGCTGATGGTAGGGTTCGAGTGTGGCGCAGACCCCACGAAGCCATGGACCCAAACTGTCAGCAAGGCACTGTTCAAGCTGGTGATGGCTCCGTAATGGTGTGGGCTGTTTTTTCATGGCATGGACTTGGTCCTCTGGTGCGACAGGACCGAACATTGACTGGAAATGCTTATGTTCAGCTACTTGGAGATCACTTGCAGCCATTCATGGACTTCATGTACCCAAACAACGATGGGACTTTTATGGATGACAATGCGCCATGTCACCGGGCCACAACTGTTCGCGATTGGTTTGAAGAACATTCTGGACAATTCCAACGAATGATCTGGCCACCTAGATCGCCCGACATGAATCCCATCGAGCATTTATGGGACATCATCGAGAGGTCTGTTCGTGCCCAAAATCCTGCACCATCAACGCTTTCACAATTATGGACGTCTATCGAGACAGCATGGCTCAATATTCCTGCAGAAGACTTCCAACGACTTGTTGAGTCCATGCCACGTCGAGTTGCTGCACTTCGCCGGGCGAAAGGAGGGCCGACACGATATTAAGAGGTATCCCATGACTTTTGTCACTTCAGTGTATATATTGTATATATTGTATATATTTATATACAATATATTAAAACAATACAATTTTATTTTGTGGCTATGAATTGAAACCATTCCATATATTATTCTAACTAATTTTCTTTTATGCCTCTTATAAATAATTATTGTTTGTGTTTTCCCGCTTTAAAATTTTGAACTGAATGTTTTGATTTTCAACTCTCTAGAAACACTTTTTTTTACACCTAGAAACTCGTTAATTTCTACAAAATAAAATATTATTTTAACTAATACAATTTTATTAAGTGGTAGAATATTTATCCTTTAAAATTTAATTTTCATGCGTTACATGCGATAATATATATAAAAAAAGAATATATATATATATATATATATATATATATATATTCAGAAAACAAAACGTTTGTTCAAACAATAGGATATAACGCATTCTTAAAAATAATAAACAAGTAATCTAGGAAATTTTTAGACTATTTAAACAATATAAAGGCATAAAGTAATATAATAAAAGCAAAGACAAATATTTTCAAGCCAAAGATTAAGCTCATTCAATGAGACGCTAGTTGATATTTAAATAATAATAGAGAGTTTTTGCATACCGTATTTTGGACGTCCGTTAGCTTTCTCTCCCTAGCGCGCATGCTCATAGGAAATTGCGCATGCGTGTCTGTAATAATGTTTCCTATGAACATGTGCGCTAGGGAGTAAAAGCTAACGGACGTCCAAAATACGGTATGCAAAAACTCTCTAATAAGTATGACAGTGGATAGGGTACTTGCCAGGACACCTGTCGGGGAGAACGCACTTTCCATCCGCTCTTTTGATTAGACCCTTCCTGCAGAAACAACCTGGTGGACCACACTGGCATTTCACTCCAGGGTTGTTGAAGTTCTCGCAAGTGTTCTTGCAGCTTGGAGTGCATTGATAGTATTCCTCGTCTTGACCGCAATACACGGGAGGTAAAGCTAAAAATGAAACTTATGTTATTAGCGGAAACATATTTGTTAAAGTAACGAAGATTAAATCTCCAGGTTACTTTTTCCATTTTGAGAATTTGTGTCTGATTCAATTAAATTTTAGATCGTATCAAAAATATAATATGAATGCAAAATTTATCTATTTTCATCGATATACATCTCAATTTCCAAGTCAAATAAGCAGGAGCACTTTACAATTTTAAATAGGGATGATCAGTTAAAATAAGGAGCCCTTTATCATTTTAAATAGGGATAATCAATTAAAATAAAGAGCACTTTATCATTTAAAACAGTATGAGGTTGAGCCTTTTCTTCCATTTCTCAAAAATTCATTTTCATCCCTATCTAAAAATCTCAAATATATAGTTATTGTCAGATTTGGACAACACCATATGAACACTACGATGATGAAATACTATACTACATTGAATCAGAATTACCAGAATAACGTAATAAAATCTCTAGCAAGAAAATTCTCTATCAGAAAATAAAATTGTTAAACTATATATGCATGCTCCAGGCATACATATAACAGTACCCATTATATTTTAATATAATGGTACTATTATATGTATACCTAGAGCATGTAGATATAGATTATCCAGTAATACATGTTTTTCTTATATGGGAACATAACAAAATATTATCATCCTCAAATAACAAAATCATCTTCCAATCTTCCATTCCTCAAGGACTTCATAAAACTTTCCTTTTAGTTCTTTGGTAGCTTTCGCAAACATAACAATCAAGCAATGTAAGAAAACAGATCCATGCCTGTGAATCTTTTGTCATTTCTTTTGCTTGTCTATGTCGTTTAAGAGATTGAGTTTTAATTCTTTTTCTAGGGTGAATGCCCATATGCAAAGAAACGTATGACAACATCTGTAAGATACTTACGTCTAGTGCAGTTCTTGAAGTGCACACATCTACCATCCTGGTCTTCAACGAAACCGTCTGTACAGAAACATCCAGCAACACATGGTTCGTTGCAAGGGGATGGGGCAGGATTCTTGCAGGTTGGTCGACACGGTGTTCTGCACATTGAAAACTGGGCATTGGCGCGACATATAGCTTTCACTAGAGCGAAAATATCCCTGTTAAGTTTTTGATACACGATAAAAAACAGACATAGAATAAATTTTTTGTTTTTTTACGGTGACTTTTTGATTGAAATCTGTGCAATGATAACTTAAATTACATTATTTTCTTTTTCTACCTAAATAAGAAACATATGTCAATAGCTAATATCAGTTTTACAAATACTGTGTTTAAGAAAATTATGTGCAAATAACTATATAAATAATAAAAAAATAACAAATACTTTATATATATACATATATATATAAAGTATTTGTTAATTTTTTATTTGTAAATCTACTTGAATAAAATTTGTTGTTTTCTAATCATTAATTTTTTGATGTAATACCAGTTAAGGACAAATATAAATGAAATAGTAGGAAAGATTGAGCAATGGTTTAGAATAGCATTATATTAAAGGAGGTTACAGTGATAAGGTTTATGCCTTCAGGATGGAATAGTACCAGTTTTTGAGGAATGCATTCAAAAGTATAGTACAGGAAGAATGTACCATTTTTTTACTGATGTTATTTAAAACATTTTGAAAGAGAGTATTTACCGATCATCACCGCACAAATTATATTGGCTAAAATGTCATATTTCTAGCGTTCTAAAGAAATACTGGTGTGAGAAATTAGTTAAACTTCATTACAAAAGCGATTTTGGGGACTAGAGACATTGGGAACAATAGGCTGGTATTCTATTCTTAAAATTTAATCATCAGTGGAAATTCAACTTTCATGTTCGTATCATTTTGCTTGCTCAATTATCAATTTATATGGTGGTTTTCTTTGCTAGCGTTTGTAGTATTTTAGTAGCACTAAATTTATGAAAATAGTTTTCTTTACCATGAAATAAACGCACAATAAAAAAATTAAGTAAATCGAGAGCTTGCTGCAATATTTACTTTTTTTACACTTCTCGAAGAGCACGCAACTCCCGTCCTCGTCTTCCACGAAGCCATCTTTGCAGAAACATCCAGCGACACAGGGTTCGTTGCAAGGGTTGGGGTAAGGGTTCTTGCAAGTGGGGCGGCAAGGTGATCTGCACATGGAGAACTGGGCATTCTCACGACATGAAGCTTTAACTAATGGGGAAAACAAGTAATATAAAAAAAAACATTTTTTAAAGTCAATTCCTACTGTTTTTCACTCTATTGCAGAAAGTCCTTTGTAAATAATTTTCAGTAATTTTTTTAATCTTATCTAGCGCCATCTACTGGTAGATATATGCAACTTAAATCTAAAAAAAACTGAAACTTATTAATTAAATTTAATTACTGAATTAATATTTGAAAAAAATGCAATAACATCAAGTGTCATCCACTACAAGTTAAAAAAAATATTTATTTGAACTTGAGTGGATGAATGAAAAATATTTTATGAACGACTGAAAATTTGAACAAGATATATATAGGGACAGTGTGAGCTAATAGAAGGAATTGAATAATCCCAATCATGTATTTAATATACAAGAAAAAAAAAGACTTAGAATACGCTTTGATATTATTAATGGGGACTTTTTAACTGAAAACTTTAAACAAATAATATAAAATTTTAATAATACCTTCCACTGAAGGTAAATAAATGAACATTACCATGTACGTAACTAAGGACAATTATTTAAATAAGGTCTTTGAAAAATAACGGTAAATGAAAAAAGTTTTAGAAATTGCCTAAATTAAAAACTTGATAATGTTTAATAATTAATTTTTTATCCATCCTGCTATTATTAGCTGTATACTTTTGTATGAAGTCATATGAATAGCGTGTTTATGATATGTATGTACCTGGTGGTGTATGTAAACTGGTATAGTCTTACATATAAACCTAGTTAAAAAGCATCAATGAGATATGAGTAATACAATTTTTTAAGTTAAGTTTCAATAATTTAGAAGGATAAAAACTGAAATCTAACCAGGAGATAAAATTTTCTCTGAATTTTTCGTAGAATCATTAGTCTCTATGAAAACATTATGAGGAATAAATGTGGATTGCAGCAATAAATTTCAACTTGTGCTTCTAAATGGTTGCAGACTTCCTGTAACATCCATACAAATGGTATATGTTTTATCAATAAGTAGCTTTTCGAAAATCGTGGTTCGTTCATTTTTCCTAGTTTATTATGCATATTTTTATTAACAAATTTATAAAACTTTATCCCCAACAGATAAACAATTCACAAGGAGACTAATAATTTATGAATGAAATCACTTGCTGAATTTTAATTAATTGAAAAGTTTTCTTTTAAATTTTAATTATGCCGTTTATTTGTCGCCGGTGTGTTTATTTTCTGCGTTTTACATCTCCTCGGTTCATCTTTCAACTTTACTGATATCATGCATCCAAAGGAAATGACATTGGTTTGAGATATTCTCTAGCTTAAAAGTCTGATTAATTTGTTGAGAAATATCTACCCTTTATTTCGAAAAAATAATTTAGATGACAACGTAAAGCTGAATAGGAAACTATTTATTTTCATTGCATGATGCACGAGAATATATTCTCTAACATTTAGAACTCCCAAATACTTATATGACACTGCTATATGGAAAAGAAAAACAAAGAACGAAAAAAAAAAAAAAGGTAGAATAATATAAATAATTTTTTTAAAAAACAAAATAGGTTATTATTAATTAAAACTATAGAAAGTTAGAAGTTTATAAAAAAATAAAAACAGATAGTTCTTGACGAAGGAATGATAACTGTCAAACATTTTGTTTGGTGGTTACTATAGATGATAAACTTTACTTGGTCTTATGATGTTTAAACGATCCTATAATCTTGTTAAATAGCAGTATAGGAGATAATCTTTCCTTAGGCTTATGATGTTTAAATGATATCATTTTGTTGAGTGGTAAGTGGTATAAGAGATATTTTGTTAAGTAGTATAAGAGATAATCTTTCCTTGTCTTATATGATGTTTGAATGATCCTATCATTTTGTTAGTCCTTCATCTTATTATGTTTGAATGATCTTATCATTTTGTTAAGTGGTACTATAGGGAATAAATTTTCCTCGGTCTTACGATGTTTAAATGATCCTATCATTTTGTTAAGGGGTAGTATAGGAGATAATCTTTCCTTGGTTTTATGATGTTTAAATAAGCCTATCCTTTTGTTAAGTGGTAATATAGAAGATAACGTTTCTTAGGTCTTATGATGTTTAATTAATATAATTTTGTTAATTGGTAGTAAAAGAGATAATCTTTCCTTGGTCTTGTGCTGCTTAAATGATCCTACCATTTTGTTAAGTGATAGTTTAAGAAATAATCTATCCTTGGTTTTATAATGTTTAAATGATCCTATTATTTTGTTAAGTGGTAGTATAGGAGATAATCTTTCCTTAGTCTTATGATGCTTAAATGATATAATTTCGTTAAGTGATAATATAAGAAATAATTCTTTGGTTTTTTCATGTTTAAATGATCATGTCATTTTTTTAAGTGGTAGGAGAAGAGATAATCTTTCCTTGGTCTTATGATGTTTAAATTGATCCTATCATTTTGTTAAGTAATAGTACATGAAATAATCTATCCTTGGTCTTATAATGTTTAAATGATCCTTTCATTTTGTTAAGTGGTAGTCTAGGAGATAATCGTTCCTTAGTCTTATGATGTTTAAATGATATTATATTGTTAAGTGGTAGTATAGGTGATAATCTTTCCTTGGTCTTATGATGTTTAAATGATCCTATCATTTTGACAATCGGTAGTATAGAGAATCTTTAACTTTGTCTCATGATCTTCGCATGATCCAAAATCTTGTTCAATAATACAGGATTAAGTAATAAGCATTTTGTAGTGAATGGTGTACTTACCAGGACACTGGTTGGGGAAAACGCACTTTCCATCCGCTCTTTTCACCAAACCTTCTTTGCAGAAACAACCGGGTGGCCCACACTGGCATCTCACTCCAGGGTTGTCGAAGTTTTCGCAAGTATTCTTGCAATTTGGAGTGCATGCATAAAACTGCTCGTCTTGCCCGCAGTCTAATGGAGGCAAAGTTAAAAATAAAATATGCATGTTCTCCAAAACAATTCGTTTGTCATGGTTGAATCTTATTAGCAGGGAAGAATTAGAAATATTGTATATACTCGACGACATACATTGCCGAATTTCTGGAGTAAATAAACGGGAGTAAGTAATTACACTTAAAAGATCAGCTCAGATATGTTAAATCTGAGGACCATTTTGAGGAAACAACTTGTGAAAATGAATAAGATAAGCTTAATGGCTTTCATTTTTGGGATTTCTTTATGTGTCCAATTTAATTAAATCTTTAAGCTTTTTATTTTAAAATAATTATTAAATAAGAAGTTCATAAATCTTTAAAATAAGTATCTTAATATCAGAGGTAAATAGAACAGGCAGGATTTGTCCAGAACATACATCCTTTATTGTCAAAACCATTCATAAGCCTCAACATAACCTATTGGAAGATTATCAAAAAATTATGTATTTTATGCATTATTTATTTGTTTATTATAAATTTTTACAATGAAAAATAATTTGAATTAAATAAAAAATTATATTTAATGAGACATACTACATTGATTTAAAATTTGGTGTGATGATAATAAAGTGGACTAATTTCCCAATTTCTTAATGTTCATAATTGAAAAAGTTTGTGTAGAGATATATATTTATTCAAAGAGATATTTGAATGAATATTTTTTATTGATTAAAAATTTATAATTTAATTAACATAATGAAATAAGTTTAATAAATAGAATTCTTTGAATTTCTTTCACAGTTTCTCATTATTTTGTACTTAAAAAAATTGAAGATTGTACTAAATCGAGAGTATTATCCAACAAAATATTATGTATCAAAATTATAAAATAATGAGATTATAAAATAATCTGCAGAAGATAATTTGAAATTTAAATACGGCGATATTTTTTCTGTTCAGACTACTGTTAAAACAAGTAGCAATAAGCAATTATTCAATACGTTAGCATAATTGATTTTTGTCAATGTATGTTGCTTGATTTATGTGTTTTACTATAAAACAATTTATTTGCCAGTAAAAATATAACTTTACAAATTGAAAGATTACAAGTTATTACCAAATTGGTGAATATGTAATAAATAAGCTATCTTGACCACGAAGTGACGATATACTATGGCTATAGTATATCGTCGAATTCTTTATCATTTAGGATTACTCATAAGTTCGTAAAAGTTTCAATAGAAAATTATACTAAATCGGGAGTTTTTTGACAGAAAAAAAAAGTGTTTTGTACCAAAATTATGAAAATGTGAGTTAGAGTTAATTGGGGATTAGATAAGTGCTTAGGGGCAAATAAACTTGGGGTTCATATGACTATTTTCTGTCAAAAATTAGTCTGTCCATTTTATATTTATTTCTATTGCCTGCATTTGATACTGACACATTTTTGGAAATAAATTCCATTTCCCTATAATGAAAATTAAACACAAGAAAAGTCAAATGAACCCTGAGTTTGACACAATACTTACTTTTCTTGCAGTTCTGAAAGAGAACGCATCTTCCGTCTTCGTCTTCCACGTAACCATCTTTACAGAAGCATCCAGCGACACAGGGCTCGGTGCAGGGGGCGGGGGAAGGGTTCTTGCAGGTGGGGCGACAGGGGGATTTGCACATCGAAAATTGGGCATTCGCATGACATACAGCTTTAACTAGAAGGCAAAAAAAGTGACTGTCACGTATTTGATAGAAGAAAGCAAAACATGACTTTTTAGACTGTAAAGCAATGAGGTAAATTAAGTTAAACGATATTGTGGCATAAAGCTGTACTCTTTTAAACATAATATTACCAACATGATTGATTTTCTATCATTCTTATTTAAAATAATTCTTGGAAAAATAAAGATAAACATGTAAGACAATGATAAATTGCTAACAGCAACTACAAAAAAAAAAAAAAAAAAAAATTTACCAGTTTTTTTTTTTTTTTTTCATTTTATTAATACATTAAACATTTTATTAAACATTAAATTTCATTTTATTAATACAGGAATTTACAATCGATTAAGTTTTACACATATTTTCAGTTGAGAACCACTAAAATTTAAGTAGTTGATGGCAATTTTCATAATAAAATTGCGTGATTTTGATTGGCATAACATTGAAGTTGTTCATTCAATAGAATGTCATGATTTTCAGCCAGATCTAACGAATCTCAGGTTGTTCGTTTCAACTTAAAACAATTGCTATTTAAAAGCAAGACAGTTCAGATTTTAGATTCCATGTAATTTCATGGTCCTCAAATCACTTATATATACATTAATAAAAAATATACAACATGGACCAGCACATATTTTACCAATAAATAACTCTCCGAAATCATGGTTCATTTTATTTTTCTGAATCATTGTGGGCACATACTGCCAAGAATGTAACATAAGCTTAGTTTATGAACTTCATGCAGAGATAAACTAAGGTTTTCATGCCGTGGGTATGCTTTTTATGCAAATAAATAATTATTAAGTTATGTATTATTAACAGAAGCAATTAACATACAAAGAAAATTATAAATTAAGATAAGACAAATACTTATAGGGACAAAGAAAGATTGGTACGCTACATACTATATTATTTATACTGCAAAATTATTATTACAGCATGCTTACTTTAGTATCTTCTAACGAAATATTGGTTGGTAGATATTATCTTTAGTATCATCTAAAAAAATGTTAGATAAAATATGTGGTACCATCTAAAGAAAAGTTATATAAAATATATTGTACTACCAAACAAAATTGTATCAATTGAAAGATGAACGATGGCTACGAAGCAGCAACACACTTGCTGTCCTGGATTATTGAAAGCATTGCCTTTGGTCTATGCTTATTTAATTGTTATGCTTTATTTTTTAATATTAATATACAAATTTGAAGTAAGAAGGAGAATAGGAACATAGTATGCAAAAGGGAAGAACTGGAAATCTTAATTAATACATTGCAAAAAATGAAGTTCAGAAAATGATTGAGCTGACAATAAGTGGAGCTTGCTGTCTGGCACTTCAGAAAGAGAAGATAAGAGTTTGTCGCTCTATGATCATTTTGTGCACGCGAGGGTTAAACAGACCGGCCCTACAGTTTTAAATGGATTCCGAACCACCACCCGTCAGGATTCTAACCTGAAGCCTATGGTACCAAAGGTCAAAGCGATAGCCACTTGGCCATGAGGCCACGAGAAGATTTGGGAGAGAACACTAATTGAGGATATTGATTACCAAACAAAAAATTAGATTTCAGATAAAATACTATTTATTACCTCCAACGAAACATTAGATGGGGCATATCTTCTTTAGTATCATTTAAAGAGATATTAGATCTTTAAATATAGAATATCTAATAACCCAAAACAAATGTTATATGATACTGTAGTCACCACATTGTAATGCAAAGGAGATACTTGCCAGGACATTCTTTAGGGGTAACGCACTTTCCATCTGCTCTTTTAACTAGTCCACTCTTGCAGAAACAACCTGGTGGTCCACATTGGCATCTCGCTGATGGGTTGTTGAAGTTTTCGCAAGTGTTTTTGCAGCTTGGAGTGCACTCGTAATACTTTTGATCTGGACCACAGTGAATGACTTTATCTTAAAAAGAAAATTAGGAAATGACATGAAATTACGTGAGACAAATGCTAAAAGAAAATTATTTTATTCCAGAAAACATATCTTTCAAAATCATGATGAATAAATTTTTAATACTTTAGCTTTTTAGGATATTCTATTTTTCTTATTCAATTAAGTTTAGTAGCTTAAAAAATACTAATGTTATCAACAAAATGTATCAAATTTTTATGATATGCAACATAATTTCTTAGGCAAATTAAAAAGATTACTCGTTGCAAGGATAAAAAGACTTATTGATAAATTAAAATTAATTGACTTGTTGATTAATTAAATAGATTTAATTTAAAAAATTGATTTACGATTGACTGATTTTCCGCAGTTTACATTTGATTTACATTGATTGATTAAAAATTGATTACATCTTATATTATTTATTATTATTGTTATTTTTTCCCTTTAATCGATATAATTTAAAACAACGAAAATTAATAAAATATCAATTTTTGGTGCTTAACGGGCTGAATTAATTGTTATTTTTAAAATTTGGTTCATATTCCTATTGCAGTCGAAAACGAAAATTGTAAGAAAAAAATTATTTCAAACTTTCAATAGTTTAGTAGTTATTTCTCCCAAATTTTTTAATATCTATTATTGAAAAACTGATTATATTGCTTCAATGATTTTAACTCAATAATTTTTCTCTGTTTATTGTCTAAAATTCAAACAATGAATAATGAAATAAATCTATAGCTATCAAGAAAATATACAGGGATGAATTATGAAAATGAAATTATATTCGAATTACGGAAGAAATAAAATGATTAATCTTTTGTACTGTCTGTTGTCACCAAGGCTTGCAATAATCCTCCCTATATATTTCGACAAGGAATGAAAAGGGATTTTAATGCATGTTTGGGGTTTATCTATTGTTTTATTATTTCTATTATGTACTTCTTTATCCCACATTTAAAACTGCCTCCACACTGTCCAAAGTACATCTAAATACCCACTGACAATATGTAGAATATCAGCAGTTTCAAAATTATTTATTGGAAAGAGGACCTAACAGAACAAGCGGGTAGTCCAATAATATATATATATATATATATATATGTGGATAGTCATGAGTAATAGTAGTCATTTTAGCGTCTTGGAGAAGATGTCAAGCATTCTCTTAGATAGCACTCTGAAGAGTACGAACAATCTTTCAACAACAAATAGCACAACACTTAAATAACAATAGATTTCTTAATCCACCTTCGATCAACTTTTCATGTCACTATCTGCCACTACCCTAGTTAAGTTTCCCCATCAAGATGTCTTCAACTTCAGTCTGAAACAGCATATTCAATATGAATTTCTCGCACAACTACAGTTATTGAAGGAACTGAAAGTAATCATGAAAATCTTCTGTAAGCTGCTAGAATCATTGAAAATTCTCCAAAGCGCACCTAATTCCTATTGATGTGCTAACTCGCTTGAAGAAATGAAATCATTCGTGTTCACTTCCTAATTTTTCAGCAGTTGCTCAGATTTTTTTTGAATTTTTCATCTTTCAAATATCTAGTGTGAATTCATTTTATCCCAACAGAGATGTGTCTTCAGAAGGACTACTGAATTGCATTAAATAGGCAATTATTATTTGCAAGTTATTTAGACACGATGCTTATTAAGTGTGTTTTCTATAAGCATTTTTTTCTAATGCAATACAGAGACAGCTATTTTTTGACATAAACAAGAGTAACACTACCCCCACAAATATCTGCGATTGTATTAGACCGAAAACTACGGTTTAAAGTAGATTCCGCACCACTACAAACATCCATAACACCTCTGCCCATGACTCGAGAGCCATGACAGAGCGTTAGCCTCTCGGCCATCAGGCTGCCTTTCCATTAGCCTTTTATTTGGCAAATTTGTTTTCAATCAGAGTTTCAATAAATTTGTATTTTCTAAAGTGCAAGGTATTTTACTTTGTAGGAGATATACAAAAATAAAACTAATTTGAATCTGTTAAAATGCTTACTTTTTCTGCAGTTCTGAAAGAGCACGCAACTCCCATCCTCGTCCTCCAAGAAGCCGTCTTTGCAGAAGCATCCGGCGACGCAGGACTCCGAGCATGGGGTGGGGGAAGGGTTCTTGCAGGTGGGGCGACAGGGGGACTTGCACATCGAGAACTGGGCGTTCGTCCGACATATAGCTTTCACTGCAAAAAAAAAAAAAAAAAGGTCAAATTGCATACCTACAGAAATTTTTTTCTAATGCAACTCGCAAACACTTAGACAAGTGTCTTCGATTCCTTCACACAAGTGCTGCACCGACTTTGCTCACTTAGCACTACCCAGGAGGTGCATGTAGCTTGAAGATTAGCTACGAACGCGTAATAACAATACCCCCACAACGCTCTACGATCATGTTAGACCGGGACCTATTGTTTAAAGTGGATTCCGAACCACTACAAACATCCATGGTACCGCCGGGACGCGAACATGAAACCTGTGGTACCGAGCGCCAGAGCGCTAGCCACTCGGCCATTCAGGCCCTACTTACATAATTACATACTTACATTTGATACTTCAGATAAAACAGGCATAAAACAAATAAACTTTAATTTTTCAAATTTCATGTGCTTTTATAATCTAACAAGTTTTATAAGTGATAAAACTATAATAGAAAACTATAAGTATTTAAAATAGCATTTGTTTTATACAAACAAATCGAATTTCACAGACCAAATTTTGCTCATAGTATATAAATTGAATCTTATTAAAAATTTATTTGATAATCTTTTATTGGTTTTAGTTATTTATGTAAATGTTTCAATAAATTGCTATATTTGATTTCGAAAAATATATTAAATTATTTAAACTTCTGAGGATTTATTTCCATTTGTTATTACCCAAACTCAAATCTATGTTAAATTTTTTTTCAACTTTTATTTTCACTTACATTTAGGTTTTTGCACATGACAATAGCAACTGGAAAAACATCCTCACAAATTTTAAAAAAATTAATATATTCTTTGATAAGACAAAAGATGACAAAAATAGGCTTTATTATTTTTCCATTTCTTTACAATAATATTTCATTATGTTATATTACTATATTTAGAATCTGTTTTTGTCTAGTGTTAGAGAATCTCGATTTTACCGCATCATGTGACCAATTAACAAGAATACATTTCATCCAAAACTGTTGGTTTCAGATTCGCGTAATAGACAAAAAGCCGTTTTGAGGCTGCAGTATGTTTGACTTAAGTAATTTGTTCAAATGTCCAATCTTCTCTGCTAGCAAATCTTACGCTGCAATTTTTCAAATGATTAAACCGACTTGCGATTACAATATGTGGGGGGAATCGATAAATTAATAATCCTTGGAAGAATACCGAAAAGATTGTAATGGTTATCATGAAAGATTATAATGGCTTTCAACATTCTCAATAGAATAAAAATTAATTGTCAAAGGACATTTGAAAAAAAAAGTTTCAAAAGATGGCTGCAGAGAATGCAAAACGTTTTCTCATATCTTAATTGAAAGCTATTGTGTCAGACAAACATAACATTTTATCAGATACAGAAAAAATAACCGAGTACACAGAAATTTATTAAGATAGAATCCAAATACTTATCACGTGAGTCTATTAACATATGGTGGTAGTATTACGTGTTTTTTGGAGGACTCCAAATTTAACAGAAATTAAAAATAGAAAAGATAATCGTTTTAAAAAAAGATATTTCTTACATTTTTGTTACAATTACAAGTCCAACTTACAGAATCCCTACAACATGGCAGTACTTGTATTAAATATAATAATAAGAGTTTGTTAAAATCTTTTAATGCCTGCGAAATGGTTTTGACCAGATAATTGGAAGATAAATATTTGAATGTTCTTCTAAATAAATCCTCGGCTCGCAGATTCCTCCTGGCGACAAATTATCAGTTGAAATATCACATTCCACAACCAAATTATTACCCATATCTTGCTCTGGAGAACCTTTTATTTTTTCCGCGCATGGATTATATTAAAGCAGCTCCTTAAGTTTCGAAGAAATACGACGAGCATTGATGGAAATACAAAAACTATATGAGAAAAGAATGCTTGCAATTAGTATTTGAATTTCTTATAAACTTCTAAAAAATACACAGTTGTACATGATGGACATTCCAAAAGAATTAGTGCATATACAATTTTTACATGCATCTATTCTTGATTAACAAAAAAAAGTTTTGAAATTTTTTGAGAAAAAAAAACTGGTAACACTCCTTTAGATCTGCTGAAGTAAAAGTGGAATCTTACCAGGACACTGGCTGGGTAGGACACACATCCCATCCATTCTTTTGACCAGGCCTTTCTTGCAGAAACATCCCGGTGGTCCACATCGACAGTTCACTCCAGGGTTGTTGAAATTTTCACAAGTGTTCTTGCAGCTTGGAGTGCACTCGTAGAAATGCTCATGTGGAGCACAATTGACAGGAGGCAAGACTGAAAGTAACATAGATTAAATTTGTGTTCATCAACTAACTGTTCAATGTTATGATATTGTGCGTGAGGCTGTTAAAGAAATGTCGGCCAATGTTGGGTAAAATTGTCAGACGATTCCATATTTAGTTCCAGTAAGTCTATTGTTAAAAAGTGCATAGCTCGAAAGAGTCAATGAAATTAAATCTATTATACCTGCGTTTATGTTGGAACGCAAATAGAAGTAGGACAAGAAATTTCGACGAAATTTTTTTTTATCTAAGATTAAATTCACCACCTAGTATTTATATTGTGTTGTTTAACACAAATTTGACGGCGAAAATTTGTAATTGGATCTCATTTTTACGATATTTGTAACCTAAAAGTAAGAGTTTTAATTAAAAAAATTAATAACTTAAAATTAAGCAACCCTAAGCAAGGGTTTTAAATCAATAATTTATTCCATTAGCTACTCATAGTAACGTATCAACAGTCCGCAAAAACGTTTCAGATCCGCTTGTTAGTTATCCGTTATATATTTATTCCTCTTACCTAAACTATATATAATGAAAAATAATTGATGTAATATATTAAAAAAAGATTTTTAATGCGTATCATTAAAATGATTAAGTGATTTAGTACTTGTCACAGTTTTTATAGAAACCAAGCGCAAAAATAGCAAATTCAAATTATTTCCATTTATTGATTTTTTAATATTTCTGGGTAAAGTGTTTGTTTTCAAGTATGTATTGATCCAAATAGCTTACACTTTTTAATGCATTATCTGATTTGTTGATGCGATTTTAAAATGAAATATGTTCTTCAGAATACTATAAATAATGATTTTTGGAAAATAAGATTTGTCAACGGCTAATGTCTTGATAGCCAATAGAATTTACATTTTGGTGTTAAGGACACGAACAAAATACATAATGAGAAGGACACTGCATCCAGACAAGCACATAATACAAAAGTACTAATCTCTTGTTTTGCTATAAACTTTAAAGCATGAGTTAAAATTTTTCTAAAAAGGGTTAAATTCTTTCTATTTTTCAAGTGTTTTATTATCCTTTTTAAATTTCACTATCATTTCCCACCTATCAGTTTTAATATCAATGAATTATTTATTTAAAATCAATTACTTTACCCAACTAGAGTCAGATCATTTCAATATTTTAATTTTTCATCAAAATCGGAATGCTTGTAAAAAAAGCAAAATCCTCATGGCATCTTAAAATAAAATTGGTAAATTATGACGAGGACCAAAGAAATAAACACATCTGAACACATGTATCCTACAAGGACCCAAAACACAATTTATGCATCCTTTCTATCTATTATTCACCAATTGATCTATACCCATTGTTAAAGATAGTTTCGAACCTTCTATTTGGGACTCATTCATTACAGATATTTCTTAAAGATACTTACCGACACATTGATTTGGATGCACACATTTTCCATCTGCTTTTTTAACGAGACCTGGTTTGCAAAAGCATCCAGGCGGTCCGCAAGGACATCTGATTCTTGAGTTGTTGAAATGTTCGCAAGTATTTTTGCAACTCGGCGTACATTCGTAGTATTGCTCATATGCAGTACACTGAACTGGAGGGGGAACTGAACACAAAATTGTACATGAATAAAAAGAAAATATTGCAATATTTAATAAAAACTGCAAGTTTTAATGCAGGACTTTTAATCATGTAGTATTTTTAAAGTCATATATTCTTATATTTCTCAAATGATGTAAGTAAATAGGTCGGCATAATATAAAAACAACTATGAAATAGTTGTAGTAGCATGTATGATCGTACGTAAGATTCATAAACTGTAAAATATCTATGAATAGAGCTTAAAATAATGAAAAAAATAGTTAATAAGGAATATGGTGCCCTTTACAACTACACAACGTAAATTCATACTAAAAATCGAGCAGTTTATGATTATCTGGAGAAGCCAGCTTGACTTTCTAGTAAAGGGGTTTTCAAGCCATGGAGCGTTCTAGAAGCTGGATATGTTCTAAGGGGTTTTTGGAGATCTGTCCAGGCAATCCATCCGGCGAATGCAATCATTTTTCAGAACCAGATAAGCCCTGTATGTATAATGCTATTTGGAATGAAATTATGAACAACTTTAACCCTAAAAAGATAAACATAAGCCTGCAAAATCCCATCCCTACATCTTACAGTAGTCATAAAATTTCTGACAAATACATGGAGACAAGGATGTCTATAGATAATTCATTACTGTATTCTTTTATTTTAATATTCTTATTCTTCTTTCAGTAGGTGCTAAAGAAGAATGTTTTGACACTTGTTTTTTATGCTAAAGGCGTAAAAAACAAGTGTCTCAGTATTTGTCAGCTGCATTAGGAAAAAAAAAATTCTTCGTTCAGAATATCAGTGATTCTTTCTTCTAAGAGCTGTTCCGACAAAAATTCTAATTGATTTTTATGTTCTGATACAGTATTCTGCACAAATTCTAAATAAATTATTTGTTCTTTTAGAGATCCGAATCTTCCTTCTCTTAGCTTACGTACTAGAAATGAGCTGTGTTTGGAAATATTAGTTTTACCTTTCATTCATGGTTTTTCGGCAAAATCGATATAGTATGCAAATTATTTTAATTTTTAACACTTATGCATATGTAATCACCAATATGTAATGATCCAAACTTACCAGTACACTGGCTAGGAAGGATGCATTTTCCATCTGCTCTTTTGACCAGGCCCCTCTTGCAGAAACAACCTGGTGGTCCGCACTGGCATTTCACTCCAGGGTTGTTGAAATTTTCGCAGGTGTTTTTACAGCTCGGATTGCACTCATAGTATTCCTCATCGTCTCGGCAATTAGCAGGAGGTAAAACTAAATGTAAAACTCATCTTATTCAAGAAATTATATAAGTCAAAATTATTACGATAAATAATGTTGTCTTTTTAGACTTTCTATTTAATGATAATGTATAATTCCATTTTGAATGTCGTCTTTCTGAAAGCATCATATTATTAATGAAGAAAAGCACAAAGACGAAGTTTCAAGCAAAATTTCATTATCTGAAGAAACTGTTACTTTTCCCATTAATAAAATTTGTCATTTAGAAAGAAAGTTCAATTAGAAAATTTCTATTTCTGTTTACGATTTCAAGTAGTCAATAATAATGATAAGCCTTCCAAATATCCTGTTCTATAAAATATATTTTATATATTATAAGTCCTATAAACTATAGTATAAACAAAGTATAGTTTAAAGGGCTTCATTTTCATTATTTAAAGATTTAGATTTGAATACCGACACACTGGCTAGATTTCATAGGAAAAGTTCTTGCAATCAATGTGATTTAAATCTACGATAATGTTTCTGAAATTCATAAATCTGTATTAACTATACCTTTCGAACATCTTAAATATGAGCAAATTTTTCAAAATTTTTGTCAAAGAAGAAAGAAATTAAAAGGAATGACGACTGAAAACTTATTCAAAAATTCCTTTCCATTGGGACATCTGCAGAATCTGCAAATAATCAGTCAGAGTTTGCTGATTTTTACAATGACTCTAACTTCACGGTTAATTTCTCTAGTTTGGTGCGGTCAATCAAATATTGTATTGTAAGGATTAAAATTTAAAATATTAGAATCACTGTAA
Source organism: Caerostris darwini (assembly GCA_021605075.1). Taxonomy (NCBI): domain Eukaryota; kingdom Metazoa; phylum Arthropoda; class Arachnida; order Araneae; family Araneidae; genus Caerostris; species Caerostris darwini. The sequence goes on along the minus strand of BPLQ01004941.1, from coordinate 152,872 downwards.
CAAATCCAAAAGTTTCTAATACCAAATACATTACATAAATACACTTTTATAAACATACTTTTTTGCTCACTAGCATTTCAGTGGTAGCTTTTTAACCTTCTTAAAACTATATAGGTTTTACTGAGTAAAATATATCATATAAAAATATTATAATATTTATAATTCAGTTTGAATACAATACATGTCTCAAATATAATTAGCTTCTTTAAAAACTATCAAAAAGGAAAAAAAAAATAATTACATATTTTTTCAGTCAGGTTAAAGTATTTTATATTCCTTTTTCAATTTTAACTTATAAGTCAAATGATTTAAAGATCAGAAAATAAAATTTCTAAAGGAATTACTGAATTTATTTATTATCTCTAAATAAAGAAAATAAATATAATTTTTTTTTTATTATATAACATTTTTAAAAAATATTTATAATATTTAAAAACAAATATTTATAACATTTAACATTAACATTTCTTTCATAAAAAGTATATATTCTTTCCAAAACCATGTCAACAACTAATTAGCTTATGAAAACTGTTTTAATAATTGTCTCTAAAGTTTGTTTTTCATACTTTTCTGACTTCTTCAAATGAAGAATTAGTTTATTTAAAAGGTACACAATGCATACCAGAGGCAGTGCAGTTTTCTGGTTTGACGCATTTATTCTCTTTGCTTTTGAGGTAACCAGGCTTACAATAACAAGCAGAGGTGCATTTCTCTTCACAGGGTTCTGGTTGGCGATTTTCACATGTTGGAGGACATGGGGAACCACACTGTATGAAGATGGCATTTTCTGGACACTTTACTTGCGGAATCTCTGTTGAAGGCAAAACAAGCATTTGATCAAAAAGTTACTAATAAGTCATACTATTTTACTATTACAACTAACATATTTTTTCTTTTTACATCAGGAAGTTTATTTCTCACTGTTACCTCGAATAGTCCTTGATGAAAAGAGAGGAAAATTATTGCCTTCCGCGACGAGGTAAGAGAGGCATCTCAATAGGAACCTTTCTATCAATGTGAGGTTCTCATATGCTATCCCAACCTTCATCAAACCTCCTGTTACTGAAGGGAAAGGACAGCAATGTATGCCATCAGTGTATTCCAACATTCATCTTCATGTTAACTACGTGTGCTACTACCAGATAATTAGTTACCAATTACTATCATCATTAGTTACCAAAAGGGTAACTAATAATATTATAATTAATAAATCCTTATAATTCGTACTATGTCTGACTATGTAGAATAGAAGCTATAATCATTTTCGAGTAATAAATATATATTTCCAAATAAAAGCTGAGAATTCGTTTTTCCTTCAAAAACTTTATCCAAAGTTTAAAACTCATAAATACAAAAAAAAAAAAAAAAAAAATATATATATATATATATCCTATAACCTTTATGAGAGTGAAAATGGTTCCAAACGGGTAAAACGGATGGAATATTTTTCAATCAAATAGATTTAAAGTGAATTGCCAGACGTCAACGATGATAATCATAACTTTGGTAATCTTATGTGAAGATATCAAGTTGTTTCCATTCAGTTATTGTCTTGAACACAATCTGTGGTATGAGCTAGTCAAAACGACCAAAAGGGGCCTGAATAGCAGAGTATCTAGGTTTCGGGTGCGAGTTCCGGTGGTGCCATGATGTTTTTAGTGGTTCGGAATCCACTTTAAGTCGCAGGTCTCGGTCTCATATGACTGTAAGAGAGTCACGGAACCAAGTCAGACTTGTACCTACGGGTGCTCCATATCACAACAGAAGCTGCTCCTTTCCTTCCTTACTCATGGATGGAAATTCATGAGTAGATTACTCTGGGATGTCCGTACCGCACTACAGGACACTGAGGATTTGACGGTCTGTCAGTCGACACTGAGGATTAAAGTCATTTAAAAGAATGAAGTAAGTGTCCTTTTCCATTTTTATTCTTTACGCTATATATTTATGGTACTCTATTATATCTACAGTACATTTTGGTAATTGCTAACGCCAGATTTTTCGTTTTGGCGCCGACATGACAAACCGTTAATATAAAATATTTCGAAAATAAAACAACTCATTTCCTTAATATTTTTTTTTTATAAACTAATATAAAACGTGCTATATATAACTATATTGAGTTTGGTTTGTTACTCCACGGTCATTTTGTGCACAATTTGGGCTAATTAGATCAGAACCTATAGTTTAATGTGGATTTCGAACCACTAACAAACATCCATGCCTCTGCCAGGATTGGAACCTGAAGCGTGTAGTACCAAAGGCCAGAAAGCAGCCAATTGGCCACCAGGCCACTAGCTATTTTGAGTATTTTATTGCTTGCACTCGTTTAACGTAAAAGTATCTACGTAAAAAGTACCTAACGCAAAAGTACCTACATCTTTTTGTAAGATAAGAAAATCCTTACATAACTCAATACCTGTAATTCAGCTTTAGAAAAACTACTAAAGATTCTTTGCTTATACACAGAAATATACTGTGTATATAAATTTACAATGTTGATAAATTATATACAATCATTTAGCTATTTAATTTTATTATACCGATGAAGATTTACGCTATTAGTTGCGGGATCTACAGTTTAATGTGGATTCCGAACCACTAACAAACATTCAAGCCATCGCCAGAATTCGAACCTGGAGACTGTAGTACCAAAGACCAGAGCGCTAGCCAATTGGCCATCAGGGCGCTGCGTCATTGCTCAAGGAAAGACGAGAATATATTAGAGAGGCGAGTATAGATATCTTTTTAATTCGTTATTTAAAATATTATCATTAAAAATAGGAATTTTGAAATAATAAAGTTTCTAACTAAGCCAAACAAAAGTTTTCGGTGAAAATCACTATAATACGAAAGAAATTTCGATTGTGTTTATATTTTTCTCTCACTTTCTTTACTGCGAGGATGACAGTCTTCCGGTATGACGCAAATTCCGTCCTTTCTCTTCAAGTACCCGGGCTTGCAGTAACAAGCGGTCGTGCATTTCTCTTCGCAGGGTTCTGGCTGCAGGTCATCACATGTGGGAGGGCATGGAGATCCGCACTGGATGAAGATGGCATTTTTGGGACACTGGGCTGACAAATCTAGAAAAAAGAATTTCATTTTGCAATATTTCTAATAGCTTAGACCAAAAATTAAAGTACTTCTCATCTGACGCAGTTAGCTACAACTTCAAAAGGTAAAAGCGGTTTGATGGAATGCAAACTAAGTTAACGTTTTTATAATTTTTTTTATTTAATTTGCAAACCAAATTAACCCCTTTGCTCTTTATTCCTACAGCTTAAAATGACGTTAAAAGGATGTTATTTTGTGACATTGCGGCTATACAAAAAATTTCGACACAATCTTAGAAGCAATCCCAAAAAGTGAATTTCCTGTTTGAAATCGAGTTGTTGTTAAGCTGCTTTAAAAAATGTATTAAACCTGAAAAAGCTTATCTTGAATAAAAATCCTAAAATAATTATTACTATTTAATTTTATAAACCGATTCTTAAACATTCTTTGACCCACTATGAACATATGTAAACAAACAAACGCATGTATGTATACATAATGAATACATAAACAGAAACGAACACAAACAAGAAAAACGGACTGCAAACATAATGAGCATAAACGTACATGCAAATGTAAAGCACTAATATTCACTCGAAAACACAAGTATACATATCCACATATAATCACACACATGTGCATACACGCATACTTAAAAGGGAAAACACATACGTGCAAACATGTACACATACATAAGCACAAATGCATTCTCATATACAAATATATGCTCATTTATTTACATTCTCTCTCTCTCTCACACACACACACACACACGTGTGCGTGTGGCTCACTGGCATATATACATTTAAACAAACATACAAATATAAACATTCATTCACATGTATCCACATACGGATAGCCCTCAAACTTGTACACAGAATGCGGAATGTAAATTTGCATACACATATAATATACACTTGTTGCCGAGGGTGCCGATAAGCATAATCATGATTCCCGAAAATAAATTACTATACAAATAAATGTATGTATACTTAAGTTTACAATTTTTTCATTATACTGAAGTTTACATTTTTACCTCCAGTATATCTCTACTTATTGAGAAATGCATATGACATATATTGACACATACGCATCTATAAGCATGCATAAGTATTAACATATAAATAAAACAATTATTTTACAAAGACTTAATTTGAATTGCAAAAAGGTGAATTTGGATTGTCAAACCTGTATTAGACAAAATCTATCTTAGGGATAATAAAAATATCCTTATTTTCAGCAAAATCAAAAAGAAAATCACTTAAATAATAAAGCTTATTTTACATCTTTAAATAGAATACCAAATACTTATCAAAGCATTTTAAATTTGAATAAAATTTGAAAGAAATTAGTGAAATTTAATATAATGTTTTATATAATTAATAAGAGTCACCATAAAATCCTGCTTTTAAAAATTATTATACATTATTCAATATTAATTATAAAAACAACAACAACAATCCTTGAATCCAATCCTATTCATAAAACTGACCATAAAAACTAGATTAGCATTAATAGAGGTTTTGGCTGGTGTAGTTTCCATGGTGGAATAAATATATTTTTGTTGGTTGATGATAAGAATATCTTGACAAATGTTTCCTTACTACTGTGTTCAAAAAGTAAGACCCATTTTCAATTTAAAATTCCCGGGCCTTATGGAATTTCAATTTTTTTTTCTTTTTTAGGTTGCAGGCCCTGTCATTGACATCTGTGTGAAATTTGATATGATAGATATTCATTAAAACATTCATTCAAACGTCAAGATATTCATTAGTGTTTGAGTTATGCTTGGCTTTGTGAGAAGCTAAAACTGATTCCGGCGATTTATGAAACATCTGAATTAATTGAGCAAAGAATTTGCATTCAATTTTGTTTGTGAAAGCGTATAGAATGTTGCAGAAGGCATTCGGTGAGCATTGCTATATCGCAAAGAAATGTTCAGAAGTGGTATAAACAGTTCAAAGAAGGCAGAGAGCGCGTTGAAGACGAAGAGCCCTCGTGTCCACCATCAACATCAAACGACGAAGCTCACGTCCAGAAAATTAATGATTTGTTGCTTGTAAATCGCCAATTTACAATTAGAGACTTTGCTAATGATGTTGGTATTTCGAAAGGATCGGTCAATTCCATTTTGGGCCTCAAACGAGTCAAATATCGATTGGTACTTAAAACACTGAATGCGCCTGCTCACACTGCATTGATTCTTCGTGACTTTTTCGCCAAAAATGAAACTATATGAATTCCGCAACCACCGTATTGACACCATGCAACTTCTGGCTATTCCGTAAACTCAAAAGTCCACTCCGGGGACACCGTTTTGAGTCGACTGAAGAGATTCAAGTTGAATCGGCCACGCTTTGAAGGCCATCCCTGTCGATGACCTTTTAGCAAGCATTGAGTATTGGAAGAATCGTTGGCTCAAGTGCATTGTGTCCGGAGGGGATTAGTTTGAGGGGAATGAAATAAATTTGGAAGAATAAATATTTTTCAAAAACTCTTTGTTTTTGAAAAAAAAATAACAAAAAAATATAAATAAAATAACAAAATCTTGTAAACAAATTTTTAAATAGTGTTTTGGCGCCAACCATTAGGCGAAGGAGATTGTAGACATTGCTGTGGATGAACGCATTTCCCGTCTGCTCTCTTGACCAAGCCCTCCTTGCAGAAGCATCCCGGGGGACCGCAGCCACATTTTGTACCAGATATGTTGAAGTTTTGGCATGTATTTCTACAAGTGGGTGTGCATTCGTAATAGTCTTCATTCTCCTGACAAGAATCTAAAGGAATAAAAAGTAAAGATTATGTAATACATTTATATACGATACAACCCAAAGCTTAATTTTTATATATAATCAAGTTTGCATATCTAACAAGTAATATAGAAAAAATTTTAAAGTCAATTCCTACTTTTTTTTCACTCTATTGCAGAAAGTCCTTTATAAATAATTTTCATTCATTTTTTTAAGTTAGGAAAAATTCACTCTCTCTCACACACACTTTCCATCTCTCTCACTCGTTTATTCACATGTTTCATGTGCCATTTTGCTCCCTCTTTGACTCAGACTAAAACCCAGAATGAAAAAAGAATCTGAAAAAGAAATTTTTTTCCACACGCTTCGCCACAGACGGTACTTATTCCTAAATTTATATCCTGTTAAATATCTTATACAAGAGGAATTTTTTTTTCTTCCATATAAAACTAAAATGAATTAATTATATTTAATTAATGAATTAATAATTAAAAAACTGTATCCCGTGTCATACAAGTTTTTGTCTACAAGTTTCAAAAAATGTATTTGAACTTGAATGGATGAATAAAAAGTATTTTATGAACGATTGAAAATATGAACAACATATATGAATATATATATAGAGAGAGTGGGAACTAATAGTAGGAATTGAAAAACCAGTTCACATAAACCTTGCCATTTATTGTTTATTAATTTGTATTAGTATTGTGGTATGTTTATCTGTCTTGCCTTCATACGTTTGAAAATGACTTACTTTTATTGGCAAACTAATAAAATAATCTAGAATTAAGTGATTAGCGACTAATTTGAAAACGTCGATTTTCTACTATTCTTGGCCAGCTTTTATTCGTAAAATTTGTTGTTTAATCTTTTTTGTTTCCAAAACTACTTTCCTTTTCACTATACGCCCATTGAAAAAATTACGCGAATTCATATCATCAGTCTCAGAATTGTACCATAAGATGAATTTCGAAATCTAAAATTGTTGAAAAAGTATCGCTTTAGTAGTTTGATTCTTTTTGTCCTTTTATTTTTAAAGTAATATTTTTTTTAATATTACTAATACAAAATCGCAATTTCACTGCAAATTTTTTTATTTAAAATTGTTAACTTCTTTATCCTTATACCTATATTTTAACTTATGTAATGCGTTTGTTTGCACTTTATTTGCTGTATTGTTATATCTTGTTTGCCTTTCATTTTCAAATGATCTGAAAATTAATTTTTTTAAATTAATTTATTAATTTTTGCAGACCAATCAGTCAAAAGAAAAATTTTATATGATCTTTTTAGTGTTTCGCGATTGTAAAAAATATAAATATTGCAAGTAATTTACTAAAATATTAAAATATCATTGCAAGTCTTGCACAACAAGTTATTACAAATATACATTAAAAGTATATAATTAACTTCACAGTTTAATAAATCTGAATATTACAATTTTTGAAAAATCTAAAATTCCCAAAAGACTACTTTGTAGAAAATCCTCTATCTCATCTAAGTGTATATAATATTGGCATTATGCATGCAAATGAAAAAACACCAATGTAAATAATTATTAAGTATAGTTAGAGAAGAATGCTTCAATAACTGAGAAACGACACATCTACGAGTGAGCTAATAGTGGCTATATTTTTCTCGCTTCGGAAAACACTGACTATTCTCTTTATTTCGAAAAACAATGATTATATGCTCATGGTTTCTGAAAATGGTGATTATATCAGAGAAGAATCTAGTGCTTTATTTTCAAACCAGCCTGAAGACATGGGCATTAGTCATAAATGAGTCTGTTGAACATTACTTTTCTCATATAAGTTTATGTACAATACATAAAGGCCATAACAGGTTTATTGTGGCACAATAAAGGGATTTGTAAATATTATTTTCCAACGGAAAGTTATTAGACGAAATCGAAATACATGGTGATTTTAAAGTATTTCCCGGTGTTTTCAAAAAAAAATAAAAAATAAAAATACAAAGGAGATTCGATTTCAAAGTTCAAGGAAGTTAATTTGACAAGTTTCATTAGAATTTGGAACAAAAGGTTGAATAATTTGGGAATATTTTTTACGGCAGACTTTTCTCATAGAACTAACGTAATAGATTTAAAAAGATGTATCCTAGATGTCATATTCCTTGTTGACATAATTATATTACAAATAACAGGAAGAATACTTGAATACAGATTACGTGTAAAAACATAAGGGCATATATCTAATTAATACAAAATAAGTTAAAAAATAACCTTACAAATTATATATTTAAAATGTTGCAAACTATATTTGTCTATCTAATATACTTTTAAAAAAAAATTTTTCTCTTCAAAATGGTCAACAATCGTGCGTCATAAAAAAATGAACTTACTTTCTTGACCAGGAGGAACTTCCGGTGCATAACATTGTGATGCTGGTACACAGGTACTGTCCTTGCGTTTCAAAAATCCAGGTTTACAAATGCATCCTGGAATGCAATCGTACTCGTAATCCTGTTCGCTGTACGGATTTTCACATGAGGGAATCGTTGGTGGAGCACATGGCACGTACAAAGCATTCTTTGGACACTTCATAGTCTTGGCTGGAAAAGAAATTTCTACTGTACAACTGAAATCAGTTAGCATTCAATATTTAAATATCATTTTGTAAATGCTTAATTCCGAAATAAGTATTTATGGCAGTTTACAAATATATACAAGTGGGAGCCATTGGTGGATCACATGGCACATACAAAGTTTCTTTGGACACTTCATTGATTTAATTGGAAAAGAAATTTCTATTGTACAACTGAAATCAGTTAGCATTAAATATTTAAATATCATTTTGTAAATGCTTTATTCCGAAATAAGTATTTATGGCAGTTTACAAATATATACAAGTGGGAGCCATTGGTGGATCACATGGCACATACAAAGCTTCTTTGGACACTTCATTGATTTAATTGGAAAAGAAATTTCTATCGTACAACTGAAATCAGTTAGCATTAAATATTTAAATATCATTTTGTAAATGCTTTATTCCGAAATAAGTATTTATGGCAGTTTACAAATATATACAAGTGGGAGCCATTGGTGGATCACATGGCACATACAAAGCTTCTTTGGACACTTCATTGATTTAATTGGAAAAGAAATTTCTATTGTACAACTGAAATCAGTTAGCATTAAATATTTAAATATCATTTTGTAAATGCTTAATTCCGAAATAAGTATTTATGGCAGTTTACAAATATATACAAGTGGGAGCCATTTTGTGGATCACATGGCACATACAAAGCTTCTTTGGACACTTCATTGATTTAATTGGAAAAGAAATTTCTATTGTACAACTGAAATCAGTTAGCATTAAATATTTAAATATTATTTTGTAAACACTTTATTCCAAAATAAGGATTTACGGCGGTTTACAAATATATATATATATATATGTGTGTGTGTGTGTGTGAGTCATTGGTGGAGCATAGGACATATACAAAGCATTCTTTGGATACTTTATTGGTTTAACTGGAAAAGAAATCTCTATTGTACAATTGAAATCAGTTAGCATTAAATATCATATTGTAAATGTTTTGCAAAATATTTATTGCAGTTTACAGATATATATATATATATATATCTGTAAACTACAATAAATATTTATAAATATTCCTTTATATATATATATATATAAAGGAATTATTAAATTATTTCATTATATTTAATATAAAATAATTAAAAAATATATTAAAGAATATTATTTTAATAAAATGCTTTATTTTTCATTAATACAGAATATGTCTTGCAGTATATTTTCCATTAAATGAATGCATATTATAAAATGCGATATAAAATGCAGTTATGCAATTATCTTTAACGTAATAGTGTTTAAAACTAGTACCTTGAGGATTGAAAAACTTGTTTCATTACTTTTTTTAATGAATATTTTTTTTATTGGAATCGTAAACAAAGTAAAATAAAACCCGAGGGAAAGCATATTTAAAATTAAAAATTAAAAGGCTTTTATGTTTGCCAATTTATCTTATATATACATATATATTTATTGTTACCTTTCTTTACATTTCTTAAAAAAACATTTATTGAAACAGGTTCTGATGGAAACAAACATTCATGTCAAGTAAAGGTCTTCTAAAAAGTGCACAATTTTAATTTGATGATACAAATATATCATTTATTGTCAAATTACTATTAAACAGACAAAAGTATTTACTTTGTTTTTGCATATTAAATATATAATTAAAATCGTTTTATATCTAAAAATATCAAAATCATTTTCATTGAAATTATGCTATTTCTCAATTATTCACTTAAATTAAATGCGCAAAACTTTTACATTACTGAGTAAAAATATTTCATATAAAAATAATATAATGTTTATATTTCAGATTGAATACAATACACACGTCTCAAATATAATTAGAGAAAAAAAATAGTTATGTATTTTTTCAGTCAGGTAAAAGTATTTTATTCCTTTTTCAATTTTAACTTGCAACTCAAATTATTTAAAGATGAGGAAGTAAAATTTCTAAAGTAATTACTGAATTTATTTATTATCTCCAAATAAAGAAAATATTTATAACATTTATTTAAAAAAATAGTTCAGTGTTAAACATCCAAGTGTCATATTTAAGCACTGTTTTTAATATTACATAAATATGATTATATGACAAATGACTTCTTGAAGTTTTTTAATTGTTATATTTGCAGAATGAATGTTGGTTTATTTTACGAACTTCACAAATGAAAAAAAATATATATATGAGAAACTATGAGTTGTCGACATGTTATATTTGAAGACACTATTCTGGTATATCGATATTGTCTACTAAAATGATAATGAAAAGGAATGGCTTTTCCAACAAAACGTGTTTTGCCCCGTATTTACAAGGAACATTGACAAAAATCCAAATAAGTTTCGGCTAACAGCTTATCAAGCACAATTACCATTGTCTCTAGTATTTTCGAAAGCAATAACTGTAACACAAATGTGGAATCGAATACCAATTCTCTTGCATGCATTACTACTAGGGATTGCAATACCGGTATAACGGGATACCGAGTACCGGTATTTTGAGCCATTTGTACAATATTGTAATACCGGTATTCCCAAGTTTAAATACCGTTTTTTCTGTATTTACAAGAAATTTAGAATTCTTATCTATTTATTCTTATCTATTTATCTAGATATTTTTTTTAATTGGTGAGTTTGTTATTCACATTGTATTTGCATATCATACTTAGGAGTTCAAAATACTTTTCAGATTTATTATACATACACTCATAAATAATACCTCATAATAATGAATAAGAATAACTTTAAAGAACATAAAAAATCAGTTGATAATCCTTCGGTTTGGTTTTATTATTTATATGATGAAAAGAATAGGGTGGCACAATGTAAAAAATGTTCAAGAGTTATAAAGTGAATGGAGGAAGTACAAGCGGACTCCATACATATTTAAAAACGAAACATGATACAAATTTGTTAAAGCGGAAATAATCTATTTGCGATGAAGATACAAACTTAAGCACTTTTGGGGATTCTTTATATATTGTTATAATTTATAAGTTACAAAGTTTTGTGTGATATTTACATTCTCTAATAAAACTGGCAAAAAAAAAATAAATAAATAAATAAAAAAAGGTGTTTTCTTTCTTTTTCTAAAATTTCTACTATCGGTATTAAAACCGGTATCCCTATATTAAGATCTAAAAATACCGAATACCGGTATTGAACTTTTGGTCAGATATTGCAATCCCTAATTACTAATGAATTACAACTGGGGCTTGGGGATAAAAAAGTATATATAATTTATTTCTTTTCTTCATTCATCTCACATTGGAAAAAGATTCAAACAGAAGATTGCAAATTATTTCTTATCTCATACAAACCTTTACACAAATCCAGTGGAACACAAAGCCCGTTTTCGTTTCTGTAATGCTGAGGTTTGCAATCACAGCCCTCTTGGCATTCAGACGGTGCATTACAAAAACCTTTGTATTCACACGTGTTGCAAGGGTTGACGCATTCAGTCCAAATTTCACCGCTTCTACATGGAGATGAATAACTAGGATTCACTGCTGAAAATCATAAAATCGTATATGTTAACAATTATTTAAAAAAAGTATATAGACATTTCAAGAAAATTTACATTTCAATAAAATCTTAGTCTAGATTTCTTATATAACTTAACATCTTAAATTACAAATATTTACGACTCTCACATTTTGTACAAATTTACAGCAATTACAAATTAACATAATGAAAAACATATTTCCTCCGCAAAATTTTAAATAAATGATTTACTAATTATTTTCAACCTGAATTACTGCTATCTCATAAGAGAAGTATAATAATATAAGTTCTAAGACATCATGGTTATCACATTTACAGCACTTACAAATTAACAAATAAACTACACACACAGATATTTGTCCTTGCAAAATTTTAAATCAATTAATTACTTATTATTTTCAACATGTGAATTACTGGTATTTCATGAGAAGTATAATAATATAAGTGGTAAGACACCATGGTTAATATTTCTCTTTTTTCTAGTACCATCAATGTAGTAATTGATTCGATAAGTACATAATTTTTAAAAAAATTGTTGTTTCTTAAAATTATGAGTTTGTGAATTTAATCTTAAGTTTACAAATGTTATATTAAGTAAGTACATTAATTTTTATTTCATGTTGTAATATATCAGCCTAATTATAAACAAAGTTTCCCTCGCTGTTGATGATTTTTTTAATACGCTTTTATCAGAAAAAAATTAAGAGTCAGTATGTTTGTTTCTAACTGACTCTTTGGACTCGGTTTTGCCCTACGTTAAGCGATCAGATTTAATTTAAACGTTGTAGACTCATCAATGACCGACGACACTAAAATATTTTGATAAGTTTATTATCTCATCGTGATTAGGATCGCCAGGAAGAGTGATTTTATTTTAACTTATGAAGAGCAATTTAACCCATGTAGAATGAAAGCACCTAAGACATTCAATTCTACGTGGGACAGTGGCACAACGGATAACGCGCCTGACCACGGAACAGGAGATTCCTTGTTCGAAACTTGGCTGGCTCGACATATTCGCATTTAGCCTTTGTTTTACTCGCAATTAAATTATTGTCAGAACTATAGTGCCAGTCGTCCGTGCCGGGTATTATAGTTTAAAAACACTAAAAAACATGCTTTTAGAGTTAATCAAACTAAAAAGTAAGAAATAAATTATAGTTTAAAAAAATTAAAAAACACGCCTTTAGAGTTAATCAAACTAAAAAGTAAAAAATAATTGTTAACATAAGAATAAAATGACTGACGAGAAAATGAATGTCACTTATCTAAAAGAGTTAGCAGAGTTAGTTTAAAAATGTCATACAAAGCACCCCCACGCTTTTAGAACAGTGACATTCATTTTCTCGTCAGTCATTTTATTCTTATGTTAACAATTATTTTTTACTTTTTAGTTTGATTAACTCTAAAAGCTTGTTTTTTAGTGTTTTTAAACTATAATTTATTTTAGCGTGACATTCATGTCTTTAACTTCATAATTCATTTTTATGTTTATTATTTCGAAGACATGCCTATTATTTGTGTCGAGCTATCAAAATGCATTTGAATCGAATTAATGAAAGGCTATTTACATCGAACTAAAGTCATGCTACTTGAGTTGAATTGACGATACACTATTTGCATCGAACTAACGATAGGCTATTTGCATCAGACTGAGCGATATAAGTATTGAAGCTCTCTTATCAGGTATTTGTTAATTTCAAGAGTACGAACTTCCCTCTGAAGCTCTTTGGACCAATTATTTGACATCAAATATAAGACATCCTGATCCTTTTGGAATTTTCTTCTCTTAGTCTTTCTTTCTGTTCATTTTCCCCCAATTTTTTTGCTATTTATTATAATATTTTTTTGTACATATTATAATTTTGGCAAAATTTACAAATTTCGAAGTATTTTCCCAAAACCAGCATTGAATATTTATATTTTTATTTTACTAATTTAGCAAAATTTACAAATTTCGAAGTATTTTCCCAAAACCAGCATTGAATATTTATATTTTTATTTTACTAATTTAGCAAAATTTCTCATTATAAATTATAAATATGTGGTGCCTTAACCAATCATAGATCATCAATGATCGCTGTCTATGTAGTTCTTACAAATAGTGATACTTCAATAAGAAAACATGACGTCACAAATTTAACAAAATCAATGTGTATACAATGTGGTATATAATGAAGATAATTTATGTTCAGTTTAATGAAGGCATTGTTTTATTTGCTTTATCAACAGTTTTATTTTGGAGCGACGTACAAGTTAGACACGATAACACGATTTCATTTCATAGCAATTTTAGTTTAATTTTTTATTAATTATATTGGTTTTATTTGTTGATTATTAAGGGATTTGGCATTGTTTAAATAAATATGCATTTTCAAGCGTGTATATTTCATTACAATGGATAATTAGACACCAAACTGTTCGTTGGACAAGATCGTTTTACCAACCTCATTGATGACCCTGGGAAATCTAATGCCAGACGTCAGTCACGTAGTTAGTGGTCTAGGACTACCGACATAGATATATTGATTGGGATCATTAACAACAATTAATATATGAATATTCTCGAATTATGAAGCAATAGAACTTGGGTAGAACTTGATCATAACATTGAGTGATAAGAACATGTGTAGATCATGTGCTGTTAGTGAAATTAAAAATGTGGGTAGCTGTGTTGGTAGCCCAAAGATAGTGGTTATAATGCTAAATGTTATGCTTTGTAAATAACGTGCATTAAAGAGAAACGAACAGCCTGTCCATCTTTTTACATTCACGTAGACGACATAATATATTTTCACAATCACACCAACATGCATAATTATGTTCTTGGTTCTTATTTGCATTTGATAAAAATGTTTTCCTTCCTTGTGTCTTTCTGAAGACACGAGAAAGAAATGGAGACTTATGAAACGTTTAGCCTGGCTTCATATATTGTGACTTTTTAATACATTTTTCCAGATTTAATTTAACACAATAAATTTAGCTTGTTTAATATAGATAAAAATAAAAATTTTATTATTTACAGTAGTCAAAAATGTTCATATTTCATTTAAATTATTTCCTACAATGTCAACGGATAGATAATGACTCCAAAACTAAATACAATCTTAATTTTCTGTTAAAAATGTTGTATTCTAAAAAAATAATATGTAATTTAATATCAGTTGGCTTCAAGAAATATTGAAATTACCGATTTCTATAATTGCAGAACTCTTAATAGATTAAAATTCTATATGAAAAAAAAAAAAACTTAATGTTTTAGTAAAATAAGATTCCTTGTGTGACAATATATTCAAAAATATTCACTTAAGATTCTTCGTTACCCTCAAACATACATAATAAACACTAAAATAGTCGAAGTCTTTCAGCAAATGTTTTGCCACATAACTTAACAAATAACATAATTTTCATTACAAACAAATTATAATTTAAAATTTAATAAATTAACATACTTTATCTAGTTAAATTATTTATATATTGAATTAAATAAAATTAACTACTATTGAAAAATAACCATAGAAAATATTCTCTACATTATTTTATTTTATATATTTATTATATTCAAAAGAAAAATATTTATTTTATTGGGTACCATTAAATTAAAAATAGATTCCTCTAAATTATAGGTGTTAATAAAATACAACATAATATCACCATACAAAAATTTTAAGAAAGAAAATAATAAAACATTACTAAAATATTCGACTAATCATAAAATATTTGGTGCATAACAATACTGAAAATAAATTTTTTTAATAATCTAAATGAAAACTTTTTCAACATTTGAATATATCTTGATTACAAATAGTTGTTTTATAACATAAATATTACAATAATTGTTTTTAAATCTTTAACACAAAATTTTAAATATATAGTAGATAGATCATTAGCGCATATAAATAATTTTCACTCACAAGTGAAAATATTTCACAATTAGCACATTTTAAAAAATCTCTTATTTAAAGGAATAATTAATTAAGAATAAAAAAATATATCTATGAATCGGAACGATGCTTGCTAAGGGGCTAATGAACTAAAATATTCACAAAGATATTATCAATCGAATTAAGATTTCTAATGCTAAAAATAATTATAATTCTCATTAAAAATACTTGTGATTTCAAAATTTCAATATGTGTATCACAAAAATAATTTTTGTTCTTTTCATAAATGGTCTTACATTACATTCGATTTTATTAAAATTATACATTAAATTTGATTTTAACAATTTCTCAGAAAATACGTTTAAAGTTAATTCTTACATTTAATAAATATTAATTTATGGTGTAAATTTAAAAAATACTTGTTATATAGCGACATGCCTACTAATTTTGTATTCTAAAAAGAATTGAAAATTTGCAGGTGGCTTGAACTGCAAATTTCATTCTGCACAATTTTATGGATGGAAATTAATGTTTTTCGAGTTAGTAATCCGGTAGATGTTATAATGAATTACTGGTAGAATTATCATAATATATAGAGAAAAAATTTTTTTAATGTAATTACTTATATAATTTAGTACATTATATTAAGTTATTTATTGTTTTAAGTTGTTATTATATTAAATTATTAAGTCACAAAAAAGTTACAAAATACTTCCTTTGGAACCACTAACCATATAAAACTATTAATAAATCATTACCATTCTGCATTTGTCCCTGAGGGGGACATTTCAGTAAATTTTACTGTATAGTTTTATACAATTTTAATGATGCGATTGGCCTTTTTAAATATGTTTTTGAACTTTATTTTAAAATATACCACAGAAACATGCCAAAATTCGTATGACTAATTGTCATTTTCGAAACAGATACTTTCGGTTGTTTTACCATTTATAAACTAGGATTTAATTTTTACCAATCGTAGATTAAATATAAATACAGCTTCTAGAAAGCTGAAATTTCAAAATTAAAATATTTATTCAATATCATCCTTTTCTGTATTTAATTTATGTTACGTTGGTCACATAAAATTTAATTAATTTCTACAATTTTTTTCTTATAAAAGCATTGTTTCTCATTTTATACATAAATTCGAAGTTGGTATTTTAAAATTTTAAAATGCATAATTGTATATTCTAAAATTTTTAAAAAACTAACTAATAAACTCAGAAGTGTTATGTTACTCCACATTTTGAAATTTTTTATATAGGAAGATTATATATTTAATATATTTAATGTAATTATGAAGTGTAAATAATTATTATAATAGCAAAAATAAAAGAACTTTGATTATGTAACTTTTATAAAGATCAATAAAATTGTAATTTACATTTGATGTAAAAGTTACGCTGGTTACTGCAGTATGTCACCAAATTCATGTTTTTTATATTTCCTGCCACAAGGATGGTGGAAAAAACCGCAAAAATTGACCAGCGAAACACATCTCGAATCTTCTACCATGAAGGTCAATATCCAATATTTAAAAAATAAATATTGAAATTAGAAGTTTTCAAATGATGTAGTCAGTAAATAATAGATAATGTAATGTCACAAGAAGCATTTAAATTCAAAATTTAATTAATATTTGTAAAGAAAATAACAAAGGAACAATAGAAGCTCACATAACAAGGTAGTTATTATTATTTATTCACTTACAAAAGCCTGGCATTATTGTCAATAAATCCCAGGGGAAGATATTTCATAAGCAAATAATATATTCAATGATATAGCATTACGTGAATTCCATCAAACATAATGCGAAAAAATCTATAATACTTCAAGCATTTGATTGTTCTTAATTTAATAATAATGATAAATATTCAGCAATAAGCAATAGATCAAGGGAGGCTGTTACGTCAGATGAACCCTTAACCTGTGTGCTACCAATCAGTGTGCCATTACCTTTACATTAACTCCATATATATTATGGAGTTAATGTAAAGGCAATGGCACACTGATTGGTAACACACTTGATCCGAGAATAGACAGTTTTTTTGAGTGATTTGAAATTATAAGAAAAAAAGGAAAAATATTGGGAATAAAAAAACAAATTATATATTTTTGTCTACTTAAAGGACAACGTGGAAAAATAAGAAATATTAAATTCAGATTTATTTCATGTTAATGAGGCACATGAATAATGTTATTAAAATGACATCCCATTCGATATACAGAACGGAAAAAAATATTCATTTTATATAACAACCATGAGCTGCATTAGTTGTTACAGATCTCAGAAGTGATCCGGGTTGATTTGGACATATGTTTCGGTTATACCAGATCCTGCTCTTTTTTGAATCCAAATTTGATTTGAAATGATCGTGAGTGATCTGTTGTGGGTCAGACATTGAGAAATCACCGAATAGATGTGTTCAATAAGTTGCAAACTGGCACCAGACCTGAGAAAATAAGATAGGGGGTGACAATAGACTTCAAATCTTCCAGAGATATGTTGGTGACTGATTATATCAAGATTCCATTCAAAATGGATGATGTATTAGAGTATAACTCTTAATATCACAATGCCAGATGGCTGATCAGTATGGCGATGTATATTGCAAGGATCATGCAGTCTGCCACTGTAAAAGCACCAGACGGAAATGCGACCATCATGACACTGTAGACAGAATACTGATTCGTCTGAAAAGATGATGACGTGCCATGCATTAGCCATATACATTTCATTTATAGGCCATTTAAGCACCATGCACTGACAGTCATTTGTTGTATAGAGTTGGATGTTGTCGCTAGGCCTTTTCTCCTATTGATGATTTCGAATGGGGTTGCTGAGTCAGGTTGATGGATAACATGCCTATTTGCTGAACCTGGAAACTTAACGTTACAGCACAATCAAAATATCTCTTCAATAGTTTGACTAAAATATTCAAGTCGTCCTTTCTTGGATAAATCGATTTGCAAAGCTGGTACTTGACTGCATTCTAAACTAGTACTGATTTTCTTGGATCAATTATTCGCATTTTTGTGTGTCAGAATTCTTCGTCTGTGAAGCTCATATCTGTGTTCAATACGATTAGTGCTGAGATACGACAAGTTCTTCAGTTTTCTTTGCTTACTTTTGTTGGTTATTAAAGTTTCCTGACATTGGAATACTAAAAAACTCAATTTGAAAAAGATCAATTGACTAAAAGATCTATGTGTTCCCTTTTTATACAGATTTCAAGGAATTACTGGTTGCTGTAAATTACTGGCTGCTCTGCTAATTATTTACTTGTTCTTCCATAATCTACGTTTCCAGTAAATTTAAAAGTTACTGGATAAGGCCTTCACATTTTTGCAGTTTGGATGGCTAGTTGAAAGGTAAAAACTTTTTACCTTATATTTTCGTGTATAAGTCAAAAAAAAAAATTTTTTTTTTAATGTTACAGTTAAATTACAAGGGTAGGCTTACAGTATATATGGATCTACTAATCTGGCAAAAAAAGTTAAGTATTTTTCCGTTAGCCGGGCGCAAGTGATCAATTGCCAAATATCTCTAAATACAGCACGCTTTTATTTCTTTACTTTATATTTCTCTTAAGTTTATAAAAACAAATTAATTTTAAATAACTGAATTATTAAAAATTTAGTAGGGTTTTTTTTTACTGTCCGCCACATTTTTGCAATTTGGATGGTAAAAATTTCTAGTTGAGAGGTAAAATTTTCTACAGTATATTTTCGTGTATAAGTCGAGAATTTAAAAAAAAGTTTTTACAGCTAAATTATCGATTTATATATGGATCCACTATTCTCGTAAAATTTTTAAGCACTTTTCCGTTAGATGGGCGCAAGTGATAAATCACCAATTATCTCTAAATACAGCACACTTTTATTTCTTTACTTTATATTTCTCTTAAGTTTATGAAAACAAATTAATTTTAAATGAAATGAATTATTCATTTACGAAAATGAGTAGTTTTTTTTTTTTTCCAGAAATTATCTACATTGCTGGTTTGTTGCGTTGTCGCCAAAACGA
Source organism: Caerostris darwini (assembly GCA_021605075.1). Lineage (NCBI taxonomy): Eukaryota > Metazoa > Arthropoda > Arachnida > Araneae > Araneidae > Caerostris > Caerostris darwini. The sequence continues at coordinate 133,089 of BPLQ01004941.1, read as the reverse complement.
AAAATATGATGCTGAGATTTGTGCTTTTCTAATGCGTACATCAGAAATAGTAATGAAATGCCGTAAATAATTAGCACAAAAAATAACAACGGAAAATTTTAATTACTTCAGTTTTTTAATTTTTATTTTATGTGTTTTAGTTGTTTTACAAGAAAACAACTAAATAAAAATAATGGGAGAGATATAACTGCCGCAGTTGGCGTCTGGTATTTTACTTACAGTGATTTGATCAGTAAATATTCCATCCATTTTACTTGTTCGGCAACATTTATAGAAATGTTTTTGCCATTTCAGCGTAAATACGAATGAAGATGAATATATACCTTTACGCTGTTTTATTTTAATTATTTATAAAAATTGGTCATGCACTCTTATCAATACTTCAACAGAGATCCTAATCAAATTTGTGTAATCTAACACATTTTTTATTTAGTTTAATAAATTAAAATTATTACTAAATACTAAAATAAAAATTAAACTTGTAATTGCTTAAATAAAAGTTAAATTAAATCACTATGATGTAAAGAATAACATTTATGGCTAGGATATCGAGACAAAAATGTATATAACTAGTTGAATGCATGAAAATTATAACCAGCATGCTACGAATGTATGAAAAACCCAACCAGTAAGTTACGAATGTATGAAAATTATTTTTTCTTATTATTTTTTTAATTATTTAATATTTCTAGAATTTTCTCAGATTTACTGAATTTATATCATAATAGAGTACATTAAATATCATGAAACAAAATAATACAATTAGTTTTCACTTTAAAAAATCTACCTCCGAAAATGTTCAAGAGTCGTTAGAAATAAAAAAAAAAAGAAAGAAATTAAAAAAAAAAAATCCTCTTAAATTAAAAATAAAAACAACTTACCTGATGATAAGATGAATACACAAAATACTGTAAAATCCATACTTCTGTAATAATTAAATTAATTTTAAGCAGATTCCATGTACCTGGTTACAAACCGCCTGCCTAGTTGTTGGTTAAAGAGAATTGAATGTAATTTGAATCACAGGAGGAAGAACTGAAAACAAAAGTGCTTACTTGAAAATTTGTTGCAGTGATGATTCAAACAGTAGTTGCACCTGGCCTTTCAGACGAATAAATTACCAGTACCAGAAACTGATTCAAAGTTTGCCAGTTATTCTGCAATTAAAGAAAAAAAAAACCTTTTAAAATTCAATTATAAGTTTAAATAAAGTTTTATGAAAAGGAGATAATTTTATGATAAAGAGATAATTAATAGCTTTAGATATGTTATATATAGTATATATTGATACAGCCGGTCATACAAAAAAATATTTTGGTAGACCTTGTTCTATGCATTATTGCTCGGAAATTCAGTGGTACAAATATTGCAGTATTGCAATATTTGTATAAAATTATAAATATTTGCCGTATTGCAATATTTGAATAAAATTATAAATATTGCCGTATTGCAGTATGTAATATTATGCATTGTACATTGCATTTACTTTTTTACTATGTTGCATTTATTTCTATTCTATGTAAAGAAACATAGATATTATTCATGGGGTCGAAATGCAGCTTCAATATATGGTGAGTATATGCGACTTGCATAAATTTCTGCCTCAATGTATTGCAATAATTATATAAAGATCTGTAAGTTTCTTTAAAATCATCTAATAAAACTATTATTAATTTTTATAGTACTATTATGAACTTTTTCTGTTGTTCTATGTTTTCCTCATAATTTGTTCGAACGGATTTAAAAGAACTGAAAATTTTGCATATTTATTTTGGATACCAATAAATGGGAATCGTTGTCACTAAATTTTTAAAACACCCAAGTTTTAAGTAAAAGTGAGCGTTTGGAGACCCCGAAAAGCCTTGACGAGGATAGGGAGACATTCAACTAGACATCCTAATTTTTGCGTTCACGTAGTATCATATTTACAACATTAACTGAAATAGTAAATTCTTGTATTCCTTTTTCTCAAAGAAACAATGTACAAAAGGCCAAGCATCCATAACTCTAATAACCCTTTTTACTTCTTACTAGTTCAGTTAGTATCACATGTCTACAGCATGATTTCCTAAGGAAAAATCGCAGTTGCCATAGACATAAAAGCTGAAATTTGTCTTCGTGATAAAATTCCTTGAAAAGACAGCTATTTTTGTAAGTCTATTTGCATAAACAAGTGGCTCATATAAATGATCGACAAGCGCCTTTTTTCCGGTTGAGTATTTTATCTGTTTGTAATCACCATCGAACACCGCCAAGTTTCAACTACTAAATATCGGAATAAAATAGCAATTTCATGATTTTCGAAATGGTTTTATCTCAACGGGGTCATAACGAGCAGTTTTTTGTACCTTTTTGTACCTTTTTTTGTACCTTCTTGATTTTTCGTATTCAGCAATGGCACGAGGTACATCTTTATGGAATACCGTCCAAGACATTTATATACCATCCCTTTACACATCCCTTTAATTTAATTGGCCTCACATATATATCCCACACACACACACAAATATATATATATATATTAAAAAAATCAGTTATAATTTTAAACGAAAGCTCCAGAGATTTTAATGCGGAGTTAGCTGATTATACCAAAAGAAAGGTTTAGAATATTGCTGTGCAAAGGCGTTAATATTTGTGCTGCTGCAAGGAGCTCATCAGTGGAATGACTCTGTATAGTACCAAGAAGCACATGTGAGATAAGTTCCGATGATCGTATCACTTCCGAACTGTACCAACGACACCTTTGTCTGCCATGCAGCGTATTGCAATCTCTACCACACATTTGTGGTAACTTCCAGGTGATTACAGGTCTGCCAAAGCATAGAGAGTTCAGTAACTAATCCTCCTGCAGTATTGAAGCCATTGGATACTTAAATAATAGTACCATGGCAGGGGTTTTCTATAAGCCTTTTTATTAGAAGAACACAGTCCAGGTTATGATGTTATAAGTGCTATTGCTTTCGACAGCAGACACCTTTTTTTATGCTACCATAGTACCATTTTCCAAAAAATTAATAATGCCAGACCCCCATCAGACTCATAGGCTTTAGAATGCTTCTGTGCTTTGTAAACTAGATTTAGTTTAGACTAAACTAGATTAGGAACGCCTGACAAAAAACATCACTATATGACATTAAGAATTTGTATCATACTTTCATAAAAATATTGGATTGTCGCTAAAGGATGTTTTATTTATTAATAATTTGAATATTGCTAGGCATTTTTTGGTCTTAAGGACTTGAATTTTAAATCATTTTTTGTTCTATTAGCTGTGTTTGAATTGTGTTCAGGCATTCCATGATTTTAGATGAGGAAAACTTTATTTCTGATGATTTTTTTAAATGCAATTAAGAAATAATTACAAATCAGTGAAATCATAAAATCAGTATTAGCAAATCGATACATCTCAGATAATTTCATTCTTCTCATATGACTATAAATAATTGAAGCATTCTTTAAGAGTTTATCCTGTTCTTGTGAAGTAAGCTGTGGATAAATTAAGTCTATTTTTAACGGCCACTTAAAAACATGTTATGGCAATGTACGTTTCCACATTGTTAATTAATATTTAAAATCATGAAAAAGAAAGTTGCATAATTAGTGATTAAAATCACAGAGAAAACAAATTAAAAGTGATCATAAAAAATCAAAATTTTTTAAAAATTAGTATTTAATAACTATGTTAACTATACTATGTTTAGTATGGAAAACTCATCTCTAACTTCTCATCGATTGTCATAAAAATCGTATCTTGTTGAAAATATCCTGTTGGTTCAATTGAGGATCACAAAGTGTCTTCACTGTTTGAGATTATCACAGTTGCAACAGTAAAGAAATAAAAATTGTTTAGACTTAAAGTATGACATGAGTGCTGCCTTGTCAAATATTACCACACAGTTAAATTTATCGATATATAAATGTATGGCTGTGTGCGTGTCAATTCCAGCTTAAAAACTGTATCATGTAGTATCCTAAAATTTTTACTTTTATTATCATGTGTGAACATGATGTTGTTTTGGTTAGGGGTCCGTGACGTTATCCGAAAATGAGGGTCAAGCAAATAAAACTCCATTTCAAGTTTTGGCGGAAAATGGTACTTTGGGCCCCTTAACTCTTGAAATGATTTATGAATAACGTTAGTCTTAAGGAATTTTCTGGAGAATTTGGCTATTGTTTGAAGTGTTTTGTAGTATGGTTTTGAAGCACTTTTCACGTCTTAGCTAGGGTTTTTAAACATTTATATATCTAATAGCTATAAGTACTCGTAGTGCGCTGATCAATTCCTTCTTCTTGAAGTTTCATATTTATCCCTTTTGGCATTTTCCGGTGCCTATTGAGCTGTATAGTGCTTCTTATTGTATTTGGAATACTTCATTCTTCATTTATGCCTTGAATTATCAAACATTAATATATTCACTTGGGTATTGAATGTGAAAGTGATTCTTGTAAAATTTGGAATACTTCATTCTTTATTTATGACTAGAATTTTCTATATTTTTTGCCTATTGAATGTTGTAGTGTTTCTTGTAGAATTGGGAATACTTCATTCTTCATTTACGACGACATTCTTCTTTTTTGTATATTCTTTTTAGAGATTCTTGAACAAATCAACATTGTTATATTCATGTGGCTATTTGAATTTGGCCATTCTTGGGGTATTTCAATCAATTGCTTCATATATCTCTTGCGTTATTAAACATTGGCATATTCTTGAGTTTATTTATCCGTTCTTGAATGTTCACACAAGTTAAGTTGAAATTTGCCGAGCAGATTTCAGTTTTAATATTTTCTTTATTTTGCTCAATGCTTATTTAGTTACCATAAAGTAAAAAATGTGTACCAATTAATTGCCATAATATGAAATAATTAGAGATTAAAGAGAAAAGAATATTTAGATTTGAAACTGGTGACCATGCTGTCTAGTATAAAAGAAGGCAAATAGCAGCTGCTTCATATACGAAATGGGGAGATGGAGGATTACAAACTTTAAACTCCTGATATTTTAATTTAAGAGCATATTTCCTTATATATATTAAGTCGATAACTACAATAAATGATAAAAAACATTTTTTCAACAGGAATTAGCTAATTCCAAATTCCATACATAGAATGTCTGTCACAAGTTCTTAATAATGTCTCTTCATGTATCAACATAATTTTAAAAATGCACTTTCTTCAAACTTCAAAATTTTATTTTTTACACAGACAACGTACTTTATTGATAAAAAAATTGTGAACTTGAAATTTATATTAATTTACCAATGCATTTGAAGATAAACAGCGAAAGCAAAACTTAAAGTTTAATTTAGATCATTTTAAATCCATGTTTGCTTTTTAGCATGTAATGTTTACTTAATAATTAAAAATTGTATATCTAGATAGAAGTTTTGTATTATTTGTAAATGGGGTATAAATATATATCATCACATGAAGACTTATTAAATGTTATTTTATTGTTTTTGTATTAATTGAAAATAGAATATAAATATGCATTATCACACCAAAATTGCATATTCAGATTAATAAGTATTTAATACTTAAAATCAAACAAGAATGCTGTCTGATTTGCTCATGTCGATAGCAAATGCAATTATTTTCTAGCATAACCATTAACACAGCCAAAATATTCTAGGAATAGCTGCTTTTTAATATTATAGTTTGAATAAAAATTTTAAGTTTCATATTATAATAAGAAAGGAATTTATCACAATGTAAAAATTAATTTTAATTTATCACAATGTTAAAAATAATTATGAAACTGCTCTATGATTAAAGTTTTTTTTCCGTACATCAAACTGATTTCGTACATCAAAACTTCGAAACTCTAGAAAACTTCGAAAGAACTCTAGCAGTTCAATAAAATTTAGTCTTTGTAAAGTTGTCAGAATTAAAAGTCATAAAATCAAGGGTCACCTGAGAAACATAGAGAACAATCATCATTAGTAGCTACATCATTAAGGTGCAAGTGTTTATAAAGAAAATAATGTCCTGTCGAGAGTCGGAAATTTGCTGTAAAAACTGCACGGGGCAAGTCCATTGGGATGGGTGATGAAACAAGTATATTCCACGTTTTAGCAGTTGAAAGGAGTTAAGTTTATTTTAAGGGTCTGTCTATTTTCTTTTTCACCTCAGAACTAAATTGATTTAAGGATAAAGGAAGTTGTGGTTGTGGTAACTTAATAATCATTTTTGCCCAAGACGTCGGCCTTTTCATTTCATCTATGATTAAAGTTAAAAAACTAATTATAAATGCAAATCTAATATAATACGCTCTAGGGTTGTGCATACAAGAGCTAAACAGACGGGATTTACAGTTTAAAGTGGATTCCGAACCACTAACAAAAATCCACGTCACTGTCAATTTAATTTGTAACTGACACACAAAATAAAGGAAATGAGCATGCTTTTAATTGATTATATTTTTAAAAATAAGTTTAAATGAATAATTTCACAAATCAACGTTCTGGGCGCTCTCCGAGCTGTTTTAAGCGAGTTAGCGCATTTTGCGTCCGATTTGGCTCAATTTTGGTTTGGAAGCAGTTCAGATGAATACATTTTGATGGATTGGCGGTACGGCAATATAAGTAGAGATTTTTTTTATAACAAGTTGTTTTTCATAAGATAGGACCAATAAAATTTAATTAGTATATTGATTGTTAATTTACAAATTAAATTTATTGATGTGTTGAATGTTTTTTACTAGGGATCGTTAATTAATAAGTAGCATAAACTTTATTTTTACTATCTAGCATTTCAAAGTAATCAGAAAAAAGCCGTATTAAAATTTCACTTAATAGTACTTTTAAAATAAATTTAAAACTGTTCTTTATAACAATCGTTTTACATAAATGAAGAGTTTAAAACTTTAAGTATCATGTTTATTATTTGATAATTATTCAATTATTTAATTAATTATTGAATATTCAATATATTGTGTAAACTTCTTCTTCATTTGTGCAACGGCCTCATGGTGGGCCAAGGCCGTCTGCCTATTGGCAGATTTCGAGACAGGAAATGTAATATATTGTGTAAACTAATTATAAAAAATAAAAATTATGATTGTTAATCAGTTTTCATATGATACATTTTTTTATTATAAATTAGTATGATCAATGAACAGTAAGTAATTATAATTAAGTATATTGTTTAACTCTTTTGAAACATTATTATTTTGTGCAAACGCACAATGTCTTTTCTGGGCCTAAGTGTTCAATGCAGACTCCTTTCTGATGTATCGTTCTGCAAATTGCATCGCAGTTCCTTTCATCTGGACATCCAAGATTTTGAATTACGGATACATTAACTGAAATGAAACGATTTTAAAGTGGAATTACAATAGACAAAAGAAGAGACGAACTTAATGAAAACAGACATGATAAGTATAAATATAGCATAAGATCATTTACATTATATTATAGTTGCTGATGATAATTTCCCTAACAAGATTCAGTCAATGTTTAGATTTTATCCTGCATTTTTAATATCGATTAAGTAATGGCTTCTTTCAACAAATTGCGCCGAACCAATTTGATTCAAAGATTCAAGATCTAAAGACAATTCAAAGGTCTAAGACAAAGGAGGGCCAACACGCTGCCCGGCTTGAACATTCTCCGGCGCGTGAGTTTTATCGCACTTTTACAAAATATATTTATTTTAAAATGACCAAATTAGTACAAAATAAATGTATTCAAAAAATACATTATGTGTTCATCCTTATATTTAATAATTAACTGTTGAAATTATGAGAAAAAATTGAACTTTGATTTTAAAATAATATTCTTGTGAATATATGACAAATATTGCCTGTTTTTTATTTATGAGTTCAAAGAATAATTAAATTATATTCAGCGAACTCATGATGTGTGCGCATCTTGGAACGTCTAATATAACAGGTTGTAATATGAATATAAAAATATCTATAGGATGTCTAAATCTAATGTAGGGATATATAATTTTATATGCGGCCGCCGAGTTATGATGCATTTCAGGATCTTGATCAGGGGTGGTTCGTAAGATGATTTGGGTTGGCCACCCCTGATCTAAAACGATTTAAATTAGAAGGATTCAAATTATTTTGTTAACAAACATAGATTGCTGGTGTGTCCTGGTGGAGACCATTTTACTTCTTTCCGAACAAAGCGATTGGGTAGAGTTCGTTTTGAAATATGACAAGTCATATCCAATCAAAACAATTGTGTTTATGAATTGTTACGGTATATCTGTTATGAAGAAAATTTTTCCTTTGATTTGGGAGAAAGTTGCATAATTCCCAAATAAACCTCCAAGAATGCAGTGTACTTAGAGTGAGAGCTAAGAAAGCTTGATTTGAAACCTGACAGCGACAACAAACCAGTTTCTCTGTTTAGGGATGAGATTAAATTTCTTTAAGCAAATTACAAAATTTTTAAAAATTTCTATGTTCCTGTTTTTGCGAAAATAGAAAGTCAGGTCAAAGCAATTATTTTTCAGATAAATGCATTTTTTAAAAGCGTTTCTGCTTTTATAATGATCATATATATGTAACATATTAATTTACATCTAATTTCTTTTTCTGATGATAGTATATATGTAACACATTAAAATATCTGTTTTTATGATGATCGTATGCAAGACATTAACACTTTTGCTTTTATGATGATCATATTTAACACATTAACATTTCTGTTTTTATGATGATCATATGTAACACATTAATATTCCTGTTTTTATGATTATCATATATATATAACACATTAATATTCCTGTTTTTAGGATTATCATATATATATGTAACACATTAATATTCCTGTTTTTAGAATTATCATATATATATGTAACACATTAAAATTTCTCTTTTTATGGTGGTCATATGTAACACATTAACATTTCTGTTTTTATGATGATCATATATACAATTTTAATACATTTCTGTTTTTATGAGGATCCTATGTAAAATTTTAACATTTCTGGGTTTTTTTATTTTATTTATTATTTTTTTTATGATCATATGTAATGATCATAAAAAAACGTATGTATAATCATATGTTTTTTTTTATGATTAAATGTAAGACATTAACATTTCTGTTTTTTATAAAATAATTATCTACAGTGTGTTTAATGGATTTTGAACATTTTTTTACCATTGCACGCGTCTTCAAATAAGCACCATCCGCTCTTGTGTCTGATTAGGCCGGCATCGCATACGCATGCTCCTATGCACACTCCAGATGGGCATGGAGGCTCTCTGTCCAAATCGGAACAACTCTTTTGGCAGTGTCCGCGGCAGGAACTGTACGTTTCGCCTTTTCTGCACGAACTTGTATCTGTCAAAATGAAATATTTAAAACACGGTACAGTTTGGTGCACAATACACAACTCCGTTTGGTGTTCTTTAATTATTATGAAATTCATTTATAAGGAAAATAAAATTTGATTCGAGACATTCTTCCTTCTGTTACAGATGAACTCTAGCCATCAGGATAATTTAGAAACCAGAGAGAAGTTTTGCATTTAGGAGGACTTCGGTTTGAAACTTCATTATCTAACTCAGGGGTGGCCAAACCGCGGCCCGCCTTGAACATTTTTCTGGCCCGTGAGATTTATCACACTTTTACAAAAGATATTTATTTTATAATGGCCAAAGTAGTGAAAACCAATGTATTAAAAAATACATTCTGTATGCATCTATATATTCAAAAATCAACTGTCGAAATTACGAGAAAAAAATTAACTTGATGACAGAGATATTGTCTTTATATATGACAGATATAACTTAAAATGACAGATATTGCCTATTTTATTTATGAGTTTGCAGTTAGAAATTCGCAGAATAATTAAATTATATTCAGCTATGTCATCTTGGGACATCTAATGTAACAGATTCTATGTTTCACTTTAAGTGACCTCAGAAGCAGTGACTATCCCTAGATATTTGAGAAATCTGTCACAAAATGTTGTTAGCACTTTTGGTTCAACTTTTGCACACCTCTCAATATATATAAACTTTTATAAAGTACATGTTTTCTGGAATTATTATAAAATATATCATAAGACTACAAAAAGATAACATTGTTCTATAAAAGTAGCCATAATATGTACCAGAAATGAGAGATCTTGTCGAATATTAGTTGAAAATAAAATTCTACTTTGATGAGATGCAATCCGTCAGTCCATCTAATGATCGATTGACGAGTCATCCGTTAAATATTTTCATGATGATTATAATTAGTGAGGCAGAAACTGAATACCATTCTATTTAATTTAACATCATTAATTTAATATCATTCGCTTTTTCATTCTAGACATTTGTGTCAATAATAATTGTTGAGGGTACATACATCCTTCACATAGGGCTACTAAACAAACCTGCCGTATACATAGACTTGATATGCATGTTGAACAAGATATTGGAGCATTCGGATCTCCATAGACGCCTTGCAATGCGTTACCATTGTGAGTTTTGAATGTTTTTATAAGTCAATATAGAGTGTAATTCTGCTGTTTGCTTATCTATTTCTGAATTATAGTTCCTTTACTGCCTGTATTTCTATTCTGGTATCATTAATTGTAAATAAAAATATTCGTCGTGATGGTTGTGGCTTCTTCTAATGAAATTGCAAATAATGTCAATTTAACACTTTTGAGATTCCTTGGTCTTTTTTTGGACACACGTACACAAAATACAATCATGATAATCTCATATATCAGCGGTCTATTTAATTACGCTTTTCAGTCAATTTAATAGAATAGAAATTTAAACCATTTGTTTAACTTGACCCTGAATATTCATTCTGCTTTTTGCATAGTTCTTCTGCCAATTGTTTTGGCATGTTTCCCTATTAGAAAGCAGTGCATACTGTTCAATTTTGAAATCGGGACATATGATTAATGAAAATTTAAAATTAAAAGAAAATGTAGCCATGTGTAGTGCGTTTTAATTCAACAGCAATTTCTTATATTTATGGTAAAATATCCTTTTATGTTTCTATTTAAGAACATGTATCATAGTATAATATCATAGTTGCTATTTTTTGATTTGGCAGTAATGTTTCTTTCCACTTATATTCCATTTTTGAATTGAAAAAATTAAATATTCGTCAGTTTGGTGACATATCTTGCCTAATGATTAGAAATTGTCACAATATTAAAGGGCATATATGGCATCTTTATGACTTCTTTAACTGGCGTTATTTGAAATGATTTAACAGTAAATCATCCGTTAATCTCAATTGATATCTAATTACTAATGATCGCAACATATTTCACCAACATAAAAATTTATCCTTATTAATAAATTGTTGGCTTAGTCTTATATTTTGTTTAAAGAAATTATTCCAGTTTAATATGTAAGAAAATTACAACTGCAAAGTTTTAGTATTAAAATGTATATGTAATATTGCATGAACATTTTGTACACACACACAAAAACTAGTTTATTTTGTTTCTTTTTATTTTTTAAAATATTTAATATAATATATATTTAAAGGAATTAGAAGCTAAACAAAGAAGTGAATTCATAAGAAATGTACCAATATTAATCAACTGTGAATTTTTGAAATGGCGTCTATTTACCTAATATGTTCGATATTAAACAGTTTATTCTCAAAATGTGTTCACTCAAATGTGTTCACTCAACCATTTAACATTGAGTCTTTCGGGGAAGTTATGTAGAGAGATATAATTAAATGATTCGTTGAACGCGAAAAGATTAATTTCCGGTGGTTATTTCTGTTGAACTTCGTGAGCATTGCGTGGTTAAAAGTCTATTATGCATAGCCTATATAAAATCGTGAAAGATAATCTTGATACCTTTAGACTCATTAAAATGTAGGGTATTTTTCTATATAGGATTCTAGTTATATTTGGCGACAAATTAATAATTGGCTATCATGAATTATGGTGACGAAAAAAATTACATAGAGTCAAATTAGAGCCAAATCATTTCTCTGTCACCCTATATGGAAGACTTGCTCAAAATATTAATTGTAATTACCAATGATGTAAAAAAATAATGCAGAGAAAGAAAAAAAAATGGAACTTACATTAAAACTAAAATCACTTGCCTGTAGGAGTTATTACTTTACTTTTGAAAGCAACATATCGGGTAAAATCGATAAAAATAAACAAAATAAAATAGATTGGGAGATACACACCATTTAAGTCATCTACAAACCATTAAACCATTAAAGTCATTTACAAATGGCCAAAAAATTTTAAAAGTACTCTCAAGTTCATATGTTATTGCCGACTTTAGGAATGTTTTTTTTTTTTTTTAATTTATAAATTTTAAAAACTTTTTTCTCTCACAAAATGTGTTTATAATCTGAAGTGGATGCTCCTTTTCCTTCGGAGATCTGTGAATGCCCATGAAAAAAAAAATCATCGAAACTTATAAAAACATATTGAATTTTAAAGATAAAATTTACAGAAATGAAAAAATTAAAAAAATCATAAATGATAAATAAATACTTATGATAATAAGAAATATGATATCTTATTTTGGCCCATCAATGTGGCCAATTTGAAAAATGGCACTTGATGTTTAAATCCGCCATACAAGACACATAATCCCGCTAATCACAATCTCATATAAGCCAAGCATATATTTCAGTACACTCAAAAATGACTAAACGCCCAAAGAAATTCCTGATATGGAACATAAATATCCCCAGTTTGATAACATGATTTAATATTATCCTGCAACTAAAATGTGCAATAAAATAGCAAATAAGAAATTTTAACAATTATTGCTTTTGCTGGACAAACAACTTATATAATAAGCGAAACTTCAGTTTAGACAATTTCTCCTCTCCATTTCTTGGTTGGACTTTGCTATAGTCTCTAGTTCTTAAATTTAAAAAAAAAAAAAAAAAAATTCACTGGCTTTTTTTTACTTCTTTCTGATCAGAAAACGAATTAAGAAGTATATCTCATATAATGATAAACAAAATTGTTGTATATTTCTGAAATGTTTAAAACATTATATCCCATACGTACATAATCGCAAGTTTGGCGACTTGGCGTAATTGATGGGCCAAAATAAGATTCATACATAAACACTCATATTCATTCATACATAGTGTCAAATTTTTCGAAAACATGCACAGTTAATAAAAGGAAAGAAAGAAAGTGAAAAATAACAGTAACACAAAAAGGCCAAATCTAAGGCAAAAAAGCAAAATAGAGGCCGTTGGTATATGGCGACTTTTTATGACAACAACTGGGCGATAAGTCGCCAAATTTTGTATTTGTAATTCACTACACTTACAATCGCATAGAAATGGGTTGAATTGAATAGATTGCATTTAATCAATGTGTATTGTACATACGTACGATACAGATTGATTGAACGTACCATAAACTATGAATTAATGAGAAAAATTCAAATATTCCTTTGATAAAAAGAAATTCAAATATTCTTCAATAACCTCTACAACAACAGAATTACGAATTGCTCAGTTTTGTGGAGATGAAGTGTTTTTAAAGTTTGGTTTAATTTCATGTACTAAGTAAAAAGTAACAGATTCTACATAGAATACAGAAAAGTAAAATAATAGATGCAATATGCAATAACAAAATAAATAAATTAGTATTAAAGTTACAATACAATTACTGAAAACTATTACTTCTTGAAGTAATTGTACAATCGGGAAGCTCCTCTGAAGTCCAACCTTCCTTTGGATTGCACAGGAATTCACCCTGATACTGGCCTTGACATGTTATATTGCAACTGATTCTTGTACTATTACTTGAGCAGCTAACTGAAGAATTATGTCCTTCTATGTTTAAATAGCATGGTTCATCAGCTAGGCAAAGACTTTGAAACGTATGATACATTAAAAACAATGTTAAAAATATCATATCCGTTAAATGAACAAATTTTTTGAATTAATGAAAATTAAATGTTATTAGTGATTTTTTTTAAAAAAGTGGTAGGTTCAACATTGTAGAGTGAATTAAAATATTTTTCTTAATGATTTTTTTTTTCAGATTGATATAATCTATTTTATGTACTGCATTATTATTTACTTCATTATAAACATTGTATTGTAATGCCAGATTTAATTGCTATTTCACGTGAAAGAGCACATAATGCGTGAATTTTATGAAATTAGCTCTTTAATCAAAATTAATTAAATTTAAAAAAATTTAGCAGTGATTAACAATGAATTTATAAATAAATAACATTTAAAATAAAACGATAAAACAAAAGTAAGCACAGGCAACAAATGGAGTGTGCTGATCGTTTTGATTGAATTATAAAACGGAATATATAATATTACAATTCTGCAAAAATGGATATTCAAAATTTATTAGAAATCTGAATGCAAACTTTTGAGTAAACTTCTTATTTACAGCTTCTAGCATACAAACTATGAATTAAAGCTGGCGCATTCAATCAGTGTGAGCTGGCGCATCAATGCAGTGTGAGCTGGCGCATTCGGTAACAATCGAGATTTGGCGCGTTTGATTCCTGAAACATCTTTAAAATGGAATTTTGAAATTCCAACATCATCAGCAAAGTCTCTAATTGTAAATCGACGATTTGCAAGCACCAAATCTTTAATTTTTTGGACTTGACCTTCGTCTGTTGAGGTAGGTGGTAGACCAGAGGTGGGAGGTAGACTTCGTCTTCAATGTGTTCTCTGCCTTCTTTGAACTGTTTATACCACTTCTAAACATTTCTTTCCGATATAGGAATGCACACCGAATACCTTCTTTTATATTCTACACGTTTCCGCAAAAAAAATTGAATGCAAGTTCATTGCTCAATTAATTCAAACATTTCAAAAATCGCCTGAATCAGTTTTAGCGTCTCACAAAGCCAAGCGTAACTCAAACACTAATGAATATTTTGACGTCAAATTTCACACAGGTGTCAAAGACAGTGCCAGTAAAAAAAGAAAAAAAATTGAAATTCCATAAGCCTCGAAAATTGGTCTTACTTTTTGCACACAGTAGTAGCCATTATTGGCAAACTGCTTTAAAAAATGGCATTGCTATACTGTTAAAAATGCCATTGCTATACTAATAGATAGTTTTTGCAGACCATTGTTTTTACCATGCCGTCCATTCGGTTAGTTTTTCACCCATTCCGAAGTGCAATGTTTACGGAAAGGTTGAAAAGCTTTTGTTTAAAAGTTTTTGTTTTCATTATTGCACATGCGTATCGGAAACATTGCACTTATTGCGCATGCTACCAGAAAACAGTGAAAAGTTAATTATGAAACGAATATGGCGGCAAAATGATGAAAGGATATCATAAGTACACTGAATATGAAATACGAAACATAAATTAAAACCTATAAATTTAATTTAGGTAAATTAAAATATTATTTAGATTAGTCAATGAACCTGTACCTAAAGAACATTCACAACTAATAATGGGTAAAATTTTTCTTATTAGAAGTTGAAGAATCTAAACTATTGGGCCATGAATCATCTTCAGTTGATTAAGACAAAGAGTCATCACTTACTTCTTTATTATAGCTAATTTGGGAAGTTTTAGCTGAATCCCTTTTCCATTTCGCAAGTTCTAACTCTTTTTCAAGTGTGGCTAACTGAATTTTTTCTATTTTTAATTTTATTACACTCTCTCGTTTATCCCTCTCGAATTTTTTTTTTTTTCTCCTTTCTTCTAAAATATCATCAATAAGATTGCGCACTATCTCAATTTTGTTTTTATAGACATCACTGGATTCGATTAAATTAATCAAGTCTATTTTCCTAGCATTGTCAGGAATATTTAAGCCCATCTCTTCCGCAACTCGATTAGCTCATCCTTCTTAAGATTCAACGTAACAGCCATTGCTTATTCACCTTAAATTACACTAAAACAATGCACTCCACAACTTAACAAAACCTATCAAACTAAACACTTTAATTCAACACCTTAATTAACTTAAATTAACACAACAAACCAAAACAACTAACACACAAAAAAAACTAAAACTAAACAACTGATAATGCAAATTAGGCAATATCAACAATAATAGACGCACTATACTTTAGTAATAGACACATTATACCTCAATTTTATATACTACTGTCCAACACCTTAGAATTCTTAAAACTTCACCTACCGAACTCATCTATAGATACAGCCAAACTTTCGCCTAAATCCAATGGATCATTATATCCGTCTAAGATTCAACTAATCCGTCTCCGCGAGACTGGACCAAAATGTTCGGTAGCTCACTCACATATATAAATAAAGACTCAAATAATAAACGTGGACTGTAATTTTTTCTCCTTTATTTAGGCAGCCGTCACTCTCGAGGATGAACTGACCACACAAATACTCTCTTTGGTTACACTTATTGAACTCCCTCTTTCTTACGTTCTTTCTCTTTTTCCCGTCATTTCACCCCTACCAGACACCCACACAGACAGGATGTTTACAATATAGGGCGTTGACTTCTCCCATGCACGGGAACCTGGGTTTCGAAGCAACGACAATCAATATGTAAAAATAATAAGACATACTTCATCACCTGGAATAAGGTATTTGCGCATCATAGAGTGTTGAATAAAATGATTTGTAAACTGTTTCTGTATCCATTTTGGCCACATAGATGGTAGATTGAGCCAATTAACAAGCTAACATAATGCAGATGTACCACTAAATAATTTTATGTATACATGTGCATATCATTCTTTTACAATTAGATTGTTTACTAAAGTCATGCCAATACAAAAATCTCCTTATAGCAACACCTTCTTCCTTTAACAAGACGTGGAGCACAAGAGTAGTACTAGCGGCTTAGTAGTACTATCTTTGGTAGATAAGAGGTCCCCCCTCTAGAAACTTTTTCCCCGCTGGCAACGTCTGAAAGTTGTAGGGGGGTTTGGGGAGAGAGGAATTTACGTGATGACTAATAAGATAAGCGGAATATGAAACTGTTTTAATTAGATTTCTTCTTAATTTTTTAATTAGATTATTTTATAAAATGTGTTTCGTAAAGGAATTTATTTGTATTAAATTTGATTATTTTTAATTTTTTTTATTGGATTATTTTACAAAATTATATTATTACAAATATAATTATTTTCTATTTGCAAAATTTATTTGGTGAAGAAATTTATTTATTTATTTATTTTTACAATTTTATTTTTTTATTTCAATTTGATTAAAAAAATTTTTTTTTATTATTTTACAAAACTTTTTTTTATAAAGGAATTTATTTTTTATTGTTGCTTCTTTCAAATTTATTTGAATTTACAAAACTTATTTTCGTGAAAGAATTTATTTTTATTTTTTTGGAAAATTAATTTTTTTTAATAAATTTTAAATTTTTAATTCCATTTTTTTTAATTTCGATTGCATTTGTTATAGTTTACAAAATTTGTTTTTGTAAAGGAATTTATTTATTTTTTTAATTTTTAATTTTTTCCTAGTGTGTTACTACATTTTTTTATCACTTCATTAGACATTTAATTATCCGAAACTTTGTTTGGCATTTAAAGTTTTAATTAAAAATCTCTCACACTTCTTTTTAAATACGATATTAATTTCAAATTTTCTGCCCAATATTAAATACTGCACAGCATTCGTATTAAAAGTTTTAATATGTTAACTTTTTGAAGATCATATACCAAAATAATTAAAACTCCGAGGGAAATGTTACGAATTTATATATTTAACCAATTAATGAAATGCAGCATTTTTTTAACATAAATGTACTTTAATTAAAATAAGCATGAAATTTTCTTTCAACTCACTTGTTTTTCTAATATTTTTTTCTTTCATACTCGATTCTATTTTGATAAACCCTATAACTTCTTGCTGATACAAAAATAAATAAAATGTCTTAGCATGCATTTTTTTTTCCCAAACATTTAGAAATAAACACTATGATTTTGTAAGACAAAATAATTAAAATATTATATTTATAAGGAACTTACACTAATTTATTTCTTAACCTATTTTATTTAAACAATATTGCATACTTCTAATTATCTCACCAATAATTTTCATCTACGTTATTATTTTCTTTACTGTAATACACAAAATCTTGTACTTACTCGGAGATACATTTGTTAAATTTTCCCACAAATAAATGTTCAATACTAATAAATATTACTATACTAAACTAAAGAATTTGTATAACATGAAAAGCATAAAATACACACACACATACACAAATTTCAACAGAAAACTTTCTTACAAAATCTAATTGTATAAGCATGCTAAAGTTATATATCTTATTATTTTTTGAGTGATTTTCTCACATTCTTCTTACTTGGGGAAAAACCCCGATTGATTACATTCTATTTAAAGACACACGTTACCGTATTATATTTATAAAATTAAGGTGTATATTGTTTTAATCCAACTATTTTATAAAGCAATATTTTCATTGATATTTAAATTTTAACATGTATTGAATTTTCTTACTCAAAAACTTTTATCATTAAAGAAAAATATGTACGTATGTTCTTTTCGAACACTCATCTCAGATTCTAGTATATAATCTTTTTTTTTTTAAAGAATGCTGATAACATGTACCTCTTTCCAATTGCAAATAAGATAGTATTGCTTTCAAATATTGATGACATTGGAATGACTATCAGTTTAGATATGCATATTTTTTAATTTTAATTTAATTAATCAACAAACCTTTTATCCATTTGTAGTGTTATTTTAGATGAAGAAAAATAAAAATTATGAAATTATTACTAAATAACATATTTTTTACTAAAGATATTATAAATAAATTATTTTTATTTGTAACAAATTATATGTATTTTTTGTTTTCTGGTAAATGAACACACACACACGCAAAAATAATGTAACTATTCTTTTATTTTTATCAAAGTGAAATCCAATCATCTCGTTTTGCATACATTCGTTTAGATTTTTTATGTTCTAATATTGAATTAGTCTGAAAAATTTTTTTATTCATGATGTAACTTGCAGGTACATTCATTTCTTTCAATGCTAAATGAAACTCTTTCGAGCCTGCTGGAGATTGTTTCCGATTTCGAAGTAAATCTGCAACTAATTTTACAATATTAGTTCGAGGTAAATATTTTCCTTTATAAAGGATTTCTCCATCGGGTGTCCAAGATAATATGGAAGGCTTCTCTTTTATAAAGTCCAAAATATTCCTTGCAGTATTCAAGTATCGAACAGGAGCAGCTTTTAAAATTTTGGTTGTAATGGAATCTTCTTTTTCAGAATCAGATTTTACGCCTTCTTCCTTTTCTGAATCTTCTTCTGTTCGTCTTGTCGGGGATGATGTATTTTAACAAATTTTTGTAAAACTTGTAAATACTGATTCATCTTTTCCCTCTCGGGTAAACCCTTTGTCCGAATTATTTCTTGCATTTTATTATCTAAGTCAGTTATATAAGAGGGAGTCCAGAAAAAATAAAAAAGGTTGTATACTAGAATTTGAGATGAGTGTTCGAAAAGAACATACGTACAGATCTTTCTTTAATGATAAAGGTTTTTGAGTAAGAAAATTCAATACATGTTAAAATTTAAATATCAATGAAAATATTGTTTTATAAATTAGTTGAATTAAAAAAAAATATACACCTTAATTTTATAAATATAATACGGTAACGTGTGTCTTTAAATAGAATGTAATCAATCGGGGTTTTTCCCCAAGTAAGAAGAATGTGAGAAAATCACTCAAAAAATAATAAGATATATAACTTTAGCATGCTTATACAATTAGATTTTGTAAGAAAGTTTTCTGTTGAAATTTGTGTATGTGTGTGTGTATTTTATGCTTTTCATGTTATACAAATTCTTTAGTTTAGTATAGTAATATTTATTAGTATTGAACATTTATTTGTGGGAAAATTTAACAAATGTATCTCCGAGTAAGTACAAGATTTTGTGTATTACAGTAAAGAAAATAATAACGTAGATGAAAATTATTGGTGAGATAATTAGAAGTATGCAATATTGTTTAAATAAAATAGGTTAAGAAATAAATTAGTGTAAGTTCCTTATAAATATAATATTTTAATTATTTTGTCTTACAAAATCATAGTGTTTATTTCTAAATGTTTGGGAAAAAAAATGCATGCTAAGACATTTTATTTATTTTTGTATCAGCAAGAAGTTATAGGGTTTATCAAACTAGAATCGAGTATGAAAGAAAAAAATATTAGAAAAACAAGTAAGCTGAAAGAAAATTTCATGCCTATTTTAATTAAAGTACATTTATGTTAAAAAAATTCTGCATTTCATTAATTGGTTAAATATATACATATCGTAACATTGCCCTCGGAGTTTTAACTATTCTGGTATATGATCTTCAAAAAGTTAACATATTAAATCTTTTAATACGAATGCTGTGTAGTATTTAATATTGGGTAGAAAATTTGAAATTAATATCGTATTTAAAAAGAAGTGTGACAGATTTTTAAGGAAAACTTTAAATGCCAAACAAAGTTTCGGATAATTAAATGTCTAATGAAGTGATAAAAAAATGTAGTAACACACTAGGGAAAAATTATAAATTAAAAAAATAAATAAATTCCTTGACAAAAACAAATTTTATAAAATATAACAAATGCAATCGAAATTAAAAAAAATGGAATTAAAAATTTAAAATTTATAAAAAAAAATTAATTTTCCAAAAAAAAAATAAAAATAAATTCTTTCACGAAAATAAGTTTTGTAAATTCAAATAAATTTGAAAGAAGCAACAATAAAAAATAAATTCCTTTATAAAAAAAAAGTTTTGTAAATTCAAATAAATTTGAAAGAAGCAACAATAAAAAATAAATTCCTTTATAAAAAAAAGTTTTGTAAAATAATAAAAAAAATTTTTTTAATCTAATTGAAATAAAAAATAAAATTGTAAAAAAAAAAAAAAAAAAAAAAATTAATAAATAAATTTCTTTACCAAATAAATTTTGCAAATAGAAAATAATTATATTTGTAATAATATAAATTTGTAAAATAATCTAATAAAAAAAATTAAAAATAATCTAATTAAAAAATTAAGAAGAAATCCAATTAAAACAGTTTCATATTCCGCTTATCTTATCAGACATCACGTAAATTCCTCTCCCCCCTCTTACAGTACACCATTCAGACGTTGCCACCGGGGAAAAGGTTTCTAGGGGGGACCCTTTATCTGCCAAAGATACCCTCTTCTAAGACGATGACAAATCCAACGCTGCTAAATCTCCCTTATTATGATCCGACCACGCGCCATGCGAAAAAACGCCCGCGTTCTATTTACTTTCAAGACTTCAGTTCATTCCCCGTGGCTAAAAGAATTCACTTTGACCCGGGGTGAAAAAGCTCTGTGCCAGACATTTCACTCTCTCGTTTTGATGCGTACTTCATTCTCCGATTCCAAAAAGAAGAACCCTTTTTTAGTTTAGAATCACTTTCCACCACTGTAGTTTATTTTGATAGCTTCAGAATCGCTCTTTTCTTTCAAGGTCGCTCCAACGCAGAACTTCGAAACGATATAGTTTTGGTTTGTTTATAACTCTGCCCTCCCCTTTCCTTTTCTTTTTCTCTTCAGCCAGCCAGAAGTTTTCGTGGTTTCGTAACGGTTATTTTTTTAACTCCTTTTAATTGCCACAGTTCTTATTTTTAAAAACTTTTGTGAACTATTATTTTAAATTTTATATTTACTAACCTTTTTACTACTGTAAATTCTCTCCGAGCGTGGGCTCGTTTAATATTCTTTCTTTAGCTCATCTTTTGGATTTAAAATTTGTTTTTAATAATAATTATTGATATGGAGGTACGGGAAATTCCCTGGTACTCCAACTAAACACCTACCGTTACGTTACGTAAGACGATGACTTCTCGTCACTTCCGGTGGCGCGCTTTTCTGACGACGTCACTGTTGACGTACTTCCGTCCCTGGTAGTGCTGCTACTACTACTCATAAGCATATATTGGAGATACATTTTGCAATTGTTTTTTATCACATATATAAGGATAAAAAAAAAGTTGCAAACCTTATTATTCGAAAAAAGTTAAATTTCCTCTGACAAACGCTTGAAATCTATATTCATTAGATCTTAAATATGCTTCTTATCTTGAATTGGATATTTGCAATTCTACAATCATCCAGCTCCTTGCATTCGAGATCTAGTATTGCAGCTGTTTCGAAATTATCGTAAGTGAAAGCGGACGTTATGCAAAAACTCTTTTGAAGCTTCCCGATATATCAGCGAGTTCTGATGAGCACATGTATAGCGGAAAATTGAAAGCGTACGGTTTCCGTTATGCAAAAACTCTAATAAATTCAACTTGGTCCGTTAATTACTGGCTTATTTTTTTCAATTCCTTCTATTAGGTCACAGTCTTCCTATATATATATATCTTCTTCAAATTTTCAATCGTTCATAAGATACTTTTTATTCATCCACTCACGTTCAAATACATTTTTTTAACTTGTAGTGGATGACACTTGATGTTAATACAGTTTTTTTAAATATTAATTCAGTAATTAAATTTAATTAATTAATTATATTCTTTTTAGATTTAAATTGTATATATCTACCAACAGAGGGCGCAGATAAATTTAAAAAAATAAATGAAAATTATTTATAAAGGACTTTCTGCAATAGAGTGAAAAAAAGTAGGAATTGACTTTAAAAAATTTTTTTTTTATATTACTTGTTTATGACAACCTTGTTTTTTTTTTTTTTGATGACTTGTCCGATATCAAGGCAATGTTTTTTAATGATATTTACATAAGGTAATTTCTTAGTTCGGTTGTGTGGAGCAATTGTCGGTACCACAAGTTTCAGGTTCGAGTTCCAGCGGTGTCATGGGTGCCTGTAGTGATTCGGAATCTACTTTAAGCCGTAGGTCCCAGTCTAGTATGAGTGTTGTGGGGGTAGTGTTACTCGCGTCCGTAGCATATCTTCAAAGCCACGTGCCCTCTGGGTAGTGCTAAATGAGTAACAGCGATGCAGCCCTTGCTTATGGCACAAAGATTAACCGCCTCTGTATTGCCAGCTACACTCAAGAGCCAAAACATTATGACCACCCCTACATTTTGCAATGAATTCGCCTGGATGACGTGGAAGGCACATGATCAGGTGGAAGTGATATTTAACTGGTATTAAGTGGTGGTATTAATCCATGCCAAGGCGGGTTGAAGCTGTATTGCGCGCCAAGGGTGGGCCAACTCGTTATTGACAGGTGGTCATAATGTTTTGGCTCTTGAGTGTATATTAGAACAACAACTTCTGTTGTGTTGAAGGAAGTACTTTTTTGAAATTTTTTATTGTTTTCAAATGAATTTTTCAATGTTGTGATATTTTATAGTATTTCTCATCAACAAAATAAGTAATACTTTTTTAGTTAATATTATTTAATTACTTTAATTTAATTGATTTTTATTATTGTTAATTAAATCTAATTTTTAATAATCATCATTTATAATACTTTCCATGTGCTGCTGAAGCCTATTTATTTCTATTTTTTTGTTATAATTCTTCAAGTTCTGCATGTTACGAAAAACTTATTGTGTATTTTATAATTATAATGTATCCCGCTCTTGTTTATCTTGTTATTTTGTGGGTTGCGATTCTTGTATTATACCACGAGAAATGATTCTAAATTCTAAATGTAAATACAGTAATTATTCAAAAAAATATTTAAGGTTCTAATTGTATTCCAAATTTACGTTGGAATTAATTCATTACTTTTTGATTATTTTTTTAAGAAAATAATGGCAGACAAAAAAAAAAAAAAAAAAAAAAAAAAATTACTTCACAACTGTATTTGATTTTTATAAAAAAGAAAATATTTAAATGAGGAAGGTATATTAAATGATCATGCAGATGAAAAGCATGTATTTATAAGAAAATTTAAAAGCAATAGAAACAATGTTACAAGATCAAATTATTTTATTAATGAATAATAAGTGTCAATTGGTTGATTGAAACCGTTCCTTGTAATGTGATATCTGATGGATAGATAGTTCTCAGATTTCGCAGAAACACACTTTTGTTATTATTTAACTATACACAGTGGCCTGATGGCTGAGTGGCTAGCGCTCTGTCACTCCGTACCGCAGGTATCGGATTCGAAGCCCGACATGTACCATGTATGTTTGTAGTGATACGGAATCCACTTTAAACCGTCGGTCCCGGTTCAAATAGGATCGTAGAGCTTTGCGGGGGTAGCGTTACTCACGTCCGTAGCATGTCTTCAAGCTACACGTGCCACTTGGGTATTGCTAAATAAGTAACAGCAGTGCAACCCTTGCTTACGGTATAAGTATTAACTGTTTGTATGCCAGCTGCATTAGAACAACAACTATATTATGCACATAATGTAGACCAAGAGTCTCCAAACCTTTCAGCCTTAGGCCATACTGTTTACTCCAGTAAGTACCAAGGGCCAAAACCATTTTAATTTTTCTGCCATTATCTATAATTTCCAGTTAGTTGTTATGCTTAAGTTAAATTTTCTGCGTATTATGCTTGTCATTAAGCTTTACCTAGCAAGCCAATAAGACCGAGTTATTATCATTCTGTGTTTTTTTTATCCGACTTATTACAGCAACAATAAGCTATTCGCTGTCGCGGGCCGGATGGATGACACTGGCGGGCCGGATTTGTCCCGCGGGCCGTAGTTTGGAGCCCCCTGGTCTAGAATGCCAACGATCAATGTCTTTCTAAGGGGACAATATCATTGCAATAATTTGCTTTTAATTGCCTGGCACTTATATTAAATATCCTTTGTCTCCAGAATGCTAGATATATAGTAAATTCTGAATTACCCAAGGTGCTCCACTGAGACCTGTTATATATTGTACCCAATATCAAACAAATGCAAACAATGGGCAGGTTTTATATCATTTAGAATTCTACAATTGTACACCGGTTGCTCCTCTTTTCGGTTGCTCTCTCTCTGTCGCGGGCCGGATGGATGGCACTGGCGGGCCGGATTTGGCTAGTAGTTTGGCGACTCCTGATGTAGACAATGATGTTGATTTTTTTACAAGCGAAGTTCAATGAAGATATGAAGACTGCTTTGGATGCATCACTGATGGTTTTGAACAATATCTTCGTGCACTCGCTTACTCTCTTTCATGAGATCTGACCTTCAAAATTATTTCTTAATAGCTTGGTGGTCAAATGGAGCGTTTTTCCTCGTGCCAGGTTACGTGATACAGCTTATGGAAGCTTCACGCAATGGTCAGCTGTGGGCTACTTCAGGATATAGGAATGAAGTTATGAATGCAGACTGAATATTGGAAACATTCTGCAAATATCAGGTAAATTAATAATTATTATTATTTTGTTTTTGTAAACTGGAAAGTAAAAGAAGTTTTCAGTTTACGTGGTCACAAATAGTTAATTGGATTATCTATTTGAGGATTGAAATTACGATGCACTGTAATTACTTTCGATTTTCATTAACTGGAATAAGAACAAGTAATATAAAAAATTTTTAAATCAAAGCATAAATTCCGTAAAATACCATAAATACCATAAATTCCTTTAGGTGTTTTTCCAAATTAGGCAATGAAAGCTTTGATAAGTTCGTAATTGAACATTTTTTAATGAGTTCGTTATGTAAATGATAAAAGAAAATATGCTAACAATTTTTATGTTTCGTAACTGTTTCAAAGACGACAGTACAAACTTTATCGAGTACGAGAATTGAATGTCTTAAAAATTACGAATTAGATTTGTAATTTTTTTATGTGGACAAGGTTATGATGATGAAGATTCCATGAGTGGAATATTTAAGTGCAATATATAAGAAATTATTCAAAATTGTAACCTCAATTATATTAAGAACATTGCTTATACCGGGGCCTGAATGGCCGAGTGGCTAGCGCTCTGGCGCTCTATACTACAGGTTTCGGGTTCGAGTCCCGGCGGTGCCATGGATGTTTATAGTGGTTCGGAATCCACTTTAAACTGTAGGTCCCGGTCTAACAGGATCGTAGAGCGTTGCGGAGGCATTGTTACTCCGCGTCCGTGACTTACCTTCAAGTTACACGCGCCCCCTGGTTAATGCAAAGTGAGTAATGATTGTGCAGCACTTGCCTTAAGGCATCCAAGACCAAGCTGTCTAAGTGTTTGCCAGCTGCATTAGAAAGAGAGACATTGCTTATACCACAATTGAAGTTTTGTAATTGAAAATTCTAAAAAAAGTGAATGATTTTAATAAGACATTGAGTATAATAGATAAAATTTATAGTTTTTTCACACTCAGACAAAACGTATTGATAGCAAAAACTTGATATACCGCGGAATACGATAGGAAAAAATTAAGCAGCTCTGTCCTACTATATAAATAACAAGTAATATATATAAAAAAAAATTTTAAGTCAATTCCTACTTTTTTTTCACTATATTGCAGAAAGTCCTTTATAAATAATTTTCATTCGTTTTGAGTGGATGAATAAAACGTATTTTATTAACGATTGAAAATTTGAACAAGATATATATATATATAGGGAGAGTGTGAACTCATAGTAGGAATTGAATGGAAAAGGAAGGTTTTCAAGTTAAAATTTTCATCTTACATCTGGCGCCATCTATTGGTAGATACATGCAACTTAAATCTAAAAAAAAACTATAATTAATTAATTTAATTAAATTAATGAATTAGTATTTGAAAAAACTGTATTAACAGCGAGTTTCATCCACTACAAGTTCAAAAAAATGTATTTGAACTTGAGTGGATGGATAAACAGTATTTTATTATCGTTTGAAAATTTGAACAAGATATATATAGGGAGAGTGTGAGCTAATAGAAGGAATTGAAAAACGAAAAGGAACGAATAATGCTGAAACTCTTCGATTTCATAGTTCGCAGACTAGAAGAAATAGAATGACAGAGATAAGTCTTGGAATGATTGAGATAATGCAGGAAACTGAATTTA
This sequence comes from Caerostris darwini, assembly GCA_021605075.1. Taxonomy (NCBI): domain Eukaryota; kingdom Metazoa; phylum Arthropoda; class Arachnida; order Araneae; family Araneidae; genus Caerostris; species Caerostris darwini. The sequence continues at coordinate 106,261 of BPLQ01004941.1, read as the reverse complement.
CGCCCAGCCCGAAGGCACACGTGACTTATGAATGAGATAAATCGTCTACTACTAAAATGTTATCACTTGCCTTGAGAAAAACAAATTTGTATTAGATAAATTGTTCACATATAAATATCTTCGATGCAAATTGTTATAAAATAACTTTACGCTGCATTAAATTTTTTTATGGCTTTAATGTTCAAATTTTTTGTCTATTTACAAAGATGTCGAAATTGAATTAAACCTTTTTTTACTACTGTTAGTGATCTAACACAAAAATTCAAATCTGAAACAAAACTAAAAAATGCTGATTAAAATTACTTACTTCGATAAAAGATTTTTTTCCAAAAAATGATATTTATACTATTATATACGTATACTAAACTATAATAATTTACTAAAACTATATTTCAAAAATTTGATGCATCTTTTTCTAAGTAATGATTGACTGACAGTAACAAATTTACATGATGTTATGGATTTGTGCAAAATTTGTAATATTTCCATTACCCCCCTCTATTTTAGAAAGTGAACTAAAATTATGGTTACATAAGAGTTCTGAAATTGTAATATCGAAAGCGAAATTGAAGCATTAGACCAGGGGTCTCCAAACTAGGACCAAATCCGGCCCGTCAGTGTCATCCATCCGGCCCGCAACAGCGAATAACTTATTGTTGCTGTAATAAGTTGGATAAAAAAACACGGAATGATAATAATTCGGTTTTATTTACTTCCTAGGTAAAGCTTAATGACAAGCATAATGCGCATAAAATTTAACTTAAGCATAACAACTAACAAATAATTGAAATGAATCCCACTAACATTATAAATTAGTGAACATCCCACGATTACCCTCGGTAGTTATACCTACCTATTTCCGCTTTTAACCACTAGATGTCGACAAGTGTCATGGTCGTATCGATACACACAATGGTAATTGTAGTAACTGAACAAGCGAATTTAGCAAGCGTATGCTCGCTCAGAGCGCGTACTGGGCGACTAGTCTAGAAATTATAGATAATGGCAGAAAAATTAAAACGGTTTTGGCCCTTGGTACTTACTGGAGTAAACAGTATGGCCCTAAGGCTGGAAAGTTTGAATACTCCTGCATTAGACAAATGCAAGAGGTATATGAAGTGTGGTTTGATTTGCCGCTCTACGGTCATCTTGTGCACACGAGGACTAAACAGACTGGGACCTACATTTTAAAGTGGATTCCGAACCACTCACAAACACCCATGTCACGTCTAGGATTCGAATCAGGTACCAAAGACCAGCGCTAGGCACTTGGCCACCAGGCTGCAACAGGAATATCTAACCAAATATATATATTTTTAAAAAAATATTTGCAATAACATATTTGCAATATTTCCTCTAATAGTCGAAGTGACGAATGAAAGATCTTTTTCAACATTGCCGAAGGCTCGAAACTTATTTAAGAAATACAACGACGATTTGTAGGTTGACGGTGTTCCTTGGTTGCTGGGCAACCGTTATATCCTTCTTTGCATATGAGAGGGAAGTTACTTTAGCTTTAAGCCCATTGCATTAAAAATAAACACTTAATATAGAGATAATAATATATGGAGAAGAGAAGTTTTTTTTTTTCTGTTCAATAAATTTAAGAAACACATAAGGGTAAGAATGGATACATAATTTAGCTTTATTAAATATTTCTGGGAATATTAAAGTTGAAATAAACGATGTATAATCGATAAACTGGCGTAACAAAAATGAAAATTGAATTTTAATTTATAATTTTATGAAATATTTTTAGAAATTATTTTTTGATTTTTTTTTTTTTGTACAGTACTTTTAGTATTTAATGTTTTCATTTTTAAGTATTTTTATGAAAATTAGTGCAGTTAAACTTATTAATAAATAATAATTAATAACTCTAGATACATATCCTATTACTTATAGTTTAGTATGACTTATTGAGATTTCTGAAACGGTTACAATTTTTTTTTTTGAGCCCCTCCCAAGAAAAAGTCGTGGGAGTACACCCGAAAGAAATTATAAACAAATAAATAAAATTGTCGTAGTCGGTATCTGGTAGAACTTGGGAAAAATTAACAGAGACAACATATAAATTAAAATGTTAAACAAGCAATTAACTATTGAAACACAAAAATATCATTGTGACGAAATCCAAAGGGTCCACCAGCGTGCAAGGATTGTCAAAGGGTCCACCAGGGTGCACTGGTGTGGTGTAGATTTCCAAGTGTGCCATATGGTATTCCAGAGAAATATATGTTTATATATAAAAACAAGTAATATAAAAAAAATTAAATCAATTCCTACTTTTTAAGTTTAAATTTTCCTCTTACATCTGGCGCCATCTATTGGTAGATATATGCAACTTAAATCTAAAAAACAACTAAAATCAATTAATTAAATTTAATGAACGAATTAATATTTGAAAAAACTGTATTAAGATCAAGTGTCATCCACTACAGGTTAAAAAAAATGTATTTGAACTTGAGTGGATGAATAAAAAGTATTTTATGAACGATTTGAAAATTTGAACAAGATATATATAGGGAGAGTGTGAACTAATAGTAGGAATTGAATAAATATAGTTACTTTTTTTCGTGTCGGTTTTCCTATTCAAAGACAGTTATCATTATAAGCAACTAGCGATTCTGATTCATTTTTTTTCTTTTTTCGTCAACATAAAAAGCGCCAAACGGCGATAATGCACCAAAGAACGTTTCCGGAATTCTAGGAGAGCTAATTGCCGTGGTTTTGGCCACTAGAAACATTAGCTTTTAAAAAAAAGAAAATTATCAATGTTAAAAATATTTCCATTCAAAGTTAAAAAAATATTTTTCAATGTTAAAACTATTTCCATTCAATGTTAAAAAAATTTCCATTCGATGTTAAAAATATTTCCATTGAATGTAAAAAATTTCAATTTTCCGTGTTAAAATTATTTCCATTCAATGTTAAAAATTTCAATTTTCAATGTTAAAAATATGTCCATTTAATATTAAAAATATTTCCATTCAATGTTAAAAATTTCAATTTTTAATGTTAAAAATATCTTCATTCAATGTTAAAAATTTTGATTTTCAATTTTAAAAATTGTTTCCATTTAGTGCTAAAAATTTCATTTTTCAATGTTGAAAATATTCCCATTCAAGGCTAAAAATTTCAATTTTCAATGTTAATAATATTTCCATTCAATGCTAAAAATATATTTCCATTCAATGTTAAAAATTTCGATTTTCAATGCTAAGATTTTCAAATTTCAATGTTAAAAATATTTCCATTCAGTACTAAAAATTTCAATTTTCAATTTAAAAAATATTTCCATTCAATGTTAAAAATATTTCCAATCAGTGCTAAAATCAGTATAATCAGTTCATTGAAATTAACAATTAAACATTAACATTTTAACAATTAAACATTTTTAACACATAAATTTCATTAAAATAACATTGACAATTAGTTTAAAGATATGTCCATTCAATGTTAAAAATATTTCCATTGCAGACGACCAGACGCATTATATTTAACTGTACTATTTGATTTAACTATTATAACATATTTTTAGAAGATTGCGAATTTTTTTTTTTTTTTTTTTTTTTTTCTAATGCAGCTGGCAAACACTTAGACAGCTTGGTCTTGGATGCCTTAAAGTAAGCGCTGCACAGACGTACTCACTTTGCATTACCCAGGGGGAGCGCGTAACTTGAAGATAAGCCACGGACGCGGAGTAACAATGCCCCCGCAACGCTCCTATTAAGACCGAGACCTACGTTTTAAAGTGGATTCCAAACCACTACAAACATCCATGGCACCGCCGGGACTCGAACCCGAAACCTATGGTACCGAGCGCCAGAGCGCTAGTCACTCGGCCATTCAGGCCCATTGCGAATATAATTATGTGTAGAATTTTAAACGTGCCGTGACTTCAAAACGTTTGTGCAAAATGCAATAACAAAACCTACTGATTGTAGGTTGGGAATTCAAAAAGATCAAAACAGTCTGAAACGTACATCTCTCTATCTACCTACATATATATGTTGTGACTTCCTTTTGAATGTTTGATTAAATCGACAGACAACTATTTCATTTTTACTTCTTTATTTTTAATCATGCACAGTTCTTCAATTTTCGCTGCACATAATAGCTTCTTTGAAAACCGATTACCAAACAAACCTAAAGGTTTTAAAGGCGTTGCTTAGCGTACTGAAACAAAATAAAATAAAAAATTCTATTGATTCATTTTATCGAGTTGTTCTTGGCAATTATTCAACAGATAAGGCTTTTTTCTCGAGTTGCGTTGTGGTATATTCCATAAATATTTCCATTTGCACTTTTTAACTGCAATAATTCAGTTACGGTTGAATTGGAAAAAACAACAACCCAGGTGTAGTATATATTTTTGAGAAGAATGTCAGGTAGGGAAAAATTTTATATATTTTTAATTTTAATTAGACAAGAGGGAATTTTTTCTGTTCATTGTTAATTTTTCATTAGGTATAATAACAAAAATTTTCTTAGAAGTTTTAATTAATATATTATATATATTATGTAAAATTTTATTTTACTTTTACGTTAGTTTTCTTTGAATTCATATTTTATTTTAAACACAATTGTAAATGGATTTGTAGATATACATCAATTCGACAAGTGACACGTTCTTAATTTTTTAATATATTATTATATTTTTTAATCTATTATTATATTAATCAAAAAAATATATAAAAATTACATATTTTTGAAAAATTAGGATAAACCATTTTAACCAATTATTGTCAAATCGAGTTGATTTTTTAACAATATGTACTACAAATGATCAATTTTAAAATCTGTTTAATATGCAATAATATATTTGGGTACTTACGTATTAACGATACCTTGGCGACAGACTTGGCGGTTTTTAAGTGTCGCCAATCTAACAGCCTAATATAAAACTGAATAATAAAAACCGCCAACTCTGTAGCTGCGGTTGGCGCGAGTGCTCTTTATTACCGCAACTGTCGCCAAGGTATCGTTAGTACGTAAGTACCTATATTTGAAACAGTTTCCTGAAATGACATCATCTACTAAACTTTTAATGTGCTAGTATAATAATGTTTTGCCGGTTAATAAGTAATAAGTAATAAAATGTTTTAACATTCAATAATAAACTAATAAGTAATGAATAAATAACATTAAGTAATAAATTAATAAGAAACAAGTAATAAAAATAAGTTAATATGCAATAAAACGTTTTACCGGTTAAATGATATTGATTTGTAATATTTTGTATATCAAATGAAAATACATGATAAAGATTATCGGATTATTAAGGTTCAAAATTGTGATTGTTTTTTAAAAAATGACATGATATTTTTTAAAAAAGACTATCAACTACAAAATAACTGCAATTGTTATTAAATTTGCTTATAAAACGGGTGGTTAAATTTACAAATGCCATGTAATTCTGCGATTTCTATGGATATAGTTTAAGCCACAGATGACCAATCCACGGCCCGCCTTGAATATTTTTCCGACCCGTGAAATTTATCACACTTTTACAAAATATATTTATTTTATGGAAAAAATAGTGAAAACCAATGTATGAAAAAAATACATTGTTTGTGCATCCATATATGCAAAGATTAACTGTCGAAATTATGAGAAAAAGTTAACTTTGATTTTAAAATAATATTCTTGCTAATATATGACAGATATTGCCTGTTTTATTTATGAGTTTACAGTTATGAGTTCGATTTTTATAGCACTTACGTCACAAAAGAAAAATTCTCCAATTTTAGAAACCGTGGCACAAAAAGTTGTTTTAGCGCTTTTGGTTTAACTAACACCTACGAATAATTTTTTTTCGAAAATAAAATTGACCAAATACAAAACACGCTGACCTGCAACACCCATTACGATGTGCAAATACCCAAATTGAGATCGATTTGTAAAAGATAGTAAAAGAGAGGAGAAACAAAATAAATAATTTTTAATGATTTCATTTTTTTAATTTCATTTATATTTATATATATTTTATATTTTATATTTCAATTTTGGTGTTATATATTTCTTTACAATGTGCGTTTAGTATCATTATTATTATGTGATCTATGTTCACATGTAAGAATAATAGTAAACACAATAATAATAACTCATTATGTTTCAATTTTGCACTTCAAAAATGCCTAGAGTGTGTCTAAATCTAATAGAGGGGTATATAATTTTATATGCGGCCCGCAAGATCATTTGGGTTGGTCACCCCTGGTTTAAGCAATTGAAACAGAAATAAAATCAGGACGAAAAAAATGAAGTGAAACCTACAAAATCAACAGTGGTATTGAATAAATAACTAATTTTAATGCAATACAATTAGTCGATTTATCAAACTAAACAATAATAATTTTTAAGTGGAAATAATTTGTGAGCAAGAAGATATGTCTAACTGTTGCAATATTTATGGTAATCAATTTTAATTACATAATACTCGTTTTTAGTAATCGTAACTTAATACATTAGAATAAATTATGAATCTGACTTGAAACACAGCAAATCCAAAAACCTATTGCCTACTATTAAATATTTAGATATAGGAATAATAATAAAAGGAAAATAATAATAAAGCTTCTGAATTACGAAATGTAGCATTGATAAGAAATGTTTACGATCAACGTACAGGTATAAAACATTTGGAGATAACCTGAAAAATATGTATCATTATCATTTTGCATTTACATTTTATTCGTACATTAATATGCAACCTTATACGTTTATTTATGGACCAGAATTTCAGAGAATAAAGATACTTTTTGATAAATTTCCCTCAAGTTTGACTAAAGTAATCATAAAATCTCTATTGTGTAAATGTAATGTAAAAATGTGTAAATGTGCATTAGATATCGCAATAACATAGTTAACCTCTGATGGATGTTTTTTGACAGAAAAAAATGGTTATCATTGTGGATTTAAATAAAATGTTAAAAAATATTGATGGAAATTTCAAATTTTCTCGAGTGACATTTAAAGTTATGAAAGATATACTTTTATCTTATCTCGAATAACAGATGTTTCTTCAATTTCCAGGAACTTTGAACTAAAATCATTCAAATGAGGTGGATAGAACGGCAGATATAATAAGTGGGCTGAAAAGTCCGTAGGCTGACATATAGATGGCGCTACTAGTATTAAATCCATATGCTTTTAGTTAGCCCTAACCATCAAAAGACACATGTATAAATTTGGCAGCTGTTGCACTATTAGTATGTGAGTTATAGCATTTTTAGTGTTCATCACGTGCACTCGGCTGTCGATTGGACTCCAGTGTGAAATGATGGAGCCATGGTTCATCCATTGTCCCATATCGACGCAAAAATTCGGGTTTATTACGATTGAACAGCTCCAAACACTGCTTAGAATCATCCATTCGTTGTTGTTTTGGGTCGATTGTCAGCTCGCGCGGCACCCACTTTGAACAGAGCTTTCGCATATCCAAATATTCATTCACGATATGTCCAACACGTTCCTTTGATATCTTTAGGGTCTCATCTATCTCAATCAAATTCACTTTACGGTTATCAGAAATTATTTTGTGGACTTTTTTGATGTTTTCGTCGGTAACAGCCTTTTGGGGGCTTCCACTGCGTGCATCGTCCTCGGCGCTCATTTCGCCTCTTTTAAATTTAGCAAACCACTTCTCTACGGTTGATTTTCCTGGTGTAAAGTCCGAGTAATGTTTATCAAGCCAAGTCTTGGCTTTAATAGTATTTTTTTTCCAATAGTATTTTAAAGCAATGCTTTATTAACACAACAAATTAAATATTTAAATATTTGACCCGTGAGATTTATCGCACTTTTACAAAATATATTTTTTTATAATTGCCAAAGTAGTGAAAAGCAATGCAGTAAAAAAATAAATTATGCGTGCATCCATATATTCAAAAATTAACTGTAGAAATTATGAGAATGAATTAACTTTGATTTTAAAATAATATTCTTGCGAATGTATGACAGATATTGCCTGTCTAATTTATGAGTTCGCAAACTAATTAAATTATATTCATGATGCGCGCGTATCTTGGAACATCTAATAGAACAGGTTCTATATTTCACGTTAAGTGATCTCAGTAATTATATGACCATATATAGATACTCACAATTGATTGTTAATAGCATAGTAAAAAAGACTCTTAGTTGAAGATGTTAGCGCTTTTGGTTCAACTTACACCTGCGAATCGTTTTTTTTTTCGAAAATGAAATTGACCAAACACATAACACGCTCAAACATAACAGGCGCTACCTGCAACACAAATTTGCGATCGATTTGTAAAAGGTAAGGGAAAAAGTGGAGAAACAAATATTGTATTGGTAAAATAAATTTTATTTAATTTATTTTATTTTATTTCGTTTATATTGATATATTTTTTATATTTCATTTTGTATATTTCTTTACAATGTGCGTTTAGTATCATTATCATTATATAATCTATGTTCGCATGTAAGAATAATAGTAAACAGAAATATAATAACTCATTATGTTTCAATTTTTCACCCCAAAAACTGTCTAAAATAATGTAATACGCTGCGTATGTTTGACTAAAAGTCCCAGCACATAATCTATTAATCTGTTTCGATCTTTAAACTAGACGTTTACCCTGTTGTTTCTTATCGGACATGGTCGACAGCAACATTTAAACCAAGTCCAAGAACCCATGTAGTCTCATGGAAGGATAACTTCTGTTGTGATGGAGCACACGTAGGTAGAACACTAACTTGACTCCGTGACGTTGATGAAGGAGGGCAGTGCCTTCCTGGAGGACCTTTAGGGGGAACTATGCCGCATTTGCATATCGATAGAAAAGCCAAAAATCTGCCAGTAGGCAGACGGCCTCAGCCCACCATGGGACTGCTGCACGGTTGCTACTGCTGCTGATGATGATGACGATAACTAATATTTTATGTAAACAATTTCTTTTTTATCCTAAATTAATCCTTTATTTAATCTTATTAAATTATCACTTAACAAATTCCTGTGTCTGAATTTGATAGTGCTTCTTGCAGTATTTGAACAATTGTTTCTCCTGTTCATAAAGTTCTAGATTTGTTAAGTTTCGTTATATTCCCGTCGCTATTGAATTTGATTGTTCTTGTGGGGATTCAGCACTTTAGGGATCCGATTTCGCCAAATCTTTTCAGCGCCCAATAGAATCTCCAAAGCCACATTATTTTGTAACTGCAAAGACATTTTCTTTGCTGTTGGGACTTGGCAGAAACCTGCAAGGGAAAAAATCGCCAAATAAACAAGTGGAACCCCAAATTGCAGAACTACCGTTGTTATAGTATTCTGATTATTTCTTCATAAATGTCTTGGTTTATTGAACATTAGTATACTTCTATGTGTATTGGTCCAGCAAAATAAGTTCACACATGATAAATTGAAATTAACGTAAGAGACAAAAATCGTAAATAAAATTTAAGAGACAAAAATCGCCAAATAACCTAGCGGAACCATAAACTGCAGAACTATCGTTGTAGTATTCTGACAAATTACTTCATAAATTTCTTGGGTTCTGAAACATTGGTATACTCCCATATGTTCTGGGAGCTCTGGCCCTTTAGTTCTTGAAATGCTTCGTGAATAACGTTAGTCTTATGGGATTTTCTTTAGAATTTGGCTTTTGTTTGATGTGTTTTGTAGTTTGGTTTTGAATAATTTTTCATGTTTTGGCTTGAGATTTTAAACATTTGTATTTCCCATGGCTATAAGTATAGGCTGATTAATTCCTTCTTCTTGAAGTTTCGTATTTATCTCTTTTGTCATTTTCCGTGCCTATTGAGCTGTATAGTGCTTCTTATGGTATTTGGAATACTTAATTCTTCATTTATGCCTAGAATTTTCAAACTTTGATATATTTTTCTGGCTTTTGAATGTCACAACGCTTCTCGTAGAATTTAGAATATTTAATTCTTCATTTACGACTACATTTATCTTACTTTTGTATATTTTCTTGAATTCAATCTTCATGAAGTTCTTGATCCATTCAACATTTCTGTATTCATTAACTATTGAATTTGGTCATTCTTGTAGTATTTCAGTCAATTGATTCACATATATTTTGCATTATTAAGCATTGGTATATTCCTGAGTTTATTTATCCGTTCTCGAATGGTCATGATAAGTTGAAATTTGCCGAGCAGATTTCAGTTTTTATTATTATTTTTATTATTAAATATAATAAATATTTTCATTTAACAGAATTTCCATTAATTTAAATATAATTATTAATTTAATTTTTAAATAAAATTCATTATAGTCATCATATTCATCGCATATTATTTTAAAAAGTTTGTTTATTTTATTGATAATGAAAAAAAATACTTGCTTAATTTTAAGTAGCGTAAGCCAGTAAATGTATTATTTATAATTAATTTAATTTAAATTATTTAATTTTTAGGAAGTATGTGTGCCGACAGCAGCCGTCAATTTTCGTGGCAATCTGATATTGATTATGAAGATTATACTGACAATGATTCTGTATATTCTGGAAGTGGAGGTAAATATTTTGACTTGTAATAGAAATTGATAAATTTAGTTCAATAAGACCTGGAATTTTTCCATCTTTAAGATATTCAACTTTTAATTCTTCACTTAATTAAAAAAAAATACATAAATTTTGTCAGTTAAGCAAATTTTTATGCTGCTGAAACAAACAACTCTAAATAAATTACCTTGAGTCATATTTGAAGTAAAGATATGTTTGGATGCCTATGGAAAATATGCTAATTTAACGATAATCGTTATGATTAAATCGTTATGTTAAACACAATGTCTTCATCTTGATAATTAAACAAAAATATATTGAAGCATAATGATCTTTTTGAGCAGAATATTAGTAATTCTTTTAGATAGTCAAGAAGTTTAATCATTGAAATAAGAAATTTCTTTAAAAAGAGGAATTATGGACAAATTTAATAACATATGATTTCATTATTTTTTACACAATATTAGGCAGAAGATTTGCAATTGCCAAATTTTGAATTGTATGCAATATTTTCAATAACAGAATTAGCTTATGCTTTATTTTTTATCAATTTTTTGATAATTTTAAATATTTAACTAATATGTTAATTCCTATTTATTAATTAGTATATTATAAGCAACCATAACTTTGGTAAAATAGACTGACTAATCCGACATGGGCGAGAAGTCGGCCAATATATCGATCATTTTTGTCATCATCTACGTGTTCTACCAGAATCTACGGGTAATCTACGTGTTCTACCACAATGTGCCATGCCTTTACAAGGGGTGAAATTAAAATTTCGTCCTTATGTACGCACATGTATCGTAAATTTCAGTATGTTATAACTAGTAACAATAAATTCATTTTAAATGTATAAAAAGGATTTTTTTCACACTTTTTGCTTATTAAATAAGTACCTTCAGTTTAGTGTAGATTCCGAACCACTAACAAACATCCCTCAAGCCTATGGTACCAAGGCCAGAGTGCTAGTTCATTAGCCATCAGGCCGCATAAAAGCGGCCTTAATTTTATTGAGCTTATGGAAATAACCTTATTGTTTTTTAGTAGATAAACGAGTCGAAAATTATCTAATAATTTTCCAGAAAGCTGAATGTTACTTTTATTTTTCTAATTTTTTTTGCATACCAAGATTTACTTCTGAGGAACTAAAATCACAATATTCTAAAAATATCGCAAAAAATGGCGCAGAAGTAGAAGAGTGATTGGTTAATACTTTGATTCATAATGGCAAAACTCAGTGTGACTATTCTAACTAATGCTCAATGTCCTGCAGTGCGAGAAGGGCATCCCATGAGTGATCTACTCATGGATGGAGGGAAAGGAGCAGCTTCTGTTGTGATGGAGCACCAGTAGGTAGAAGTCTGACTTCGCTCAGTGACGCTCTTACAGTCATATGATACCGAAACCTACGGCTTAAAGGGGATTCCGAACAACTACAAATATCCATGGCACCGCCGGGACTCGAACCCGAAACCTGTGGTACCGAGCGCCAGAGCGCAAGCCACTCGACCATTCAGGGCCTAATTGATTTCTGAAGGCATACACAAGTGTAGTAACACAAGCTCCATTTCTATTAAAAATACTAAAAATTAACATTGAAATATAGAAATTAACTTTATAAATAATTTAAATGTAATGTTTATTATCTGTTAAATATTATTTAAATTGCTATTCCAAGTTTCGTGTCTTTCAGATGCTTATCTTCCCAGAGGTCCAGATATTTCTCAACGAATTCGTAGGCTTATCACCGATGAGGTGTTTACAGACGTCAAGTTCGTAGTCAACTGTGGTGTCAAGCCCAAGCCCGAACTTAGAGCACACAAGGCAATTCTGGCCGTTGGAAGCCAGGAATTTGCCAAAATGTTGTACAGCACTTCCATGCAAGATCCTCAAAGATCAACAACTTCAGAGTTCCAAATAAAAAACGTGCCATTTGAAGCTTTCAAGAATGTTGTTAAGTAAGTCATGCTTTAATATTTTCATTTAATTGCCATATTCTCTGATTACAACAAGGTTTAATTGTAATCTTACTAGCGAGGTGAGTGATCATAACGTTAAAATTTCAAGGCTTTAGAGCCAGGGCCTGATTTAGAGGAAAAGAGGCCCTAGGCTATTTCACTTATGAGGCCCTTTCACCACCCATTTTTTTTAGTTTGTAAATTACTTATTATGTTTGTTTATTATTCATATGTGTAGAATTTCTCCTTATTTTTGATTCAGTGTTTACTGTTTTTAGAATAGTGTAACTCTAATTTTGCTAACAATTTAAATGTAGGCCCTCTTGATCTTGAGGCTCTAGGCTCAAGCCTAGTTAGCCTATAGGAATATCCGGCCCTGTCTAGAGCACATTAGTGGTATGTAGGAAAATGACATTAAAGGAAATAGCTCTTAAAAACTGAAACAATCTTCTCAAAGGTTCTACATTTCCCATCAAATCTTATAAAAGTTTGTCATATTTTAAGTTTTATTCTGGTAAAAAACAGAAGAAAATGGAACACCCTTAATAAGTTAAGGGAGTCATATTCGTCTTAACGTCATAATTATCATTAGGTCTCTACATAAGTGCTATTATTGGAAATGTTTCAAAGTGATTGAACTTAAATGAAATTTAGTACATTAACAAAATTAATCAACAAGGTCAATTAATTATTAACTCGAAATTTTTCAATTACGAAACTCGAGATTTTTAGAACAATCGATTTTGTGTGTGATATTATTACGCCCACAAATGTTTGTGACAAAATTCTTATTATTGTCAGAGATACTGAAGGGGCTTTATCCAAAATTACTATTTTACATTCCGTTACTACATTCCATAATTACGTTTGATTTATTAACTAACTGTTTTGTTTAGAATTTTTGTTATTATCATTAAAAAAATAAACCTCAAGAAATATTTGAACGATTTCATTGACAAACTTTAACAAATTATAAACAAAAACAAGTAATATAAAAATATTTTTTTAAAATCAATTCCTACTTTTTTTTCACTCTATTGCAGAAAGTCCTTTATAAATAATTTTTATTCTTTTTTTTAAGTTTATCTGGCGCCATCTATTGGTAGATAGATGCAACTTAAATCTAAAAAAAATAAAATTAATGAATTAAATTTAATGAATTAATTAATTTTTGAAAAACTGTATTAACATCCAGTGTCATCCAGTACAAGTTTAAAAAAAATACATTTGAACACGAGTGGATGAATTCTATGAACAATTGAAACGTATTTTATGAACGATTGAAAATTTGAACAAGATATATATATAGGGAGAGTATGAGATAATAGAAGGAATTGAAATAATTGTATATTTAAAGAATATTGATTACACATTTCTATTATTTAATTGAAATTAAATTATTTAGAGCCAATATAATTTGTAATGGCTATTTAGTGAGCAATAAATGGTTTAAATGATTTATGAGACCCACCAATAAAATTATATAATTTTTTCTGTAGGCATTTTAAATTTTCTAAGCCAATGACGTGCTTGTTAAAATTAATAATTTAGATCACTATTGGTTCTTAGTTGGACCAAATAAACTCATGGTTCAAATAAAATGATAAATTGCTTTACAAAGCTTTTTATTTTATCTGGTACAACTAATGGACTACGCTTAATGCTGATTGATGAAAGTGAAAGAAAATAAAAAAAAAAACGTGGGAAATTTCAGAATATAATTTTTTAAAACTTTTTAGGAATGAATTGAATAAAAAACTAATTAATTCTTAATTTTATTCATTTACTAAGGAAATATTCGATTAAAAAATTGTTTAAATGCGAAAATCGTCTTAAGATGAATTAAAAATGGAAGAATATGAGGGTTACGACACAATTTTTCAAATTATCATATAAATATTATATTATGGAGGCTTGAATGGCCGAATGGCTAGTGCTCTGGCACTCGGTACCACATTTTTCGGGTTCGTGTCCCGGCGGTGCCATGGTTGTTTGTAGTGGTTCGGAAGCCACTTTAAACCATAGGTCCCGGTCTAATATGATCGTAGAACGTTGCGGGGGCATTCTTACTCCGCGTCCGTGGCTTATCTGCAAGTTACACGCACCCCCTGGGTAATGCAAAGTGAGTAACGTCTGTGCAGCGCTTGCCTAAAGGCATCCCAGATAGCTGTTTGCCAGCTGCATTTGGAAAAAAAAAAATATTAATTGACGGCTTTTTAAAAATTCATGTTTTTAGATGAATTTTCTAAGTAATTTGCTTTCTTTAAATTTATTATTGAAGAAAATTTTTTAATTATTTTTCTCATAAAAAATTGTATACACATTTTATTGGAGTATTTAATAAATAGACTCCCCTTTTTAATAACGATGTAATTATTTTATTTTTTATTCATTTCGACATATTTTTAACATTAAGATTTGTACTAGTATTTATAATATGTTCTTGTGAGATTTATAATTCAATATGAAGTTTATTGTTTGTTCTTATGAAGTACATAGTTCGCATTTAATATTTTAATTTATTCACTTATTTTTTTCAATTTACTTTAATTTTAACCTACACATTTAATTATTTAATGTTTATTTTAATCTTTCTGAGTTAATAATCTTATTTATTTAGTTAATTTTTACAAAACATTTAAGTTGGAAAATAAATATTTCTTTATTTTTTAATTTAAAGTTTTTGTTACATGCTGATATGAGATACACAAAACCTATCAAACTAGACTTTATAAAAAGTTTTCTTATGAAATTTCCCTAAATTAGAATTTTGTAACTTTGAAATGTTTTTTTTCCAACAGAATATGTATAAAATCTTATTTTTATTATCCATGGGTATCCAATGGGTATTTTTTTCGGTAACGACCTGAAATGATGTCCGATTCGAAATAAAGTTATGCCAAAAAGGAAACAATGGAAATTGGAAACAATGTTGACAACAATGGAAGACAATGTTAAAGCGCATGATCGTGAAAGGAAAAGAATAGCCCGTTCGAAGCCTGAAATTCGTGCCCGCCAAAATGCCCTTCAACGGGAGCGTCGAGCTCTCAAGCGTCAACAGGTTATCAACCCTCACGATGACACTATTAAACACACAAAATGTGTTCAAACTCCTTCTCTTTACTTCCCCTCCTGTTCTTGTCCTCTCAAGGATACTTTTAATTCGTCCTCTTCAGTTACTCCTTCCTGCTCCATTGCTTCTTGAACAATACTCATTCCGATTTAAACGACTACTCTCATGAGAAACAGTGGCTCAAAGTCGAAGAACGTTTATTTAAATCAAATTGCAATAATTTTCTCTGTCGACTTGGACGAAGCTGACTTTTGTAAAACGTGCAGCGATCATATTCGTAAACGCAATGTTCCAAATCTTGCAGCCAATTATGGCTTTCGATATCCTGAGCAACCCTCCTGTTTGTCTGAGTTGAATGACTTGGAAGAGCGTCTCGTTGCTCTTCGTATCCCTTTCATGCAAATACGAGAGCTTGGTTGGGATCGTCAATATGGTATCAAGGGATCCGTTACGAACGTTCCTAACGACTTGCACAAATCGGTCGACTGTCTTCCTCGCAATATAAACGATTCAGCCACTATCTACGTGAAATTGAAGAAACGTCTCTCTTTCAAATCGCACTTTATGTATCAATGCTTTAATCCGAAACGTGTTTACAATGCGGCTTTGTATCTAATGAACAAACCTTTATACCAATCACAAAACGTTAATATCGATTTGGAATGGCTCGAAAAATTTCGAACAGAATCGTTTCCTGAAGGTTCAAATGCTTTCGCTGACTTGAATCCTATCTCTTCTTAAGAGAACGATGAGTCTGATATAGACGACGATGATTATGACGACCCATTCGTAAATCCTGCTCCAGCCGAGACGGTCATTAATAAACTTAATACCAATATTGATGCTGGATTCGCATTAGCACCTGGTGAAGACCAAATGCCTTTGTCATTATTGTTTGATGATCTTGCAGAAGAGCTCTCTTACCCAAGAATCTACTGTGGTGATATGCGTCGTTTTACGAGAAAGAAACCTCCCACCTACTCAGAGATTGTTAAATCTGAATTGAGACGTTATGATCGTCGAGGTGCTACACCTCAAAAATTTTTCTACAGCCATCAAAAAAATTTACATAAACTTCTTTTAAATAGTATACAATTTTGTCTTCGAAACAAAATTCTTACCGATTCCTCTTTTATCGCGCAACAAGTTCAAGACCAACAATGTTTACGTCAACTCTTTTACAAAAATAAGGCATACAAGTTTATGAAGACGATCAAATGCAGTCCGGCTCAATGGGAAAACGAAAAAAATCGCGTGTGTGCTCAAATCCGACAATTTGGTATGCCAACACTCTTTTTGACAATGTCTGCTGCCATTTCATGTACCAATAATGCAAATACAAAAAATGCAAACACCAAAAATGCAGATACCCATGGGTAAACTGTACATCGGCATTAGACGATTACAATTTTTTTTTTTTTTAAGTTTATTTATTTATTTTTTTTATTATTATTAATTTAACTTAACCACCTGCACTACTCCAGGCAGGGCCGGATTTTCCTAGGATCAAGGCCTCAAGATCAGGAGGGGCCAAATTGGTAGCAAAATTAGAATTACACTATTCTAAAAACAGTAAACACTTTTAACACTAACACACAGAATCAAAAATAAGGAGAAATTATGAAATAAATTTATTTAAATTGAATTTGCTTTAATCTTCAATGTATTGAATATACTTAATTTAATTTGATAGAAAATATGATAATTTTTATTGTATATTTTATTTTCGTGGGCAAAGATTTTTATTATTTGAATTTTGTTTCTTTGTAAATGTGTTGTGTTAGGTTTAATTAGTTATTGTTACAAGTACTATATAGGGTGCTGAGAATAAATGTCCAAATAAGTGTTCTCGACTTTTTTTTATATTTATTATCCGTGCAGCTTTTTTTATAAAGATTAGTACTAACCACAACATGTTTCGTTTAACATATTGATATATATCACAGTAATGATGTATTTTATTATCTCTCGTTTAATTTACAAATTTAAAAATGGGAGGTGAAAGGGCCTCATAAGTGGAATAGGCTAGGGCCCTCTTTTCATCTAAATCTGACCCTGACTCCTGGCTATATTTATTTGGCATTAAACTATAACATAGTTAAATTGTAGAAGGGAAAAAGGGTTCCATGCATCCAGGTTGTTTGCAGCATCAAGATGGTCGCATCCATGTTTGCTCGCATCGGGGTGAACGCACATTTGCAACGTGAATTCGTCATCGTCATACTGGCCCATCACCTGGCGTGATGGTATGGGGTGCTATTGGATACACGTCTCGATCACCTCTTGTTCGCATTGACGGCACTTTGAAAAATGCACGTTAGATTTCTGGCGTGTTACAAACACATCACTCTACCCTTTATTAGAGCCCTGCGAAATCGAAAGCCTAATGCGAATGCATGGCCGCATGTTGCCGGTATTGTACGGAATTTCCTTGACACGGAAAATGTTCGGCTGTTGCCGTGGCCTGCACTTTCACCAGATCTCTCGCCAATAGAAAACGTCTTGTCCATGGTTGCCGAGCGACTGGCTCGTCGCCATACGCCAGTCACTACGGTTGATAAGCTGTGGCATCGTGTTGAAGCTGCATAGGCATATGTACCTATACATGCCATTCAATCTCTGTTTGGCTCAATGCCCAGGCATATAAGTGCTGTTATTACCACCAGGGGTGATTGTTCTGGGTGCTGATTTCTCCGGATCTGTGCAACCAAATATCTTGAAAATTTAATCACTTTTATTTTCAGTATAATATATTTGTCCAATAAATATCAGTTTGTTATCTGCATTTCTCCTGGTGTAGCAATTATAACGACCAGTAGTGTAAATATATAGTGTTATATTTTATGTGACATTAAATATCCTTATTCTAAGATATTTAACGTTAAAGAACGGAAACGTTAACATTGAATATCATAGAATAAGAAAAATATGCTTATAGTACAACTCGAAATGTAGTGACTTAATCATTTTTATTTAATTTCGTTTCAGATATCTTTATACGGATGAAGTGTATTTTGAAGATACTGCTTCGGTCTTGGAAACCATGATGGCTGCCAGAAAGTTCCAAGTTCACCCTCTGGTATCCAAGTGCGAGTCGCAGTTAAAATTTTCAGAAATCACGGAAGAGAATGCCTGCAGAACATTACAATTGGCTATTGAAAATAAAATTGAACCTTTAAAGGATCGATGCTCAGAGTTTATTCAAGATAATACTCGTGATGTTATCAGGTTTGATCTCGTAATTTCTCTCTAAATTTAATAAAGTTCTAATTATCGATGTTGAAAATGACTTTGTTTTAATTTATGCAGATCTTCGCATAATTCTGACTCCTATATTTCTTTTGTTGATGAATCTTTAATAAAATAAATTAGACATAAAATTTTAGTAGAAATCTCGTGAATATTGCATATTAAATGAGACTCAGATCGCTGCTCTGAGTAGCACTTGCTTTAATAGTGCCATAATTTGAAAATACTCCATGTACGCAGACTTTGAATTTTATGTTCTTTATATAGTTGTTAACATTAAAACTGTACTGATTTACATGTCATTATAATACTAGATCAAATGGCTTCAAGACTTCAACCCTTTCCATTGTTCGAGCAATCTGCAAGCTGCCCAAGCTGAATCTTAATTCGGAAGATGAGTTGTTTGAAGCTATCCTTGAGTGGACAAAGTCCCAGACTAGCTCCCAGGAAAGCAAGAGAGATCTTTTACTGCCACTTCTCAAGCACATTCGAATATTGAGCATTACAGGAATGAAGTTTACGCAGATGGTTCAGAAATGTCCAGACATCTTCACCGCTGAAGAGGCCATGCATGTTGTTATGTATTTAGCCAATCCGGAGGCTTCTTCAACGGCAAAATTACCATCATGGTGCAACAAAAGTAAAAATCGGTGTATTAGTGCTCCAAGTGTCAACGCAGGTAATTCATTTCATTTAGAGAAATTTGTTTCGTTTTAAACATTTTATTTCATGTGAGAGATTTATTTCATTAGAGAGGGAGAGAAGTACACTTTGAAAACTAAACTTTAAAAACTCTTAATTTCCTTGGATATATCATATCTGGTGAAATTGAAAAAAAATCAGATATCAAATTTAATATAATAAATAGGTTAAATTTAAAAAAGGGATTATGTTTAAATACGAAATTCATAGTGATATTTTAAGTATAAACAAATGTTGTAATCCTTGTTTTATTTTTCCAAATGCCAAAAGAAGAATTTTATTTATTTTTTATGTGTCTAAGTTATGTACTTTTAATAACTTTGCATTACTCAATATCAACGAAAAAATATATGCAAAAAACTGAGTGATTTTCTATAGGTTGTTTGCCTTTTTTCTCTCAAAATGCGCCAGTAAAAAAATCTGAATATGATAGGCGTGATATATTAAAGACCTATTGTACTAGTAAAAGAAGTGCAATTTATTTGTAACATTTTGCACTAGGCTATCTAGACATTAAGTTTTCTAGGAAAATTTACCAGAAAAACTACAAAAGAAAATGTTTATCTAAAGTTATTTAAAAGAAATACTACATAAAATAGAGCCTACTTTTAATAAAATTAATAACATTTTATTAAAAGTAGGCTCTATTTTATGTAGTACCTTGTTCGCACAGCGACCTACTACAGAAGTAATGACTTCTTGTAAATGCTTTGTTAGTTTGCTGACCATTTCTATTCAGTAGTTTATAAGCCAGATAAAATCTCTAGCGTAATTTGTTCCATCCCTTACTAGGGGGTAAGAATCGTTTTGGACTTTTATTGTTTATTATTTCGCATTTGTGTGTGATTCTAGCAGAACCCAGAAAAACGCTCATTAAAAATGACGGTCTGACTGCCAACGCAAGACATTTATTCACATTAAAAATCGCCATGGAACTTTCTCATTTCTGAATGTTGTGATTGTAGCGAAAGCATAACCTTGAGAGTTACTGTTTAACCTTCAGAGTTATTTTGTAAAAAAAAAGTTCCATAAGGTCCTTTATGAAGACTCCATAGAAGAAAAGTGTTAAGAGCATTCTTTTCAAATCACATGACAGAATAACAGGCTTTTACTGAATAGCATGCACTAAATAAGATCTTAACTCTTTATTGTTTTGTTGTTTTTCAATTCCTTCTATTAGCTCCCACTCTCCCTATATATATGTTGTTCAAATTTTCAACCGTTCTTAAAATACTTTTTATTCATCCACTCAAATTCAAATACATTTTTTTTTGAATTTGTAGTGGATGACACTCGATGTTAGTACAGTTTTTCAAATATTAATTCATTAATTAAATTTAATTAATTAATTTTAATTTTATATGGGAGAAAAAAATTTCTGTTGTATGAGATATTTAACAGGATATAAATTTAGGAATAAATACCGTTCAGTGGTGAAGTATGTAAATCTCTGGAAAAAAAAAATATTTTTCAGATTCTCTTTTCATTCTTTTTTCATTTAATTAAATTTAATGAATTAATTTTAGTTTTGTATGGGTGTCAAAATTTTATCTTATATAAGATGCGTTTTTTTTTTTTTTTTTTTTGGACAAACACTTCTAATAAAAAAGTAACTAAAATAAGTTATTTAATAAAAAGTAACTAAAATAAGTTATTTAATAAAAAAAGTAACTAAAATAAGTTATTTAATAAAAAAGTAACTAAAATAAAATTTTTCTTTGTTGACCTTAAGTAGGAACTACTTAGTAGGAATTGACTTTAAAAACAATTGTTTTATATTACTTGTTTTTGTTATGATTATGATTATTATGATGTTGATGAATGGTCTTGGTACTCATTTTAAAATGATTCATTTAATTTCAGCACATCAAATCCAAAATTTTGAAAAGAAACTGACCATTTCTCTGAAATCTTTTCCCAGAGGTAATTTGAGCAATTTGATGAATGTACTGGAATTGAGATGCATCGACGGAAGGCACGTAATTAAAGCTCTCAAGTTAGTTTTCGGGGATCCAGTAACAGATCACAGCACGATTGGACACATGGTGATCACAGCAACTTGCTTAGGGACAAACTATAGTTTCAAGGAACATCTTACCATTAAAAAATCGAAAGAACTATTTGTGAACTTAAAGCGAACTGTGATGGTTCGCAATGGTCTAACTGTAACCCTCCGGGCCGAAGCAAATGAAGTCAAAAATTATAATTTTCTCCAATTTGATGAAACGAATCATTCCAAAGATAATGGTCCATTCATCTGCAACTTGGGAAGTTCGCCAAAAGAGAATCGTTTATATTTTATCAGTGAAGTGATCTATCGCAATTTGCCTCCTAGGAGAAGGAGAGAACCATCCATCCATCCAAGACCAGAGAAAGCCACCCCATTTTCGGGATGGTCGACAATTTAGAGGGAGGCGTTAAATATTGGGTTAGTGCATAATTATCAAGCTTTTTTAAACAATATTATCAGACGTTCTTATAAATAGTCTTTTTGAGTGGTTTTTTTCGTCTCGATTGCAGCGTGAAGGCGGTTGAGCAGATAGACATGGCTGTTGATGCTGATTTTCTGCTTGTCGTTTTTGTTTGGAATCCGCCATTGTTGTTGACGGTCATCGCCATCAATAACAAATCCCGTACGAGATGATTTCCCAATGGATGATTCAGCTTCTGTCCCACCAAACACACCACATTGTCTTCTTACACTACACGTCCTTCGTTATTCCTTTTGGTGAAACACCTGGCGAAACGCAGACCTTCTTTCTTTTGAGGCTTTTGAAGAGAAGCCATGATTCATCCCCCGTGCATAATATAACGAATATGAGTATGATTATTTGATAACCTAAAAGTACAAAGATATTTTCATTCATAAATTTATAAAATATTGTAAATTTTTGTTAAAATATAGTCAAAGAAACGCCTGATAATTATGTACCAACCCAATATTAACATTAGTATATTCATGTGTTATCCTATTCTGGTATTTATGGACTTGCTGAAAAATATTAGAAATTCATAGATGTATTTGTTTATAGTTGTTGGAAATTTTGATGCAAATATTTTCGTTAGTATTGAAAATGCCAAGAAGTTTGAAAAGGAATTATGTAATTTGGCATTGCTTTTTTTTATTTTATATATCTCTGATAATATATAACTCAGAAAATGTCAATTTACTACACAAAAAAGTAATTCTCCTCTATGGATTTGAGGATTTTTTCTGGCAAATAATGACTTGTTGATAGGAATTTTATTCTTTATCTTAATTATATGTCAGAATACATTTAGTTTTAATTGATATTAATTACATATACGATTCAAATAGTGAAAGAGTTAGATAAAGTATATTTTTATTATTTTTTTATCGAATACTTGAATTTTAAAAGTTATGCAGTATTAAATCTTAAATAAATAAAATTTGAAAATTAATAGAATAGTGAAATTGAAGAAAAGATTTTAAAAAAATTTCTAATAATTTGAAATAGCAATAAAGACAAATTGTTATTAAGGTAAATATTGCCTTCTTAGATGTATATGAATTTTATAAAAAAAATTGTAAAAGAAAGAAAACAAATGAAATTTCGAATGCTGCTTATAATTTCTGATCATTCATTTGAAA
The DNA here is from genome assembly GCA_021605075.1 of Caerostris darwini. Lineage (NCBI taxonomy): Eukaryota > Metazoa > Arthropoda > Arachnida > Araneae > Araneidae > Caerostris > Caerostris darwini. The sequence continues at coordinate 83,173 of BPLQ01004941.1, read as the reverse complement.
AATGAATTTGCAGTGTAGTTTATGATACAAAAAAAAACTTTACCATGGCTGTTGTAAAGAATTTATTACACAAATGCAAATACAATAAGATATCTTAATTCTCCCAGTTTTTACATATGCTCAACGGAACATAGTTTTGTGATGCTATAATCGTCTACACCACTTTCCAGTTCTTGTTTTTCTAGTCACAAAACCATGAAAACAAAGCTTGATTTATTGGGAAAGATCACTTCGCTGTTTCAATTGCTGTAAATCCTATAGAAATGATAGCACGAACACAACTTGTACTTAACAAATCCCTACAAGAAAAATCACATGGAGCTAATTCGGATGATTTGAGTAGCCATAGTATCAATGCTACATAATTAAACCTACCACGATCAAAAGAGAGGTGTGGATAAATGATTTTTAATGCAATCGCATACCTGACTTTAACAAATATGGTAAGGCACTCTTTTGCAAAAACCTCATATGTCGTTATAGACGAATCCTGTAAATGCAGACTCCGTGGAGAGAAAAGGCGAAACACACCGGTTAATTATGAAGAAGAAATTATTTGCAGTGTGGCACGTGGATTAGCCTTGTTCCTATTTATGCCTATTACTTCTGTTATATAATAGAGATACGATGGTTCCTTCTGTGAACACAGTTTTGTCAGTAATATTCTCCAAATTCAGCTCCATTTGCTAATGAATGCAAAAGACCCATTTCATCTTGTCAGTCGAAGACTGATTATACATTTAGAAACTACTTATACTTACTTTAATAGTTTTACTTACCACCTATATCATGTGAATTGTATTTTTTTTTCAGAGCATGTACCATGGGAAATTTGTTAAGCTTAAAATTATATAATGTTTGAGTACATTCAAATTCTTCACCATTTATTTTAAATTGCTCTAATTGTAATTCTCCTAAATCACTAAACTAAGCTTAATTAATGATATGTCCCCCGCATCACTAATTAAGTTTAATTTGGTGGATATTTTATGCAATAACGAAAAATACGAAGCAAAAACAAAAGAAGAAAAATTGTAAATATATATTTTGAACTGATCAAATGCAATTAATCTATTAGTCCTCAAATTTGTAATAGAATAATGTTTTGTAAATATGAATTTATACTTATATTTTGTTGTTATGTATTATTATTATTATTATTATTATTTAAAATCACATAAATTTAAATCGCAAGAAAGTGTAAAAGGTTGTTTCGTTGTCGAGAAGCAACGCGTTTTACAATGTAAAATAGTACAGTCAAGTTGTATGTTAATTTTGGAAATTTTATTTAAAAATTATCACTCAATTTTAAATATTGATAATTTTTTTTTGTGCCATTTGCAAATTAGTGGTAGGTCTGATTAGAATAAAAAAATGATTTATAATGTGGTTTACTACTACTTCTTTCTAACAACTTTTAATAATGTTTTTAATAAAAATTTAATTAGTAAAATTAATTTCAGTAAGTAATGATGTAATTCATTTGAATGAAAAGTTTCTTTTGACATTTTATTTTGATACACATAAGGAGTGAGGGCACTTTTGGACTTTAATGTATTTGTTCATGAATCCGCAAAGTTCCTGGAGCATTAATTCATATTCCCTGGCGAATGCATACACTTGTTCATACATTGCATACAATGCATACATTCCCTGGTGAATACATACACAATGATTTGGAATGAACAATTCCGGACGGAATTTCGTTTATTCACTGATTTTTTTAAATCCTACATTGTTACCTAATCATATCCTATCATAGTTACCTAAATTCTGCAAAGTACTGATATGGTCTTTTTGAACGTATAGTTTTAAAATGATCATGCTGGAATTTCTCTTCTGAAATCAGAGAAATTCTCTCTTTTTTCTTTAATATCATGAATAAAATCTATATTTTAATATATATCTATATCTATATATGTATATATATTACTTTTCAATGCTTTGAAAATGTATGTACAATTACATTTATTGCTTTTGAAATCAAGAGTTTTAACAATTATCATTGAACTGTGATATTGTTGATTAGTAAAATCAATTTGTATATTGCAATAAACATTTTAATTTTATGTATCGTAAATATATTTTTGATGCATTAAATATTTCTTATTCTTCTTTATGTTGTCTTTAATCATCTCAAAGAAATTAGACATATTAATTTAAAGTAGAAAGGGCCAACTTACTTGTTAATAGTACATTTGGAAATCTAACAAGATTTTCAACATTTTTGCACATGCACGTTCTAGTAAGTATTTTTTATCATTGAAATGCGATATAGTTATTTTTTAAAGTATAATTTGTACATCATAATAAATTCTACATTTTTTATGTTCTATTTTATGTTTATTTTCCATTATGTAGTACTTAATCATTCCGAAGAAATTAGTCACAATACTTAAAAGTGGAAGTGAACTATCCGCTCGCCAATTATACATTTGGCGATTTTTATGACTTAAAGCATTTTTAAGTTTGGATTTTTTTATCCATGTTCTTTCTACTATTTAGATATGAAACGACTTTCAAAATTTCCTAGACACGAAAAGTCAATGATGATATAATAATAGTGTTAGGACAAAGTCGATATGGCATATGATCGTTGCTGAAGTGCCCCACTCTTAAATGGATTATTTTTCAATTCTTACTATTGGTTCACACTCTCCCTATATATACTGAAGTGACAAAAGTCATGGGATACCTCTTAATATCGTGTCGGCCCTCCTTTCGCCCGGCGAAGTGCAGCAACTCGACGTGGCATGGACTCAACAAGTCGTTGGAAGTCTTCTGCAGGAATATTGAGCCATGCTGTCTCGATAGACGTCCATAATTGTGAAAGCGTTGATGGTGCAGGATTTTGGGCACAAACAGACCTCTCGATGATGTCCCATAAATGCTCGATGGGATTCATGTCGGGCGATCTAGGTGGCCAGATCATTCGTTGGAATTGTCCAGAATGTTCTTCAAACCAATCGCGAACAGTTGTTGCCCGGTGACATGGCGCATTGTCATCCATAAAAATCCCATCGTTGCTTGGGTACATGAAGTCCATGAATGGCTGCAAGTGATCTCCAAGTAGCTGAACATAAGCATTTCCAGTCAATGTTCGGTCCAGTCGCACCAGAGGACCAAGTCCATGCCATGAAAAAACAGCCCACACCATTACGGAGCCACCACCAGCTTGAACAGTGCCTTGCTGACAGTTTTGGGTCCATGGCTTCGTGGGGTCTGCGCCACACTCGAACCCTACCATCAGCTCTTACCAACTGAAATCGTGACTCATCGGACCAGGCCACGGTTTTCCATTCATCTAGGGACCAACCGATAGGCTCACGTGCCACGAGAGTCGCTGCAAGCGATGTCGTTCTGTCAGTAAAGGGATTCGAGTCGGTCTTCTGCTGGAATAGCACAAGAAAGCCAAATTTCTCCGCACAGTTCTAACAGACAAGTCCCTTGTACGTCCCACATTGATTTCTGCGGTTATTTGACGCAGTGTTGCTTGTCTGTTAGAATTTACGACTCTTTGCAGACGTCGCCGGTCTCGATCGTTAAGTGCAGGCGGTCGACCACTGCACTGTCCATGGTGGGATGTTATGCCTGAAATTTCATACTCTCGGCGCACTCTTGACACAGTGGATCTGGGAATGTTGAATTCCCTAACGATTTCCGAAATGGCATGACCCATGCGTCTAGCTCCAACTAACATTCCACGTTCAAAGTCTGTTAATTCCCGTCTTGCGGTCATCATCACGTCAAAACCTCTTCACATGAATAACTTGAACAGAAATGAAAGCTCTGCGAAAGCACTGCGCATTTATACCTGTTCTACGCAATGCTACTGCCATCTGAAAATTTGCACATTGCTATCCCATGACTTTTTTCACTTCAGTGTATATCTTGTTCAAATTTTCAATCGTTCATAAAATACTTTTTATTCGTCCACTTAAGTTCAAATACATTTTTTTTGAACTTTTAGTGGATGACACTTAATGTTAATACAGTTTTTTAAATATTAATTCATTAATTAAATTTAATTAATTAATTATAGTTTTATTTAGATTTAAGTTGCATGTCTACCAATAGATGGCACCAGATGTAAGAAGAAAATTTCTTTTTCTTTTTCATATTACTTGTTTTTTAATTGAGGTTTAGTATTAACCATCACAATGTTTGTAACAATTTAAGATAATTAACGTCACTGAAAATATGAAACAATGTTAAAAAGTATTGAAAACAAATTATGATCCACCTTTTGGCTAGAATAATTATCAGTAAGTATCAGTATCTTGTGATGTGGGTAGAGGTTTATTTATATATCAATAAAATAAAGAAAATTAGTTCTTATGACATTAGAAATTGAAAAATATAATATGTTTATTCTTTTTCTTCAGCTTAATTCACTTCAGATACTAAATATTTCTAAGTATAGCGAGTTGTTTAAATACGTTAGCCAAAATAAAATTAATGTTTTTATATCAAATTGCTTTTATTGAAGTAATTATAGTAGTGTTATATAATTACTTCATTGCTTTTATTGAAGTAATTGTAGTAGTGTTATATAATAATACTTCATTGCTTTTATTGAAGTAATTATAGTAGTGTTATATAATTATTTCATTGCTTTTATTAAAGTAATTATTTTTTGTTCATTAACTGCCAAATTCTGATTAAAAGGTTTATTATTATTTGTTTGTTATTATGTTAACTATTAAGTTATGATTAAAAGGTTATAATAAGTACGTAATTACTTTCTTTATTTAATGTTCAAGAATTAAATAAGGATTGTTATTATAAGTTAACTGTTCATAGAATATTCTTATGATTGTAAGTAAATACATGTTTTTTTAAATAAATCTCCTTTTATCAAATGTTATTTTCATTATGGAATTACAGATTATATTAAATAAAGTTTAGCTGAAAATTACCGAATATATACTTGTCTTAACCCAATAAATAACATAATACAATTTTCTTTTGTAGATTTTTTGAGAGGAAAAAAAAAAAGGGGGATTTTAAAATGTTTAAAAAAATTCCTAGTGGAGAATTCGAAATATAGGCATTTTTTTTAATTAATCACTTTATACTTATCTCTTCGTAGATTAAAAAGAATCATTTTAATATACCGTAATTTTCTGTCAACAATACGTGGATTACGCGTTAAAATCTTAAAATTTTATAGTACGAATTATGGGCTGCAATCTGTTGATATTATTCAATTCCTACTATTAGTTCCCACTCTCCCTATGTATATCTTGTTCAAATTTTCAATCGTTCATAAGCTACTTTTTATTCATCCTCTCAAGTTCAAATACATTTTTTTTGAAATTGTAGTGGATGACACTAGATGTTAATACAGATTTTTCAAATATTAATTCAGTAATTAAATTTAGTTTTTTTTAGATTTAAGTTGCATGTATCTACCAATAGATGGCGACAGATGTAAGAGGAAAATTTCAACTTAAAAAGTAGGAATTGACTTTAAATTTTTTTTTATATTACTTGTTTTGATAATTTTATAATTGCGAATTCTATAAAACTTGTCTTATTTCCTTTACAATTATCATAAAATTTTAATAATTTTTAATATATAAATGTAGCATCAAAAATGCTATTTAAAATAGAAAAATTATTATTTTTTAAAATTTTTTTACTGGTATAAAAACAGAACATAATTGGTATATGTGTAAACTATTTGTCATTGTGAATGACAATAGATGGCGCCACGACCAAGAGGCTCTGCCATATCTCCTCCTCCTGTAACTCGATATAAGGCGAATGCTTATACGGGGATGAAAAATGTAACAGCAAGGGCAGAAGAAGGAACGCGAGTGTGGTTGACGGGGAGTTGCAAAGAATACGCATTGTTGGAATGTGAATAAATACTTTATATATCAACTGGAAGTGTGTGAATTAATAAGAGCAGAAAAAGAAGCCAACATATGGTATATCAAAAAATAGGCACAAAACATAGGGAGCATATAAGTGACAACTGCATAAAAAGAAGAGTTGTTTCATATATTATGAAATAAGTCCTTCGTTATTTCTGAGATGTCATTGTTGTGTTCCAGTTGTTACCTTTTAACTTTTGTGGTATGACTTTTATTATTTTAAATTCCCTTAAATTTTCCACTTTACTTAATGATTTTCATTTAATAAACTTTGATTTTACATAACTTGAATTTAATTATTTTTTATTTCTATAGTTTTCGTTTATTTGATCTTTTAGTTTCGGGGATATTTCTTACTGTACTCGACCCTTTATTCAACCGACCTAGTCAACTTATGTCTTCATCTCATCAAGGTAAAACTGAATCAAATGGACTTTTACTGAACCCTACTTTTGGACTTTTATTTTTATTTTAATACTTTTACCTTTGTGCTTTTATTGCACTTAAATACATTTACTTTTGTACTTTTATTTTACATTTTTAGTACTTTAATACTTTTACTTTTGTACTTTAATTTTTTACTTTAATACTTTTACTTTTGGACTTTTATTTTAAATTCTTTGTACTTTAATACTTTTACTTTTGTACTTTTATTTTTTACTTTAATACTTTTAATTTTGTACTTTTATTTTACATTTTTTGTACTTTAATACTTTTACTTTTGTGCTTTTATTTTTTACTTTAATACTTTTACTTTTGTACTTTTATTTTACATTTTTTGTACTTTAATACTTTTACTTTTGTACTTTTATTTTACATTTTTTGTACTTTAATACTTTTACTTTTGTACTTTTATTTTTTACTTTAATACTTTTACTTTAATACTTTTACTTTTGGACTTTTACTTATTTGGAACTCGTGGATCATTTGGACTTTTTATTCTTTATAATCGACTCATCATGTTTCCCTTCCCGATAAATTTTCTTACTCTGCTAATAAAGGTGTTCTAGCCTTCAGACACCAAGATGCTGTGTAAATCATCAACATAAAAAATTAGTATCTTTGCGACACGACTTGCAACATGGCTCCCTTTCGTATATTGCAGCCGCTGTAAAATTGGTGTGCAGTAGATTAAATACAGGGTGGCCATAAAATAACTTTCAATGTTTGGAGGCATCTGCATCTAAAACTGATGAAACTTCCCCAAAAAAATAGCAAAACTTGCCGATAGGGGAGAATTTGGCACTGATGTCAAATACGTACTACGGAATTTCCACTATTTAGGTAGATTTTTCGAATTTCTTAATTCATGTGCGAATTTGGAGCTCTTGGAAACGGAAAAAAAAAATCAATAATTACAATGAATCCAAGGAAAAGGATTATGCCAAGTTTCATTATAATGTTCTTATAATAAAAATGCACTTGCAGAAATGAATGGGCAACAATATGAAATAATATAAAATGCAGCATCAAAAATACTATTTAAAATTGAAAAATTATTTTTTATGTCATTAGTGCAAAAACAGAACATATTTGGTATATGGTATGTCAAAGAATAGTGAAAACGTTCTCACTGAAAATAATCTTTAATCTTTTATTAAACAGGAGCAATATTTCAATGTGTTGACCTTTCCTGTGTATAAAATATGGCATCTACTGTATAACTTTCCATACTGCTGCACATAAACTGCCGCCTTGGATGTTTATTACGTCCTCTATAAAAGAACACTTCATAATACCACAAGCATGCTGTTTAAGATACCCTCGCAGCTAAAAGTCACATGAGATGATGTGTGGGAAACGTCAGGAAGGGGTATTCCGTCAGAAAACACTAGCTGATAACTTTCTCATTATCAAAATAAAGCCATAGCAGGTTCTGCACTGAAGACTATGTGATTTCCTACATCTTGCATAGGAATTGCCGCGTCCAAACGCTTTCTTTGCTGCAATTCAGGAATGACAAAAGTGCCTGATATTTGTCACCAGCAACGGTGCTGGTAATGGGATCTGTAGGTATGATATTCTCAAAAAGGTATGGCCCTATTTTGAAAACGGCTGTGAATCCACATCACACAGTATTTTGGGAGAATGCAATGACACTTAAGGGATCACTATGGGCGTTCAAATGCTCGAATTCTGCAAGTGAGAATATTGACTGACCCATTCAGATAAAAATGAGCCTCGTTTTCCCACAATATTTTCCAAGGTCAGTGCGTGATGATTTCCAATTGGGCAAGAAACGTTAGCGCGAAAATATGTCGCTTCTCATAATCTGTATCTTTCAGCTCTCGCACACGACCAATCTTACACATATAAAAACGCAACATTTTCAAGCAGCAGCAGAAGACATATTTGCTTCGCGAGTTACTACTCGGACCACTGCTAGTCCCTGTATTGTCAGGGTACACTTCAGAGGCAACTTCTGTTACAGTGTAAAAGAGCTTTATGAGTAAAACACGCTGGGTTAAGGAGAAGCATTTTAACAGTCAGCCAAAAAAAAAAAAAAAAAAAAAAAAAAAAAAAAACATGCTGACATTAGTTCTTCTCATTTAAAAGAGAATGAATTGTTGTTGTGACTAATCCTCAATGTCATGCCATGCGGGACAGACATCCCATGAGTCATCTACTCATGGGGGGAGGGAAAGGGGCAGCTTCTGTTGTGATGGAGCACTCGTAGGTAGAAGTTTGACTTTTGCTCCGTGACGCTCTTACAGTCATATGAGACCGGGACCTACGGCTTAAAGTGGATTCCGAACCACTACAAACATCCATGGACTCGAACCCGAAACCTGTGGTACCGAGCGCTAGCCACTCGACCATTCAGGCCCAGAAAATGAGTGGCGATGCTGGCACTTAAACACTAGGAAATTTGAAAACGATTCCCAGATTCTGGAAATTTCATAATCGGTACATGACCAAAATCTCACTATCGGCAACTTTTCGTTTTCCCCATAGCTTCCACAGCCTGTATATGAAATTTGGTGTCATTCTATTCATTGGGTTTAGCTGCAGATGCCAACAAAGAAAGTTATTTTACAGCCACACTGTGCATTTCATTCATAACAAATGATTGATCACTCATACCATATTGCCGGATCTTTATGATAGCCTAATTCAATACACATGGATTTATGGTTGTGTGGCTGTTTGAATTCCTGTATTGTCAGAGTACACTTCAGGAGCAACTTATCTTACTGTATCTTCTGTTACAGTGTAAAAGTGCTTTATGAGTAAAACACGCCGGGTTAAGGCAAGACGCATTTTATGCACAAATCACAGTCAGCCAAAAAAAAAAAAACTGCTGACATTAGTTCTCCTCATTTAAAAGGTAATAAGTGGCGCTGATGTCACTCAAACATTAGGAAATTTCAAAATGCTTCCTAAATTGCAGAAATTTCATAGTGCGTACATGATATTAGCGCCAAAATCTCACTTATGGGCAACTTTTCGTTTTCCCCATAGCTTCCACAATCTGTATATGAAATTTGGTTTCATTCTATTCATTGGGTTTAGCTGCAGATGCCAACAAAGGAAGTTATTTTTTAGCCACACTGTGCATTTCATTCATAACAAATAATTGATCTCTCATGCCATATTGCCGGATCTTTATGATAACCTAATTTGATACACATGGATTTTTTATGGATGTGGGATTTTAATTCACGGATGAGCCATTTTTTAGTATTGCTAAAAGATTATATCCGCTGTTAAGTTATCATCACATATAGATATGCTTGATCCATCTTCAGTAGTACAATTACATGAAGTGGAATCTGATTTGTTTAGCTAGAAAGCACATGGTGCAATGGATAATTGTTAATGATAGGATGCCATTTGCACCAACTTTCATCGATTTAAATGTCAAACGCGTAGGATGATTTTTTAAACAATAATTCGCGTCAGTCTTTATTTCTTTCTTTATGTGCGATCGTAGGATAATAACAATAGTTTTACCTTACCAATCGGTAAGCTTTGATCTACATTTATACTGCAGCTTGAGCTTAGCTGCAAATGCCAATAAAGAAAGTTATTTTATAGCCACACTGTATATTTCGTTCCTAACAAATGATTGGTTGTTCATGATTGTTTCTTGACTTTTATGATAATCTAATTTGATACACATTTATGCTTGTGAAGCTGTTTGAATTCATGGATGAATCATCTTTTAGTATGGCTAAAAGATCATATCCGCTGTTAAGTTACTCTTTACATATAGGTAATCTAGATGTTTCATTTAGTGTTATGATTACAAAAATTAGAATATGATATTATATATGAATTTAAAGTCAATTCCTCCTTTTTTTCACTCTATTGCAGAAAGTCCTTTATAAATAATTTTCATTCGTTTTTTTTTAAGTTTATCTGGCGCCATCTATGGGTAGATACATGCAACTAAAATTTAAAAAAAATTTAATTAATTTATTATATTTAATGAATGAATTAATATTTGAAAAAACTGCATTAACATCAAGTGTCATCCACTACAAGTTTAAAAAAATGTATTTGAACTTGAGTGGATGAATAAAAGGTATTTTATGAACGATTGAAAATTTGAACAAGATATATATAGGGAGAGTGTGAGCTAATAGAAGGAATTGACAAAACAGGACGTCATATGCATCAACTTTCATCCGTTAAGTATCTTTAAACGAGTAGGATGTCATTCTGAGATAATTTACGTCTGATTTTTACTCTGAGATAATTTACGTCAGTTTTAATTTCTTAGAGAAAGAAATAAAGACTGACTTAAATTAACTCAGAACAACAAAAATATTACCTTAACAATCGATAAGTTCCGATCTACATTTTTCATGGCCCATTAAAAAATTTAAGTTTATGGTTTAAATTATATAAGTATAATTGTGCACAAAAAGTAAAACCAATTTTCAATTTAAATTTCCCGCGCAAATGGGATTTCAATTTTTTTCTTTTTTAAGTTGTTGCCACTGTCCTTAACATCTGTGAGAGATTTCACGTCAAAATATTCATTAGTGTTTCAGTTATGATTGGCTTTGGGAGACGATAAAACCGATTCCGGCGATTTTGAAATGTCTGAATTAATTGAGAAAAGAACTTTAAGATTAAATTTGTTTGCGGAATGTTGGAGACGGCATTCGGTGAGTATTCCTATATCGGAAAGAAATGTTTAGAAGTGCTATAAGCAGCTGCAAGAAGGCAGAGAACGCGTTGAAGACAAAGAGCCCTCTGCCCGACCATCAATCTCAACCGACAAATCTCACGTCCAAAATATTAAAGAGTTGGCGCTTGCAAACCTTCGATTTACAGTTAGAGACCTTGCTGCTGATGTCGGAATTTCAAAAGGATCGGTCAATTCCATTTTAAAAGATGTTTTGGGCCTCAAACGCGTCAAATCTCGATTGGTAACGAAAACACAGAATTTTTGGAAAAACATCGTCGAAGTGTGGGAAATAATGCTTTCTGACTATCAGGACAAGTTGAAATGCGTCATAACTCGAAATGAGACTTGGAAGTCGCTCAAAAATCAAGGTCATGTTGACTGTTTTTTTCGATTTCCGCGGTGTGGTGCATTATGAATTCCTTCCGACGATCCAAACTGTCAGTAAGGAATATTATTTGAGTGTTATGCGTCGTTTGCGTGAAGCTATTCGCAAGAAGAGGCCACATTTATGGAAAGATAACTCTTGATTTTTGCCTCTCAATAATGCGCCAGCTCACACTGCATTCAATTCTTAAAAAATATCGTTCGACAACCCCCGTATTCACTGATTTAGCACCGTGCGACTTCTGGTATTCCCTAAACTCAAAAGACCACTCCGGGAGCACCATTTTGAGTCGATTGACGAGATTCAACGTGAATCGTCGCGCGCGTTGAAGGCCATCCCTGCCGATGACTTTTTAGCATGCGTTGAGGATTGGAAAAAAAATTGGCATAAGTGCATTGTATCAGGAGGGGATTACTTTGAAGGCGATGAAATAAATTTGGAAGAATAAATAAAGTGTTTTTGAAAAAAAAAAATGAAAGATTGGTCTCACTTTTTGGACACAGTCGGACGTAGAGGCGTTTTTGATATGGAAGTAATTAAATGAAAAAATGTTTTTTTTTAATGCAACTGGCAATAGACCGTTATCTTTTATGCCATAAGGACTGCATCGATGTTACTCACTTTGCACTACCCAGGGGGCGCGTGTAACTTGAAGATAAGTCACAATCGCGGAGTAACAACACCCTTGCAACGCTCTACGATCCTATTAGGACCGGGAACTACGGTTTAAAGTTGATTCCGAACCACTACAAACATCCATGGCAGCGCCGGGACTCGAACCCGAAACCTGTGATACCGACCGCTAGCCACTTCGCCATTCAGGCCCAAATGAAAAAATTTATAAATTGGTTATTTCATTTTATTTTAAAAATAAATGCATTAAATTGTTTAAAAATTAAATTTAAAAGTTATTGTAATTATGATAATATTTATATATACTTATAAATTATTTAATTTAATAAAAAACAAATTTTAAATGCAAGCTTGGTTGTAGTGCTTGTCGCTACGAGTAGATCTCTGAACTTAACCTCTGCATTCCAAACTGATATCTTCATGGATTTGAGACGGGGGACTAGCATACTATTTTTACCATTCGATACCATTTTTATAGTGCGATTTGTCTTTAGCTTCAAAATAGGCTTCAGTTTCGGCAATTACCTCTCCAACGGCGCGAAATTTCTGTCCCGCGAGCATCCTCTTGAGGTCTGAGAACAGGAAAAAGTCGCTGGGGGCCATATCTGGAGAATACGGTGGATGCGGAAGCAATTCGAAGCCCAATTCATGCAATTTTGTCATCGTTTTCATTGATTTGTGACACGGTGCATTGTCTTGATGATAATATATTTTGGGATACAATGCGCATCCCAAAATATTGATGTCATAACCTTGCCAGCCCTACTTTTGCGCCTTTCCACGATTTGGATTCATTAAGTGCAGTTAACTCGGCTGACTGTCGATTGGACTCCGGTGTGAAATGATGGAGCCATGGTTCATCCAATGTCCCATATCGACGCAAAAATTCGGGTTTATTACGATTGAACAGCTCCAAACACTGCTTACAATCCTGCATTCGTTGTTGTTTTGGGTCGATTGTGAGCTCGCGCGGCACCCACTTTGAACAGAACTTTTGCATATCCAAATATTCATTCACGATATGTCCAACACATTCCTTTGATATCTTTAGGGTCTCAGCTATCTCAATCAACTTCACTTTACGGTTATCAGAAATTATTTTGTGGACTTTTTGATGTTTTCGTTGGTAACAGCCTCTTTGGGGTGCATCGTCCTTGGTGCTCATTTCGCCTCTTTTAAATTTAGCAAACTACTTCTCTACGGTTGATTTTCCTGGTGCAAAGTCCGAATAATGTTTATCAAGCCAAGTCTCGGCTTCAAAAGTATTTTTTTTTTTTTTTTTTTTTTTTTTTTGCCAAAAAGCAATGCTTTATTAACACACGAAATTCTTTTTATCCATAATTTTTTGGATGAATAAAAAGTATTTTATTAACGATTAAAAATTTTAACAAGATATATATATGGAAAGTGTGAACTTTTTTTTTCTTTCTAATGCAGCTGGCAAAAATTAAGAAATTCAATTTTCAATATTAAAAATATTTCATTCAATGCTAAAAATTTAATTTTTTTATATGTTAAAAATATTTCCATTCAATGTTAAATATTTCCATTCAAGATTAAAAATTTCAATTTTCAATGTTAAAAAATATTTCTATTCGATGTTAAATATATTTCCATTGCAGACTACCAGACGCATTATATTTTTCTGTACTATTTGATTTAACTATTATAACATATTTTTCAAAAAAGAAATAAAATTTTAAACGTGCCGTGACTTCAAAAAGTTTGAGAACCACTGGTTTAGTGCAATAAAAAAACCTCCTGATTGTAGGTTGGGAAATCAAAAAGATAAAAACAGGGCTGAAACGAACATCCCTCTATCTATATCTACATATATATATATGTTGTGACTTCCTTTTGAATGTTTCATTAAATCGAGACACAACAATTTCTTTTTTACTTCTTTATTTTTAATCATGCACAGTTCCGCAATTCTTTGAAAAAAGATTACAAAACAAACCTAAAGGGGAAATTCCCGTTTTTGCTTAGCGTGCAGAAAAAAAAATAAAATAAAAAATTCTACTGATAAATTTTATCGAGTTGCTCTTGGCAACTATTCAACAGATAAGGCTTTCTCTCGAGTTGCGTTGTGGTTTCGGTTGTCAGCCATTTTTTTTGTTGTTGAGGAATGGAATAAAAGTTTCCATTTGCACTGTTTAACTGCAGTAATTCAGTTACGGTTGAATTGGAAAAAAAAACAACCCAGGTGTAGTATATATTTTTGAGAAGAATGTCAGGTAGGGAAAAATGTTATGTATTTTTTACTTTAATTAGACAAGAGGGAATTTTTTCTGTTAATTGTCAACTTTTCATTAGGTACAATAACAGAAATCTTCTTAGAAGTTTTTAATTAATATATTATATATATATATATTATGCAACATTTTACTTTACTTTTACGTTAGTTTTCTTTGAATTCATATTTTATTTTAAACACAATTATAAATAGATTTGTAGATATACATCAACTTGGCAGGTGACATGTTCTTAATTTTTCAATATATTGTTATATTAATCAAAAAAATATATAAAAATTACATATTTTTGAAAAATTAGGATAAACCATTTTAACCAATTATTGTCAAATCGAGTTGATTTTTTAACAATACCAAATCTTATGTACTACAAATGAACAATTTTAAAATCTGTTTAATATGCAATAGTATATTTGAAACAGTTTCCTAAAATGACATCATCTACTAAACTTTTAATGCGCTAGTATAATAATGTTTTGCCGGTTAATAAATAATAAGTAATAAAATGTTTTAACATTCAATAATAAATTAATAAGTAATACAATGTTTTAACATTCAATAATAAATTAATAAGTAATAAAATGTTTTAACATTCAATAATAAATTAATAAGTAATAAAATGTTTTAACATTCAATAATAAATTAATAAGTAATAAAGTGTTTTAACATTAAATAATAAATTAATAAGTAATAAAATGTTTTAACATTCAATAATAAATTAATAAGTAATAAATAAATAACATTAAGTAAGAAATTTATAAGTAATAAGTCATAAAAATAAGTTAGTAATAATTAAAATGTTTTACCGGTTAAATGATATTGATTTGTAATATTTTGTACATCAAATGAAAATACACCATAAAGATTATCGGATTATTAAGGTTCGAAAATCGTGTTTGTTTTTTAAGAAAGATAATTAACTACAAAATATGTGCAATTGTTATTAAATTTGCTTATAAAACGGATGGTTAAATTTACAAATGCAATGCGATGCAATAATTTCGATTTCAATGGATATAGTTTAAGCCACATGTGTGGCCAACCCACGGCCCGCCTTGAACATTTTTCCGGCCCGTTAGATTTATCACACTTTTACAAAATATATTTATTTTATAATGGCCAAAATAGTGAAAACCAATGTATAAAAAAAATACATTATGTGTGCATCCATATATTCAAAGATTAACTGTCGAAATGATGAGAAAAAATTAACTTTGATTTTAAAATAATATTCTTGCGAATATATGACAGATATTGCCTGTTTTATTTATGAGTTTACAGTTAAGTGAAAGAAAGGATAAACAAATATCGCACTATTAAAATAAATTCTTTTTAATGATTTCATTTTTTTAATTTCATTTATATATATATATATATATATATATTTTTATTTCAATTTTAGTGCTATATATTTCTTTACAATGTGCGTTTAGTATCATTATTATTATGTTATCTATGTTCACATGTAAGAATAATAGTAAACACAATAATAATAACTCATGTTTAAATTTTTCACTCCAAAAATGCCTATAGTGTGTCTAAATCTAATAGGAGGATATATAATTTTATATGTGGCCTGCAAGATCATTTGGGTTGGTTACCTCTGGTTTAAGCGATTGAAACAGAAATAAAATCAGGACGACACCGCAAAATAAAGTAGACCAGGTTATGAGGAAAAAAATCAAGTGAAACCTACAAAATCAACAGTGGTATTGAATACAATTAGTCGATATATCAAACTAAACAATAATAATTTGTGAGACTGACTGTTGCAATATTTATGGTAATCGATTTTAATTACATAATATTCGTATTTAGTAATCGTAACTTAATACATTAGAATAAATTATGAATCTGACTTGAAACAGCAAATCCAAAAAACCTATTGCCTAATGTTAAATATTTAGGTACAGAAATAATAATAAAAGGAATTAAATATCGCTTATGAATTGCGAAATTTACCATTGATAATAAATTTTTATGATTAACGTAAAGGTATAAAACATTTGCAGATAACCTGAAAAATATGTACCAAAAAAAACTGAGGATCATTTTGCATTTACATTTTATTCGTACATTAATATGCAACCTTATACGTTTGATGCGTTTTGATAAATTTCCCTCAAGCTTGACTAAAGTAAACATAAAATCTCTATTGTGTAAATGTAATGTAAAAATGTGTAAATGCGCATTAGATATCGCAATAACATAGTTAACCTCTGATAGATGTTTTTTTGACAGAGAAAAAAAAAAGGTTATCATGGTGGATTTAAATAAAATGTTATTAATTTAATAAAAATATTGATGGAAATTTCAAATTTTATCAAGCGACATTTAAACTTATGAAGGATATACTTTCGTCTTATCTCGAATAACAGATGTTTCTTCTATTTCCGGGAACTTTGAACTAAAATCATTCAAATGAGGTAGATAGAACGGCTGATATATAACAAATTCAGCGTTACTTAAGATACCGATGTATGTACAGTACACTAACAGGAAATCATAACCTCCTTCCCTCTTTCTCTAGCCCAGGGGTGACGAATCCGCGGCCCTCTTTGAATATTTTTTCGGCCCGTGAGATTTATCGCACTTTTACAAAATATATTTATTTATAAGTGCCAAAGAGGGGCCTGAATGGCCGAGTGGTTAGCGCTCTGGCTCTTGGAACCACAGGTTTCGGGTTCGAGTCCCGGCGGTGCCATAGATGTTTGTAGTGGTTCAGAATCCACTTTAAACCGTAGGTCCCGGTTCTAATAGGATAATAGAGCGTTGCGGGGGCATTGTTACTGCGCTCCGTGGCTTATCTTCAAGTTACACGCGCCTCCTGGGTAATGCAAAGTGAGTAACGTCTGTGCAAGAGTTAAAGTTGAGTAACGTCTGTCTGAGTTGCCTTAAGGCATCCGAGACCAAGCTGTCTAAGTGGTTGCCAGCTGCATTAGAACAAAAAAAAAAATAATAATTGCCAAAGTAGTGAAAACCAATACAGTAAAAAAATAAATTATGCGTGCATCCATATATTCAAAAATTAACTGTCGAAATTATGAGAATAAATTAACCTTGATTTTAAAATGATATTCTTGCGAATATAGGACAGATATTGCCTGTTTTATTTATGAGTTCGCAGAATAATTAAATTATATTCATGATGCGCGCACATTTTGGAACAACTAATACAATAGGTTCTATTTTTTAACTCTAAGTGAGCTCAATGATGCAATGACCATCCCTAGATAAGTGATTGTTGATAGCAGAGCAAACCAGACTCTTAGTTGAAATTGTTAGCGTTTTTGGTTCAACTTACACCTGCGAATCGGTTTTTTTCCAAAATGAAATCGAACAAACAAAAAACACCCATTACGATGTGTAAAATACCCAAATTGAGATCGATTTGCAAAAGCTAAATGAAAGAATGGAGAAACAAACATTGTACTAGTCAAATAAATAATTTTTAATGATTTCATTTTTTTTATTTCGTTTATATTTATATATTTAGTGTTATGTGTGATTGTGTTTAGTGTTTTTTTTTTAGTGTTATGTATTTCTTTGCTATGTGCATCTAGTATCATTATTATTATACACTGAAGTGACAAAAGTCATGGGATAGCAATATGCAAATTTTCAGATGGCAGTAGCATCGCGTAGAACAGGTATAAATGCGCAGTGCTTTCGCAGAGCTTTCATTTCTGTTCAAGTTATTCATGTGAAGAGGTTTTGACGTGATGATGACTGCACGACGGGAATTAACAGACTTTGAACGCGGAATGTTAGTTGGAGCTAGACGCATGGGTCATGCCATTTCGGAAATCGTTAGGGAATTCAACATTCCCAGATCCACTGTGTCAAGAGTGTGCCGACAGTATGAAATTTCAGGCATCACATCCCACCATGGACAGCGCAGTGGTCGACCGCCTGCACTTAACGACCGAGACCGGCGACGTCTGCAAAGAGTCGTAAATTCTAACAGACAAGCAACACTGCGTCAAATAACCGCAGAAATCAATGTGGGACGTACAAGGGACTTGTCTGTTAGAACTGTGCGGAGAAATTTGGCTTTCTTGGGCTATTCCAGCAGAAGACCGACTCGAGTGCCTTTACTGACAGTACGACATCGCTTGCAGCGACTCTCGTGGGCACGTGAGCATATCAGTTGGTCCCTAGATGAATGGAAAACCGTGGCCTGGTCCGATGAGTCACGATTTCAGTTGGTAAGAGCTGATGGTAGGGTTCGAGTGTGGCGCAGACCCCACGAAGCCATGGACCCAAACTGTCAGCAAGGCACTGTTCAAGCTGGTGGTGGCTCCGTAATGGTGTGGGCTGTTTTTTCATGGCATGGACTTGGTCCTCTGGTGCGACTGGACCGAACATTGACTGGAAATGCTTATCTTCAGCTACTTGGAGATCACTTGCAGCCATTCATGGACTTCATGTACCCAAACAACGATGGGATTTTTATGGATGACAATGCGCCATGCCACCGGGCCACAACTGTTCGCGATTGGTTTGAAGAACATTCTGGACAATTCCGACGAATGATCTGGCCACCTAGATCGCCCGACATGAATCCCATCGAACATTTATGGGACATCATCGAGAGATCTGTTCGTGCCCAAAATCCTGCACCATCAACGCTTTTACAATTATGGACGTCTATCGAGACAGCATGGCTCAATATTCCTGCAGAAGACTTCCAACGACTTGTTGAGTCCATGACACGTCGAGTTGCTGCACTTCGCCGGGCGAAAGGAGGGCCGACACGATATTAAGAGGTATCCTATGACTTTTGTCACTTCAGTGTATATTATCTACGTATGCATGTAAGAATAATAGTAAACACAAAAATAAAAAATCATTATGTTTCAATTATTCACTCCAACAAATATCTATAGTGTGTCTAAATCTAATAGGGAAATGTATAATTTTATATGCGGCCAGCGGAGTTATGATGCATTTCCAATAATTAAATTGGGACTTCAATTATTTAAATACTCTCGTAGGTTTTAAAATATATGAACCGCTTTATAATACGGTAAAACATATAAAACGTTTTATAATGTGGTATTTTACATTGTTTCTGAACACCAAAACAATATAATTTTTTCTAAATTGGTTCGGGGCTTTATAAATTTCTGTTTTCAATGTTCTATATTTTCTTATGTATGAAAGATTTGTAACTTTTTAGAATCATGAAGAAATCAGGTTTAGCATTTACACTATTTAAAACATTTAATTTTGAAATTAAATGACATTCCAAAGAAAGTCTAAATAAAATTCTAAAATAGATTGAGATAAGCTATTTAAATTTATCGCGTATATAAAACCAGATGTACCTTAGATACTGATCGAAGATAAAAATCTGTCAAGTGGGGTTTTCATGTGATAAAACATTCTGATAAAAACGTTAAATTTTATTCGTTACTGTTTTAGATAATTAAAAAAAAGCTTCATTATCTCAATGATTAAATTGACCTCTGTTTTCAAATACATTGCAAAATTCTACAGGTATGATACTTCCATTTTATATCAATGATACTTTCATATTTGTTTGTATGATACTTACATTTTGTATGTATGATACTTCCATATTTGTATGTATGATACTTCGATATTTGTATGTATGATACTTCTATATTTGTATATATAATATTTCCATTTTGTACGTAAAATACTTCCTTTTTTGTGTGTACGATACTTCCATACTTGTATGTATGATATTTCCATCTTTGTATGTACGATACTTCCATACATGTATGGTACTTCCATTTTTGTGTGTATGATACTTCCATATAAGTATGATACTTCCATATTTATATATATTATACTTCCATTTTTATATGTACGATACTTCCATTTCTGTATGTATGATACTTTCATATTTGTAAGTGTGATACTTCTATTTTGCATGTAAGATACTTCCATACTTTTATGTATGATATTTCAATTTTTGTATGTATGATACTTCAATAGCTTTTATCAATATTTTCAAATTGCAGAAGAATTCATGTGTATATGCATACTTTGGAGAAATTGAACTGTCATTTGTATATTTAAATAAAATTTTAAGATACATCTGTGATATTGATAAATTTTCCTTTCACGAATAAAACAAGTTCCTTCGTATAAATACAAATTTTATGATTTTGCTTGAAGTACAATTAATGAAAAGTTGTTCTAGTATTTAATTAAAATTATAATTATTCATTATTAGAAATATTTTTACATTATTATTATTATCATGTATAAACATGATGTTTTCCTGGTTAGGGGTCCGTGATGTTATCCGAAAATGAGGGCCAAGCAAATAAAACTCCATTCAAATTTTGGCGGAAAATGGTACTCTGGGCCCCTTAACTCTTGAAATGATTTATGAATAACATTAGTCTTAAAGAATTTTCTGGAGAATTTGGCCTTTGTGTTGATGTGTTTTGTAGTATGCTTTTAAATCGCTTTTCACGTCTTGGATTTTAAACATTTGTATTTCCAATAACTAGAAATACTCATAGTGCGCTGATCAATTCCTTCTTCTTGAAGTTTCATATTTATCCCTTTTGGCATTTTTCCGGTGTCTATTGAGTTGTATAGTGCTTCTTATTGTATTTGGAATACTTCTTTCTTCATTTATACCTAGAATTT
Organism: Caerostris darwini; assembly: GCA_021605075.1. NCBI lineage: Eukaryota > Metazoa > Arthropoda > Arachnida > Araneae > Araneidae > Caerostris > Caerostris darwini. Next base: position 62,245 of record BPLQ01004941.1, on the reverse strand, counting down.
TCAAACTTTGATATATTCTCTTGGTTATTGAACATGACAACGTTTCTCGTAGAATTGGGAATACTTCATTGTTCATTTACGACTAGAATTTTTAAACTTTGATAGATTCTTTTGGCTATTGTATGTGATAACGTTTCTTGTAGAATTTGGAATACTTCATTCTTCATTTACGACTACATTTATCTTACTTTTGTATGTTCTTTTAGAGATTCTTGAACAATTCATTCTTCATGAAATTCTTGATCTATTCAATATTGCTATATTCATGTGGCTATTGAATTTGGCCATTCTTGTAGTAGTCCAATCAATTGCTTCATATATCTCGTTATAACATTGGCATATTCCTGAGTTTATTCATCCGTTCTCGAATGTTCACACATGATAAGTTGAAATTTGCCGAGCAGATTTCAGTTTTTATTATTATTATTATTAAATGTAATAGATATTTTCATCTAACAGAATTTTCCTTGATTCTTTATCGTTGGTCTTTAAATAAAATTCATTTTAATCATTATATTCCTCGCATATTAATTTTAAAAGTTTGTTTATTTTATTGATAAAGAAAAAAAATGATTGCTTAATTTTAAGTAGCGCAAGCCAGTAAATGTATTATTTATAATTAAATTATTAAATTACTTTAATTTATGAATTTTTAGGTAGTATGTGTGCCGACAGCAGCCGTCAAGTTTCGTGGCAATCTGACGTTGATTATGGAGATTATACTGACAATGATTCTGTATATTCTGAAAGTGGAGGTAAATATTTTGACTTGTAATAGAAATTGATAAATTTAGTTCAATAAGACCTGGAATTTTTCCATCTTTAAGATATTCAACTTTTAATTCTTCACTCAATTAAAAAAATATATAAATTTTGTCAGTTAAGCAAATTTTTATGCTGCTGAAACAAACATGTCTAAATAAATTACCTTGAGTCATATTTCAAGTAAAGATATGTTTCTATGCCTATGGAAAATATGCTAATTTAACGGTAATCGTTATGTTTAAATGTAAACACAATGTCTTCATCTTGATAATTAAACAAAAATATATTGAAGCATAATGATCTTTTTGAGCAGAATATTAGTAATTCTTTTAGATAGTCAAGAAATTTAATCATTGAAATAAGAAATTTCTTTAAAAAGAGGAATTATGGACAAATTTAATAACATATGATTTCATTATTTTTTACATAATATTAGACAGAAGATTTGCAATTGCCAAATTTTGAATTGTATGCAACATTTTCAATAACAGAATTAGCTTATGCTTTATTTTTTATCAATTTCTTGATAATTTTAAATATTTAACTAATATGTTAATTCCTATTTATTAATTAGTATATTATAAGCAACCATAATTTTGGTAAAATAGACTGACTAATCCAACAAGGGCGAGAAGTCGCCAAATATATCGCTCATTTTTGTTATATCTACGTGTTCTACCAGAATGTGTCATGCCTTTACCAGGGGTGAAATTAAAATTTCGTCCTTATGTATGCAAATGTAACGTAAATTTGAGTATGTTATATCTAGTAATAATAAATTCATTTTAAATGTATAAAAAGGATTTTTTTTCCACACTTTTTGTTAATTAAATAAGTACCTTCAGTTTAATGTAGATTCCGAACCACTAACAAACATCCCTCCCGCCTCCAGGATTCAAACTTGAAGCCTATGGTACCCAAGGCCAGAGTGCTAGTTCATTGACCATCAGGCCGCCTTAATTTTATTGAGCTTAAGGAAATAACCTTATTGTTTTTCAGTAGATAAACAAGTCGAAAAATATCTAATAATTTTCCAGAAAGCTGAATGATACTTTTATTTTTCTAATTTTCAGAATTTGCATACCAAGATTTACTTCTGAGAAACTAAAATCACAATATTCTAAAAATATCGCAAAAAATGGGGCAGAAGTAGAAGAATGATTGGTCAATAATTTCATTCATAATGGCAAAACTCATTGTTGTTCAGTTGATTGCTGGAGACATGCACACACTAGTGCAGTAACGCAAGCTCCATTTCTATAAAAAATACTAGAAACTAACATCGAAATTTAGAAATTAAGTTTATAAAACACTTTAAATGTAATGTTTATTAACTGTTAAATATTATTTAAATTGCTAATCCAAGTTTTGTGTCTTTCAGAAGCTTATCTTCCCAGAGGTCCAGATATCTCCCATCGAATTCGTAGGCTCTTCACAGACGAAGTGTTCACAGACGTCAAGTTCGTAGTCAACTGTGGCGTCAAGCCTAAGCCCGAGCTTAGAGCACACAAGGCAATTCTTGCCGTAGGAAGTCCGGAATTTGCCAGAATGTTGTACAGCACTTCCATGCAAGATCCAAAAAGATCAACCACTTCAGAGTTCGAAATAAAAAACGTGCCATTTGAAGCTTTCAAGAATGTTGTTAAGTAGGTCATGCTTTAATATTTTCATTTAATTGCCATAATCTCTGATCACAACAAGGTTTAATTGTTACCTTACTAGCGAGATGAGTGATCATAACGTTAAAAATTCAAGGCTCTAGAGGCAGGGCTTGATTTAGATGAAAAGAGGCCCTAGGCTATTCCACTTATGAGGCCTTTTCACCACTCATTTTTAAGTTTGTAAATTACTTATTATGTTTGTTTATTATTCATATGTGTAGAATTTCTCCTTATTTTTGATTCAGTGTTTACTGTTTTTAGAATAGTGCAACTCTAATTTTGCTAACAATTTGAATGTAGGCCCTTCTTGATCTTGAGGCTCAAGCCTAGTTAGCCTATAGGAAAATCCGGCCCTGTCTAGAGCACATTAGTGGTATTTAGGAAAATGACATTAAAGGAAGTGCATCATAAGGAAATAGCTCTTAAAAACTGAAACAATCTTCCAAAGGTTCTACATCTCCCATCAAATCTTATAAAAGTTTTGTCATATTTTAAGTTTTATTCTGGTAAAAACCAGAAGAAAATGGGACACCCTTAATTAGTTAAAGGTGTCATATTTATGTTTATTGTTATCATTAGATCTCTACATAAGTGCTATTATTGGAAATGTTTCAAAGTGATTTAACTAAAATGTAATTTAGTACATTAATAAAAATTAATTAACATGGTCAATTAATTGTTAATTCGAAATTTTTCAATTACGAAACTCGAGATTTTTAGAACAATCGATTTTGTGTGTGATATTATTAGGCCCACAAATGTTTGTGATAAAATTCTTATTATTTTCAGAGATACTAAAGAGCCTTTATCAAAAATTACAAATTTTACATTTCATTACTACATTCCATAATTACGTTTGATTTACTAACTAACTGTTATGTTAAGAATTTTTGTTATTATTATTTAAAAATAAACTTCAAGAAATATTTGAACGATTTTATTGAAAACCTTTAGCAAATTATAAATAAAAATAATTGCATATTTAAATAATATTGATTACACATTTCTATTATTTATTTGAAATTATATTATTTAGAGCCAATATAATCTGTAATGGCTATTTATGAGCAATAAATGGTTTAAATGATTTATGAGAACTACCAATAAAATTATATAATTTTTTTTTTTAGGCGTTTTAAATTTTCTAAGCCAACGACGAGCTTGTTGAAATTAATAATTTAGATCACTATTGGATCTTAGTTGGACTAAATTAACTTATGGTCCCACTAAATTGCTAAATTGCTTTGCAAAGCTTATTACTTAATCTGGTACAACTAATGGGCTACGCTTAATGCTGATTGATGAAAGTGAAAGAAAATAAAAAATCGTGGAAAATTCAGAATATAATTTTTTAAAACTTTTAGGAAGAAAATGAATAAAAGATTATTTAATTCTTAATTTTATTCTTTTACTAAGGAAATATTCGATTAAAAAATTGTTTAAATGTGAAAATCCTGTTATGATGAATTAAAAATGGAAGAATTTGATGGTTACGACACAATTTTCCTAACTATCATATAAATATTATATTATGGAGGCCTGAATGGCCGAGTGGCTAGCGCTTTGGCACTCGGTACCACAGGTTTCGGGTTCGAGTCCCGGGGGTGCCGTGGATGTTTGTAGTGGTTCGGAAGCCACTTTAAACCGTAGGTCCCTTTCTAATATAATCCCAGAGCGTTTCGGGGGCATTGTTACTCCGCGTCCGTGGCTTATCTTGAAGTTGCACGCCCCCCCTGGGAAATGCAAAGTGAGTAACGTCTGTGCAGTACTTGCCTTAAGGCATCCAAGACAGCTGTTTGCCAGCTGAATTAGGAAAAAAAATATTAATTGACTGCATTTTAAAAATTCATGATTTTAAATGAATTTTCTAAGTAATTTGCTTTCTTTATATTTATTATTGAAGAAAATTTGTTAATTATTTTTCTCATAAAACATCGTATAAAAATTTTATTGGAGTATTTAATAACTAGAATTTCCTTTTTAATAACGATGTAATTATTTTATTTTTTATTCATTTCAACATATTTTTAACATTAAGATTTTTACTAGTTTTTATAATATGTTCTTTGAAGCTTATAATTCAATATGAAGTTTATTGTTTGTTCTTATGAGGTACATAGGTTACATTTAATATTTTAATCTATTCACTTATTTTTTTCAGTTTACTTTAATTTTAACCTACATATTTAATTATTTAATGTTTATTTTCATCTTTCTGATTTAATAATCTTGTTTATTTAGTTAATTTTTACAAAACATTTAAGTTGGAAAATAAATATTTCTTTATTTTTTAATTTAAAGTTTTTGTTTCATGATGATATAAGATACACAAAATCCATTAAACTAGACTTTATAACACTTTCATGAAATCTTTCTAAATTTGAATTTCGTAACTTTGAAATGTTTTTTTCAATAGAATATCTATAAAATCTTTATTATTTTTATCATTATTTTAACTTAACCTGCACTACGTTAAGCCATATTTGTTTGGCATTAAAATATAACATTGTTCAGTTGTAGAAGGGGAAACGTTTCCAGGACTCCAGGTTCTGTTTTCAGCATCAAGATGGTCGCATCCATGTTTGCTCGCATCGGGGTGAACGCACATTTGCAACGTGAATTCGTCATCGTCATACTAGTCCATCACTTGGCGTGATGGTATGGGGTGCTATTGGATACACATCTCGGTCACCTCTTGTTCGCACATTCATTGATGGCACATTTCTGGTCGACACGTGGCTCTACCCTTTATTCGAACCCTGCGAAATCGAAACCCTACGTTTCAACAGGATACTGTATGGTCGCATGGTGCCGGTATTGTACGGACCTTCCTCGATATGGAAAATGTTCGGCTGTTGCCCTGGCCTGCTCGTACGCCAGATCTCTCGTCAATAGAAAACGTCTGGTCCATGGTTAGCTAGCAACTGGCTTGTCACTACGGCTTATGAGCTGTGGCATTGCGTTGAAGCTGCATAGGGATATATACCTGCCATCCAATATCTGTTTGACTCAATGTCCAGGTGTATAAGTGCTGTTATTACTGCTAGAGGTGGTTCTTCTAGGTACCGATTTCTCAGGTTCTATGCACCCAAATTTATTGAAAAATTATTCACTTGTTATTTCCAGTATGATATATTTGTCCAATAAATATAATTTTGTTATCTGCATTTCTTTCTGGTGTAGCAATTTCAATGGCCAGTAGTGTAAATATATAGTGTTATATTTTATATGACATTAAATATCCTTATTCCAGGATATTTAACCGTTAGACGAAGACGAGAGAACGAAAACGTTAACATTGAATTTCATAGAATGAGAAAAATATGCTTATAGTACAACTCGAAATATAGTGACTTAATCTATTTTTATTTAATTTCGTTTCAGATATCTTTATACGGATGAAGTGTATTTTGAAGATACTTCTTCGGTCTTACAAACCATGATGGCTGCACGAAAGTTCCAAGTTCACCCTCTGGTATCCAAGTGCGAGTCACAGTTAAAGTTTTCAGAAATCACGGAAGAGAATGCCTGCAGCACATTACAATTGGCTATTGAAAATAAAATTGAACCTTTAAAGGATCGATGCTCAAAGTTTATTCAAGATAATACTCGTGATGTTATCAGGTTTGGTATCGTAATTTCTCTCTAAATTCGATAAATTCTGATTATTGATGTTGAAAATGACTTTGCTTTAATTTATGCAGATCTCTGCATACCTCTGACTCCTATATTTCTTTTGTTGATGAATCTTTAATAAAATAAATTAGACATATAATTTTAGTAGAAATCTCGTGAATATTGCATATTAAATGAGACTGCTGATCTGAGTAGCACTTGCTTTAATAGTGCCGTAAGTTGAAAATACTCTATGTACGCAGACTTTGAATTTTATGTTCTTTATATAGTTGTTAACATTAAAACTGTACTGATTTACATGTCATTATAATACTAGATCAAATGGCTTCAAGACTTCAACCCTTTCCACTGTCCGAGCAATCTGCAAGCTGCCCAAGCTGAATCTTAATTCTGAAGATGAGTTGTTTGAAGCTATCCTTGAGTGGACAAAGTCCCAGACTAGCTCCCAGGAAAGCAAGAGAGATCTTTTACTGCCACTCCTCAAGCACATTCGAATATTGAGCATTACAGCAATGAAATTTACACAGATGGTTCAGAAATGTCCAGACATCTTCACCGCTGAAGAGGCCATGCATGTTGTCATGCATTTAGCCAATCCGATGGCTTCTTCAATGGCAAAATTACCATCATGGTGCAACAAAGGTCAAAATCGATGTATTAGTGCTCCTAGTGTCAACGCAGGTAATTCATTTCATTTAGAGAAATTTGTTTCGTTTTAAACATTTTATTTCACGTGAGAGATTTATTTCATCAGAGAGAGAGAGAATTACACTCTGAAAACTAAACTTTAAAACCTCTTGATTTCCTTGGATATATCATATCTGGTGAAATTGAAAAAAAAATCAGATATCAAATTTAATATAATAAATAGGTTAAATTTTAAAAATGGATTTTAAATATAAACAAATATTCTAATTCTTGTTTTATCGTTCTAAATGCCAGCAGAAGAATTTTATTCATTTTTTATGTGTCTAAATTTTGCACTTTTAATAACTTTGTTCTGCTCAATATCAAATTTAAGTGTAGTTATTAACTATTATGCAAAATTGCGAAATACTGTATTCTTTATAACTTCGTAGAGTTTTTTAATAATTTATGAATGTAGCATATACTTTTTAAAAATCGCTAATGTAAAAAAAAAAAAAAAAATCATGAAAAAATGTATACAAAAAAAATTAGTGATGTTCTATAGGTTGTTTGCCTTTTTCTCTCAAAATGCACCAGTAAAAAAATCTGAATATGATAGGCGTGATATATTAAAGACCTATTGTACTAGTAAAAGAAGTGCAATTTATTTGTAACATTTTGCACTAGGCTATCTAGACATTAAGTTTTCTAGGAAAATTTACCAGAAAAACTACAAAAGAAAATGTTTATCTAAAGTTATTTAAAAGAAATACTACATAAAATAGAGCCTACTTTTAATAAAATTAATAACATTTTATTAAAAGTAGGCTCTATTTTATGTAGTACCTTGTTCGCACAGCGACCTACTACAGAAGTAATGACTTCTTGTAAATGCTTTGTTAGTTTGCTGACCATTTCTATTCAGTAGTTTATAAGCCAGATAAAATCTCTAGCGTAATTTGTTCCATCCCTTACTAGGGGTAAGAATCGTTTTGGACTTTTATTGTTTATTATTTCGCATTTGTGTGTGATTCTAGCAGAACCCAGAAAAACGCTCATTAAAAATGACGGTCTGACTGCCAACGCAAGACATTTATTCACATTAAAAATCGCCATGGAACTTTCTCATTTCTGAATGTTGTGATTGTAGCGAAAGAATAACCTTGAGAGTTACTGTTTAACCTTCAGAGTTATTTTGTAAAAAAAAAAGTTCCATAAGGTCCTTTATGAAGACTCCATAGAAGAAAAGTGTTAAGAGCATTCTTTTCAAATCACATGACAGAATAACAGGCTTTTACTGAATAGCAAGCACTAAATAAGATCTTAACTCTTTATTGTTTTGTTGTTTTTCAATTCCTTCTATTAGCTCCCACTCTCCCTATATATATGTTGTTCAAATTTTCAACCGTTCATAAAATAATTTTTATTCATCCACTCAAATTCAAATACATTTTTTTTTTAATTTGTAGTGGATGACACTCGATGTTAGTACAGTTTTTCAAATATTAATTCATTAATTAAATTTAATTAATTAATTTTAATTTTATATGGGAGAAAAAATTTCTGTTGTATGAGATATTTAACAGGATATAAATTTAGGAATAAATACCGTTCAGTGGTGAAGTATGTAAATCTCTGGAAAAAAAAAATATTTTTCAGATTCTGTTTTCATTATTTTTTCATTTAATTAAATTTAATGAATTAATTTTAGTTTTGTATGGGTGTCAAAATTTTATTTTATATAAGATGCGTTTTTTTTTTTTTTTTGGACAAACACTTCTAATAAAAAAGTAACTAAAATAAGTTATTTAATAAAAAAGTAACTAAAATAAGTTATTTAATAAAAAAGTAACTAAAATAAGTTATTTAATAAAAAAGTAACTAAAATAAAATTTTTCTTTGTTGACCTTAAGTAGGAACTACTTAGTAGGAATTGACTTTAAAAACAATTGTTTTATATTACTTGTTTTTGTTATGATTATGATTATTATGATGTTGATGAATGGTCTTGGTACTCATTTTAAAATGATTCATTTAATTTCAGCACATCAAATCCAAAATTTTGAAAAGAAACTGACCATTTCTCTGAAACCTTTTCCCAGGGGTAATTTGAGCAATTTGATGAGTGTTCTGGAATTGAGATGCATCGACGGAAGGCACGTAATTAAAGCTCTCAAGTTAGTTTTCGGGGATCCAGTAACAGATCACAGCACGATTGGACACATGGTGATCACAGCAACTTGCTTAGGGACAAACTATAGTTTCAAGGAACATCTTACCATTAAAAAATCCAAAGAACTAATTGTGAACTTTACGCAAACTATGATGGTTCACAATGGTCAAACTATAACCTTCCGGGCCGAAGCAAATGAAGTCAAAAATTATAATTTTCTCCAATTTGATGAAACGAATCATTTCAAAGAGAATGGTCCATTCATCTGCAACTTGGGAAGTTCCCCAAAAGAGAATCGTTTATTCTTTATCAGTGAAGTGATCTATCGCAATTTGCCTCCTAGGAGAAGGAGAGAACCACCACCCCATTTTCGGGATGGTCGGCAATTTAGAGGGAGGCGTTAAATATTGGGTTGTTGCATAATTATCAGGCGTTTTTAAGCGATATTATCAGACGTTCTTATAAATAGTCTTTTTGTGCTGTCTTTTCATCTTGATTGCTCTCGAGTTGAGCAGATAGACATGGCTGTTGATACTGATTTTCTACTTGTCGTTTTTATTTGGAATCCGCCATTGTTGTTGACGGTCATCGCCATCAATAACAAATCCCGTACGAGATTATTTCCCAGTGGATGATTCAGCTTCTGTCCCACCAAACATACCACATTGCCTTCTTACAGTACACGTCCTTCGTTATTCCTTTTAGTGAAACACCTGGCGAAACGCAGACCTTCTTTCTTTTGAGGATTTTGAAGCCATGATTCATCCCCAGTGCATAATATAACAAATATGAGTATTATTATTGACATTTGATAACTTAAAGTACAAGAATATTTTAACTCATAAATTTATAAATATTGTAATTTTTTTAAAAATGTAGCACATCAAAGAAACGTCTGATAATTATGCACCAATCGAATATTAACATTCGTATATTCATGTGTTATCCTATTCTGGTATTGATGGACTTGCTGAAAAGTATTAAAAAATTCATAGATGTGGTTTGTTTATAGTTGTTGGAAATTTTGATATAAATCTTTCCATTAGTATTGAAAATGCCAAGAAGTTTGAAAAGGAATTATGTAATTTGGCATTACTTTTTCTTATTTTATATATCTCTGATAATATCTAACTCAGAAAATGTGAATTTACTACACGAAAAAAACCTTAAGTTGGATTCTCCTCTATTCATTGGAGGGTTTTTTTCTGGCAAATAATTACTTGTTGATAAGAATTTTATTCTTTATTTTAATTATATGTAAGAATACATTTAGTTTTAATTGATATTTAATTACATATATAATCCAAATAATAAAAGAGTTAGATCAAGTGAGTTTTTATTATTTTTTTTATCGAATACTTGAATTTTAAAAGTTATGCAGTATTAAATCTTAAATAAATAGAATTTGAAAATGAATAGAATAGTGAAATTGAATAGATTTAAAAAAATGTTCTAATAATTTGAAATAGCAATAGAAACAAATTGTTATTAAGGTAAATTTCACCTTCTTGGATTTACGTGAATTTTATAAAAAAAATAAAAGAAAAAAGAAAGAAATGAAATTTCGAATGCTTATAATTTTTTATCATTGATTTGAAAAATGAATTTGCAGTATAGTTTATGATATATAAAAGAACCTAACTGACTGTGCTGTAAATAATTTATTACACAAATGCAGATGCAATAAGATACTCTAACTCAATTATTTTTTACATATGTTCAACATGGCACCATTTTTGTAATGCTATAGTTGTCTACACCATATTCCATTTCTTGTCACAAAACCATGAAAGCAAAGCCTGATTTATTGGGAAAGATCAAGGCACCTGTCAGATGTTTCATTTGCTGTAAATCCTATAGAAATTACAGCACTAACACAACTTGTGCTTAACAAATCCCTACAGGAAAAATCACAAGGAGCTAATTCTGGTGATCTGAGTAGCCATAATATTAATGCTACATAATTAAACCTCCCACGATCAGAAGAGAGGCGTGGATAAATGATTTTTAATACAATCACATATCAGATTATGACAAATATGGTAAAGCACTCTGTTGCGAAAACCTCTTAGATACGTCGTTATAAACAATTCTCCTGCATGTAAACTGCACGGAGTAGAAAAGCCGAAACACACCGGTTAATTATAAAGAAGAAATGATTTGCTTTTTAAAAATCCCGTTTATGTTCCAGTGTGGCATGTGGATTATCCTTGTTCCTATTTATCCCATCGACAGTTTTGTCGGTATCATTCTCCAAATTCAGCTCTGTTTTGCGAATGAATGCAAAAGGCCCATTTCATCTTGTCAGTGCAAGACCGACTATACTTTTAGAAACTACTTTTACTTACTTTAATAATTTTACTTACTGCCTATATCATGTGAATTGTACTTTTTTTTTCATAGCCTGTACCATGTGAATTTTCTAAAGCTTAAATTGCACAATATTTGAGTACGTACAAATTGTGCACCATTCATTTTATATTATCTATATTGATCTGTATTTAATTAAGCTTAATTTAGTAATATGGTGGAGATTTTATGCAATTCGAAAAATGCAAAGCAAAAACAAAAGAAGAAAAATTGTAAATATATATTTTGAACTGATCAAATGCAATTAATTTATTAGTCCTCAAATTTGTAATGGAATAATGTTTTGCAAATATGAATTTATACTTATATTTTGTTGTTATGTATTATTATCTTTATTATTATTATTTAAAAAATAAATCGCATTATCATCATAAATTTAAATCGCAAGCAACTGTAAAAAATTGTATGTTTGTCGAGAAGTAATCTGTTTTACAATGTAAAATAGTACAGTCAAATTGTATGTTAATTTTGGAAATTTTGTTTAAAAATTATCATTCAATTGTAAGTATGGATAAGTAATTTTTTGTGCCATTGAAAAATTACGTATGATGGTAGGTTGAACTAGAAAACACAAAATGATTTATTGTGTGATCTGCTATTATTTCTTTCTAAGAACTTTAATGTTGTTTTTAATAAAAATTTTGTTAAACTATTCCATTAGTAAATTAATTTCAGTAAGCAATGATATAATTTATTTTAATATAAAGTTTCTTTTGACATTTTTCAATATGGAGTTAGGGTATTTTAGGCTTTAATGCATTGACTAATGAATCCGCTAAGCTATTCCCATATTCCCTGGTGAATGCATACACTTGTTCATACATGCATACATTCCCTGGTGACTGCATTCACCATGATTTGAAATGAAGAAATTTGGAGCTTTCGTTTATTCGCTGATTTTTTTAAATTCTACATGGTTACGTAATCCTACCTATCAGGGCTACCTAAATTTTACATGGTACCGAATCGTCTTTTCGAACGTACAGTTCTAAAACGATCATAATAGAATTTCTCTGTTGAAATAAGAGAAATTCTCTCTTTTTTCTCTAATATCATGAAAAAAAAATCTATTTTTTAATGTATATATATATATTACTTTTCAATGCTTTGAAAATGTATGCACAATTACATTTATTGCTTATAAAAAACCAAACATTGTAGTAATTATCATTGAACTGTGATATTGTTGATTAGTAAAATCAATTTGTATATTGCAATAAATATTTTAATTTTATGTATCGTAAATATATTTTTGATGCATTAAATATTTGTTATTCTTTATGTTGTCTTTAATCATCTCAAAGAAATTAGACATAATTATTTAACTTATTTGTTAATAGTACATTTGAAGATCTAACAAGATTTTCAATTTTTGCACATGCGCGTTCTAGTAAGTTTTTTTATCATTGAAATGCGATATAGTTATTTTATAAAGTATAATTTGTACATCATAAAAAATTCTACATTTTTTTATGTTCTATTTTATGTTTATTTTCCGTTATGTAGTACTTAATCATTCCGAAGAAATTAGTCACAATGCTTAAAAGTGGAAGTGAACTATCTGCTCGCCAATTATACATTTGGCGATTTTTATGACTTACAGCATTTTTAATTTTGGATTTTTTTATCCATGTTCTTTCTACTATTTAGATATGAAACGACTTTCAAAATTTCCTAGACACGAAAGTCAATGATGATATAATAATAGTGTTAGGACAAAGTCGATATGGCATAGGATCATTGCTGAAGTGCCCCACTCTTTATTGGATTATTTTTCAATTCCTACTATCGGTTCACACTGTCCCTATATATATCTTGTTCAAATTTTCAATCGTTCATAAAATACTTTTTATTCGTCCACTTAAGTTCAAATGCATTTTTTTAACATGTAGTGGATGACACTTAATGTTAATACAGTTTTTTCAAATATTAATTCATTAATTAAATGTAATTAATTAATTTTAGTTTTATTTAGATTTAAGTTGCATGTATCTACCAATAGGTAGCGCCAGATGTAAGAGGAAAATTCCAACTTAAAAAGTAGGAATTGACTTAATTTTTTTTTTTCATATTACTGGTTTTTTAATTGAGGTTTAGTATATTTAAGCAATAACCATCACGATGTTTGTAACCAAGCTAAGATAATTAACTTCACTGAAAATATAAAGCATTGTTAAAAAGTATTGAAAAAAATTATCATCCACCTTTTGACTAGAATAATTATCAGTAAGTATCAGTATCTTTTGATGTGGATAGATGTTTATTTATATATCAATAAAATTACTAAAGTCAGTTCTTATGACATTAGAAATTGAAAAATGTAATATGTTTACTCTTCTTCTTCAGCTTAATTTACTTGAGATACTAAATATTTCTAAGTATAGCGAGTTGTTTAAATACGATATCCGAGTTGAAATTAACGTTTTTATGTTACTCTTTGTAAGTTTCATACATCAAAAAATATTGGGTTTATTCTCAATTTTGAAAGTCTGTCTTATGAAAATAATTTGTCACGAAAAGCATTATATGTTTATTATAATCATTGAAAATAAATTCATAGCACATTTGATTGTTATTATTATTATTTATTTTTCAAGTCAAAATTCCCCAGGCAGACTTTATTTAAATTAAATTTTTCCCGTCATTTATTTATATGACACAGGTACACTTTGATCCAACGCATTTTCCTTTTAGCTTTCTAAATGCAGGTATTTGCTCGCATAAAGTATTGCACTTTCCTACATCAGAACAAATGGAACCTTGAGCTGAAGGCAATTCAGCTGAAAAAAAAAAATTAGAAATTAGCATTCGCTGTATCAAGTTACAGTTTGAAATAAACAAAAGAACAAACTTTTATAAATAATACTGCGCCCAAAAAGTAAGGTCAATTTAAAAAAAAAAAAAACGCTTTATTTTTTCTCCCAAATCTATTTCATCGCCTTCCACTAATCCAAAGAACGCGAAACGCCCATGCACCTCTCTCCTAATTGATTCTACTTAAATTGTTTATTTTCCCCGCACCTCGATTTGCTTTCATTTTTTCCCAGTTAGCTCTTGCAGTCTCTTGAACCGCGTTTCAGGTTGTTTATTGTCGTGTATTCTGTGAAGTTCTCAACACTATCCAGCGATTCTTTCTCACCCAGCCAACCGTTTAATCATTTCTGTTTTATTTCTTCTCCAAACTCTCTACCCAGTGTATGTAGCTTCCTTACTGTGCTCTTTCAGTTACTCGTTCATTTTATTTTAATTCTCTGCCATGTATTTTAATTACTTTCCTCATTTATTATTCAAATAATAATAATAATAATAAAAAAATTTTAAATCCCTCACTCTATTAAACTTTTAGTATTTGGGTAAGATTCCTTTTTGTCTTTACCGCTTTCTTTCCCCAGCAATGTTATTTCATCTTTCCAATGCATAATCCAAGATGCGCAACCACGGAGCTTCAACAAAACTCAAATCACCATCATCGCCTTCAAAGTAATCCGCTCTGGACACAATGCACTTTCCAACGTTTCTTCTAAACGTTTCTTCTTCTTCTTCCAATGCTTGCTAAAAAGTCGTGGGCAGGGATGGCCTTCAAAGCGCGCAGCGATTCACGTTGAAACTCTTCATTGGACTCAAAGCAGTGTCCCGGAGTGATCTTTTGAGCTTAGGGAATAGTCAGAATTCGCACAGTGAGAATACGGTGGTTGTGGAACAATATGGGTTTCGTTTGTGGCGAAACATTCACGAAGAATCAATGCAGTGTTAGCTGGCGCATTCAGTGTTTTCGGTACCAATCGAGATTTGACGCGTTTGAGGCCCAAAATGGAATAGACAGATCCTTTTGAAATTCCAAGATATCTAATTGTAAAACGACGGTTTGCAAGCACCAAATCTTAATTTTTTTGGACCTGAGCTTCGTCGGTTGAGGTTGATGGACGACCAGAGGGCTCTTCGTCTTCAAAGCGTTCTCTGCCTTCTTTGAACCATTCATACCACTTCTAAACATTTCTTTCCAATATAGGAATGCTCACTGAATTCTTCTACTCACTGAAACATTCTATACGTTTCCGATAACAAAATTTAATGCAAACTCTTTGCTCTATTAATTCAGACATTTCTAAAATCGCTGGAATCGGTTTTAGGGCCTCACAAAGCCAAGCGTTAACTCAAACACTAATGAATATTTTGACGTCAAATTTCACACAGATATGAAGGACAGTGCCAACAACCTAAAAGAGAAAAAAAAATTGAAATTTCATAATACCCGGGAAATTTAAATTGAAAATGGGTCTCACTTTTTGGGAGCAGTAATAGTATGTAATTAAAATATTTAATGTATGAAGACATTTTAGATTTTTACTGTTGCATTTGGTGCTACTTCATTTCAGATCGAACACTGACAGTTATGGTATTTGAATATTCACGGTCTTTTTCTTATATCTTGAATACAATGGAATCCTGCTTTATATAATTCTTATCTTTGAAGTATATAGGAATTAACAGCTCATTTTTTTTTCATTTGTCAAGAATGCCAAAGATCAATAGCTTCCTATGGGGACAATATCATTGTAATAATTTGCTTTTAATTGCCTGGCACTTATATTTAAGATCCTTTGTCTCCAGAATGATAGATATATAGTAGATTCTGAATTACCCAAGGGGCTCCACGGAGACCTATTATATATTGTACCCAATATCAAACAAATGCAAACAAAGGGCAGGTTTTGTTTCATTTAGAATTCTACAATTGTGCATCGCTTGCTCCACTTTTTATCTGAAAGGACCAATCTACAAATTATGTCATCACCAATATAGATACTGATTCTTTTGAATGGAGTTCTGATTTAATAGCATATGATTGGCCATGTATATTTCCAACAACAAATAATTAGAGATCTTCAGCAATTATCCACAATATTTGCTTTTTTAAATCACGTAGGTTTTTAAATGTTCTTCATTGGCATATTTGAACCATAGCTATTCTGATACAAAATAACTAATTATACATCATCCACAAATAGTTAATTATATATCATCCACAAATAGCTAATTATAGATCATCCACAAATAGCCAACTCATAAGTTCATCATAAAGTTCACCATGATATTTGCCTTTTTAAGCATATTGGTTTGCGAATGGCATATCTCATGAGTAGATCTCCAGCTAATTATGTATCTTCAGCAATTAGCTTGGTCTTAAGCTCATCATTTCGTTAATCACAATTTTTGCGTTTTTAAAACCACCTAGGTTTGGGAATTACACATGTTTGGCACAACAGATGGATAGATCACCAGCCATAGCTAATTACAGAATTTCAACAATTATTCTAATAATTGCCTCACCAGAAGGAATAATTAGAATAATTGTTGAAGTGGAAAGAATTAATAGAATGGAGTCCTAATTATATATCTACAAATAACTAACACGTTTAACTAACACACTAACTACGTTCATCATAATGTTAACTATAATATTTGCCTTTTTAAGCAGATAGGTTTGTGAAAGGCATATCTCATGAGTAGATCTCCAGCTAATTATGTATCTTCAGCAAATAGCTTGGTCTTAAGCTCATCATTTCGTTAATCCCAATTTTTGCGTTTTTAAAAACCACCTAGGTTTAGTAATTACACATGATTGGCACAACAGATGGATAGATCGCCAGCAATAGCTAATTACAGAACTCCAACAATAATCTTAATAACTACCTCACCAGAAGGAATAATTAGGATAATTGTTGAAATGGAAAGAAATATTAGAGTGGAGTCCTAATAATTACCTCACCAGAACCTCTACAACTATTGAACTATTGAACCTCTACTCTATTGACAGAACTCCAACAATAATCCTAATAATTACCTCACTGGAAGGAATAATTAAAATAATTGTTGAAGTGGAAGGCATTATTAGAGTGGAGTCCTAATAATTATCTTACCAGAACCTCTCTAACTATTGAAGTTTTGCTTTGCAAAGAAATCTTTCGTAATAAAGTTGGCATTTGTTCGTAACTTAAAAGTTATAAAAGAAAAAGAAATGGTAAAAAGGTATACCTTTGCCACTTTTTGCGCAATATGGAAGTTTTGGACTCCATACATTGTTTGATGAGCAGATGTACCGTCCTTGATATCTGGAATCGCAGGTTATGTCGCATCGTGTCTGTTTAATATTTCCTGTGCAGTTTGCAAAGCCATTCCCCTCCAGTTGCAAAAAACAGGACGGAATTACTAAATAAGAGGACATGGGAGTAAAATTTATGCAGAAATGATAAACTATAAAAATTGTTATATTTTATAGAAATCTACTACAATGAAACTTAAATATTTACATAGAATATTTCAATACATCGTGTTTTAAATAAACATTAAATAACTTTATTACGTTAAGAAATATTATGAAATGCAGTTTTAACATATAAATTTAATCATCTATAAATCAAAATTCAATATGGTGAATTTAATCTGCATACACCGATAAAAAAAATTATCAGATTCTTTTATCGATGTACGCAGATAAATTTGATGACTTTGATTTTAGAAAAAAATAAATTTTAACAATTGCTACATTACAGATAATATAATTCAGATAAATTACTGCTGTGCCCAAAAAGTAAGACCAATATAAATTTTTTTTTTTCAAAAACTCTTTATTTATTCTTCCAAATTTATTTCATCGCCTCCAAAGGAATCCCCTCCGGACACAATATACTTATGCCAACTTTTTTTTCTAATACTCAATGCATGCTAAAAAGTCATCGGCAGGGATGGAATGCCTTCTGCAATATTCTATTCGTTTCCACAAACAAAGTTGAATGCAAGTTCTTTCCTCAATGAATTCAGACATTTCAAAAATTTCCAGAATCGGTTTTAGTGCCTCACAAAGCCAAGCATGCAAACACTAATGAATATTTTGACGTCAAATTCGACACAGATGTCAAGAGCAGTGCCAGCAAACTAAAAAAGAAAAAAAATGAAATTCCATAAGCCCCGGGAATTTTAAATTGAAAATTGGTCTTACTTTTTGGACACAGTAGTATATGTATTTATTCTATAATTTTAATCAATTTCTTTAAAAATACAACATTTTTCAATGTAGTACTGGCATTGAGAGGCACAATTGATACGAGGACATATATATATATAGGATATACAGGACATAGGACATACATAAAAATATTTTTAATGCACTGAAAATCATTATAAAAACATTTTATCACTTTATGAATATCATAACTCTTTAAGTATTCTCATAATGGGATTTTTAATTTAATTATCTTCTTTGATTGGAATTGCTTGGAAGTTCTCAAAACATCAAAAATGACACTTCTGTACTTTACTCATTGGCTTAGTAACAGACGAATATAGTTTAAGAATTAATAAAAAGAGCTGTTTTTTTATATTGGAGACTGAAATAGGCATGAATGTTCACAAACAACAGTTAATGACATGTGATTATAGATCTATAAAGAATGCACAATGGAAAGTGATTTGCAGTTACAACGTTTAATAGAAGATTGTTCTGATTTAGAAATATGTGGACTCTAATTTTATACCGGAAATATTAAAATTTTCCCTGAGAAATTTCATTACATTCAATAAAGATATTCAGAAATTAAATGCAAATTAGATAAATGTTGTTGTTGTTATAATGCAGCTTACAATACTGAGACATTTAATCTTCATGTCATAAGCAAGAACTGCACCGCTGTTACTCACTTAGCACTACACAGAAGGCACGTGCAGTTTGAAGATATGCTACGGACGCGATTAACACTACCCCCACGACGCTCTACGATCCTATGAGAACGGGACCTACGGTTTAAGTGGATTCCGAACCACTACAAACATCCATGGCACCGCCGGAATTCGAACCCATAACCTATGGCAAGAGCGCTTAACCATTTGGCCATCAGGCCCCAAAGTTAGATAAGTGTATAATAGAATAAGAAAGTTAGATAATTGTATAAAGAAATTAAAAAACCCAGAGAAAATTTTTTTATTATAGTACTTTGTCCAGTTGACAATGTATGTAACTTTCATAAACTAGGTGTGGATTATAAAGTGACATAAAGCATGTTATATCGAAGCAGTAACATAAAGCATATCGAAGCAGTGGCATAAAGCATATCGAAGCAGTGGCATAAAGCATATCACTATTTTGTATCAAACTTTCACCCACTTTTACGCTATATGCCCTATCTTCAATTCTCAAGTGGGCTTTACGTTTATAATTACAATTGTTTTTCTTTATTCTAACTATTTATTCTATAGAAAGACATTTTTTTTAGTTTAATAAATTTTTTAAAGTAACTTGTTTTTTTATATTTACTTTTATAATTACTTTTTTATTTTTATTTTTATTTTTATTACTTTTATATTTTTTATTTCTTTTATAATTACTTGTTTACTTATTTATTTTTTGTATATTTACTTTTGTCTGTAAGCAAATTTTCAGTCTTATATAGATTATTAAAAATGGGGCTTGAATGGCCGAGTGGCTGGCAACTCTGGCGCTCAATACCACAGGTTTCGGGTTCGAGTCACGGCGGTGCCATGGATGTTTGTAGTGGTTCGGAATCCGCTTTAAGCCGTAGGTCCCGGTCTTATTAGGATCGTACAGCGTTGCGGGGGCATTGTTACTCCGCGTCCGTGGTTTATCTTCAAGTTACACGCGCCTCCTGGGTAATGCAAAGTGAGTAACGTCTGCGCAGCGGCATCCTTAAGGCATCCAAGACCAAGCTGTCTAAGTGTTTGCTAGCTGCGTTAGAACTATATAGATATATGTATATATAATATCAATTACAATATTTTATATTTATATGTTTCTGTTTAGTTGAATCGCAGTGCAGTTTGTTCTTCATTGGGAAGGGATTCCTGAACTGTACAGGAAGCCCTGAAGAGACCCGATGTAATATAACCTGCGATAACAAGTACCAAGGCCAGTATGTCTGCTTATCAGACCATAAATGGAACAGAAAACTTCCCTACTGCACAAAACTTATACCAGGTATCATTTATTTTTTCCAAATCTTTTCCCACTTACTATATTTAAAATAGAACGTAAATTTTTCAATGATTAGTTTCTAAAGAATTGATGTAAATGGGCTATATTTTCAAATAATGGCTGAACGGTATATTAACTTGTTTGTATTTTCTCGTAATCAAACGAAATAAAAAATGTAATTGAATATTAATTATTAACACTATCAATTAATTAAAATTTAACATTAATTATTAAAACTATTAATTAATTAAAATCGAATATTAATTATTAAAATTATCAATTAATAAAAATTGAATATTAATTATTAAAACTATTAATTAATTAAATATTAATTAAAACTAAACATTAATTAACGAAACTTTCAATTCATTAAAATTGAACATGTATAAAAACTATCAATTAATTCAAATTGAACATTAATTATTAAAACTACTAATTAATTAAAATTGATTATTAATTATTAAAACTATGAATTAATTAAAATTGGATAATAATTATTACAACTATTAATTAATTAAATATTAATTAAAATTAAACATTAATTAATATAACTTTCAATTCATTAAAATTGAACATGTATAAAAACTATCAATTAATTAAAATTGCACATTAATTATTAAAATTACTAATTAAAATTGATTATTAATTAATAAAACTGTCAATTAATTAAAATTGAATATTAATTATTAAAACTATTAATTAATTAAATATTAATTAAAAAACATTAATTAATAAAACTTTCAATTCATTAAAATTGAACATGTATAAAAACTATCAATTAATTAAAATTGAATATTAATTATTAAAACTACTAATTAATTAAAATTGATTAGTAATTATTAAAACTATCAATTATTTAAAATTGAAAAATTATTAAATCTATCAATTAATTAAAATTGAATATTAATTATTAAAACTATCCATTAATTAAAATTGAGTACCAATTATTAAAACTATCAATTAATAAAGATTGAATATCAATTATTAAAACTAGCAATTAATTAAAATTGAATAACATTTATTATAGCAATCAATTAATTAAAATTGTATAACAATTATTAAAGATACAAATTAATTAAAATTAAATATTAGGTTATACACACATTTGTTCAACATAAACCTAGTATCAAGTATATATCATTTCTATACTGCCAAACTGAATTTAGGTACCATGGTATGGAGCTACATTGCGGTATAATTTGATAGTAATGTTCGTTCATAGAATTATGAACAATGCTATATTCTAATATTAATCCATTGCAAATCATTTTCTATATCTAATGTTTTGACAAATCTGCCTAAATAATAGCAATCAATTGAGGCTGAAGGTTGAGTATATTTTTCCTTATGTATGCATATCGCACCAAATCACAATTTGTTACTTGTATAATGTTAGTTTCAGAAATCAGGAAATGTATCACATTTTTTTTTACTTGACCTTTATCAAAACGCCTTTAAATAAGACAGTTTCATACAAGGATTAATGTTAATATTTCCTATTTTGTTGTTCCTTATTCCACAGATCTAGAACTAATCTAGTCCAGAATGTCTATGTCCACCAAATATTTTTTTGAAATCCAGAAATTGTTCCATGGAAACCCGTCAAAGGTAGAATAATATTTATCTTGAGACACAGCAAGTGAAGGGAAAGCTGTAATATTTGCAGGAATTTTAAGATTATACAGAATAATCTGGATTTTTTTACAAATTTCACACTATTAAATAACAAGGGAGGCTAGTATGATGTTAAAAATGATAAAAGGTTAACTATTTGAAGCTATATTATTATTTTAACTTCAATAGCAAGATTTGGCAGATACAAAATGAAATAAAATGACAAATGAAATACAATAAACACAATGCAATATAGGAAAATACAACTAGTGAAGTCGATGTACAGTACTTATTTCTTTAAAAGGAAGAGTTCTGATCTGCAAAAGGCTGATAATCTGTAAAGGTTTATGCATGAACGGAAAAGGATTTTATAAAAAATGCGATTGCAGTTTATTTAAACATACTACTGTGCCCAAAAAGGGAGGCCAATTATTTTTTTTCAAAAACTCTTCATTTATTCTTTCAAATTTATTTCATCGCCTTCAAAAATTGCCAGAATCAGTTTTAGCGTCCCACAAAGCCGAGTCTAGTTCAAACACTAATGAATATTTTGACGTCAAATTTCAGACTGATGTCAAGGACAGTGCAACAACCTAAAAAAGAGAAAAAAATTGAAATTGCGTAAGCCCCGGGAATTTTAAATTGAAAATTGGTCTTACTTTCTGGACACAGTAGTAAAGCTAATGTCATCATTGCAAAACATATAAACCAGAAGAAAATCACGTCCTGTAAAAAATTGAAAACTCGTCTCCACATTTGGCTCTGTCCCGGAATTCATGTACATAGCAAGCCATTTTAATTTTGTTAGAGATCTTAATTTCTGTCGAAAATAGTTGCCAACAGAAGACAATAAAATTATGCTTCTATTATCTTTCTTGATCTATACTTCCCTTGGGGTATGTCCTTCTTGGCCAAAAACAGCAAATTGGTTCGTTCATGCCGTAATTAATAACGTATACAATTACGATATAAAATATGTGGCCAGTATTCACTGGAACATTGAGCAAAAGACATCCACCCAAAGCTAATGATGTTGAACCATTCATAAATGGAGTTTCGTGAAAAAATTCCCGGATTTCTACAATAAAGTTGTTGATATCTTTTGGCAATAAAAAACATATATATTATCTATGAATTCATACATAATATAGTCCTACTAAAGACCTAAAATTTGAAAAAAAAATGTTAATTCACCACTTGTATGATAGCATAATAGAACTGGAATTTTTTTCAGAGTTGGAATCAGAAACAACTCCAAGGTGTCGCGAAGACGAGATCTACAGTCGCTGTAACTACCACTGCGAGAAGATTTGTTCCAATTTAGGTACTTTGTCATGCTCCCACCGTA
This sequence comes from Caerostris darwini, assembly GCA_021605075.1. Taxonomy (NCBI): domain Eukaryota; kingdom Metazoa; phylum Arthropoda; class Arachnida; order Araneae; family Araneidae; genus Caerostris; species Caerostris darwini. The sequence goes on along the minus strand of BPLQ01004941.1, from coordinate 39,065 downwards.
TTTGCTCCGGAGGTTGTGTTTGTGCCGAAGGTTTGGTCAGATCTCCTGATGGAAAATGTGTGTCCATAGATAAATGCTCAGGTATGAATTTTGTTTTATTTCTTAAGATATAAATTTATCAAACATATTAGCATGAAACATGTGCTATTAAAGTAATAGTAAATAATGTGTTATTAAAGTAAGTTATTAAATTGAGTAATTGATGTTACAATGAAACTTTCCTTATGTTGTGAATAGGAATGTTAAATCTGTAAACAGATATTTCCTTCATTGGGTGTGATGAGGTGTCTAGAAAGCTGGGAACTTCGAGATATTGTCCTGAAGATGTTTGTTCCAAATTTCATAGTCTTACTTTTCCTAGGTTATTCGTTCACATTTTGAAAGCTATTCTTAAAATCTTCGATATTATCTTCATTGTTGATCTGAACTCTACATAAATGACTGTAGAATTAGTTTAAGACAATTTCATTTAAGAGTCTGGTTTCTCAATCAATCTTAGTTTTTCAAACTTTGAATTAGAAATTCCTTTTATCAGTTTAAGATTCCAATATTTTTTGTAACGTGTATCTGGAACTTCATATAAAGTTCCAGGTAAATGTTAAAGTGTTATTTTTTTATTCTTAACATAAAAATTTATAAAAATCTTTGTTTAATTGCTAATTTTATCCAAAAAATTTGTCTCCACTATTCATTTTTACCTTATGGCATCGTTATCATTTAGTGTAATGTCAGTTTTAAAAATTGGTCACTTAACTAGCAGAATTATTGTATCCAAATGTTAATTTTTCCTAATGGTTCGTAACGATAGACATAATAATGGACCATAATGATGGCATAATAATGGCCCATATTGCATAATAATGGTCCATAGGCATAATAATGGCATATTCAGCATTGTATTACATTGCGTTATGCCACGTTCATATGAGATTTTAAAGGAGTACATTGCTTTCTTGGCATATTACTCATATACGGGGCTATACGAAATAATTCAAGTACTGCTTAGTACTAGAATATGCAAGTACAGGAGCATTTCGAGGGAATACACATATAAATAAAAATGTATCAAATTTGTCTTTATTGCTTCAATGAGGATCATTATCTTTGTTGAGGATCATTAGCTTTAATGTTTACTAAAAATCAGTCTCAAATTAATTTGCTTCTGTTTCTTCCTTGAGAGGTTTCGAATTGTTTAATCATTTCAGACAGTTCATTTACGACTTGTATGGGCTTTTTTAGCATGATACGTCACTGCAAAATTTTTAACACCCATCCATTTGACGAAGATTGTGAAGCTTGCTAGTTGTATTCCAAACGAAAGTCGTATATCAAATAAATATAGATATTGTTTCGTCCAAACAAGACTTATATAAAATTGAATTTATTTGAAAACGGACGTGTACCAAAATACCACTGTACAGAAAAAAACCCTAGTAACATTTTAGGAAACCATCCAAAATAACTATAATTTGTTCTCTTTTAGCTGAACTGTCGAGTGTATTGGCCAAAGCTTTTAACGGTCGGTGTAGGCCAACTAACTGCCAATTTTTGTGCCACCAAATTTTGTTACCCTTCTTTCCTTCAGGAAAAGGACGATGCACCAATGAAATATGCAGTTGCTACCTTGATGACTAAATCAGAATTAATATCTTCAGTTTTATAATCGAATAATTGTACCTTAGGAATACATGTGAATAAAAATTCATAGAAATCTGGTGTGTGAAAATGAATTTTTGTTGGCTTCAATCTCAATTTAATACTTTTAATTATTTATCTTCATAACTAGGTTTTTATCTTCTTTTCATTTAAATTGCTAATAATATTATTCGTTGTACATTTTCGGAGTGCATTTGTCGCGCAGCGACCATAAACATCTGTAAATGGAAAAAAATAGGGTTCTTGTCGATTGGTCTAAGCCCATTGCCAGTGTGAAAGATTTTTTAAATTTATAGTAAAAGTAGATAATTAATTGAATAAAAATTACAAATATATAAACTAGTTAAAATATTAAAAGAGATAAAAAAAATTACAGAAAGAAAGGAATTAAAATTACAAATTGAAAGCATACTGTAGTAAAAAAGAAAAGTGAAAGGTTAATAAAAAACTGAGCACCGCCGTAATGAAACCCAGACATCCATTGCAGTACAGACGAAAGCATTGGTCCTTCAAAAAGAGTCTTTTGCGGTTTTTGGGGAGAGAAATATCATAGCTGTAATTTTGAAGATCTCTTAATATTGCTTATGAAAAGTAAATAAAGATTTAAGTATTAGCGTCTCAAACGAATAGTGATTTTAGTTTACAAAAAAAATATTTCATCTTTTTTTTATTGAGTTGATCTTGTTCTACTTTGATGCAATCCTTAAATCAATTTTTTTTTCATTACTGTGTGATACTATTTTCCGCATTTAATTTAAAAAAAATTGTGGCCACATTATCTGGCTTCTGTTATGCTGATGCATTGATAATCGATTACACTATTAAAATAAGACACTTGCAATGGTATGAGGACACTGCTATTCACAATCAATTTACGATAAGATTATTTTGCAAATACTTTACCTTAGCAATAAATGAAATAAATAGGACGCCATGTCTCAGCAGAAAAAAAAATGCATGTTCTTTATCTTAGATACAAGCACTCAAATATACATGCTAATCCAAAATATTTTATCTGATTGCTATTGACAAAATCGATCAATTTAAAAATTCATTAGTTGAATTGACTGTCTTAATAAATACAGTTTAACATTTAGTGGCGACATTATTAAATTCAGTATTAATCTTAATAATGTCGCCAGTATATCTATAACGGATATTTTTTATCAGTGACTCTAGGCATAATTACAAGTACATATTTTATTATAAATTCCAAAGTACTTTTTTTACGAAATATTTGGGAAAATTGTTCTTATATTCGTAAACAATTATTTTTTCTTATCCTACATAATATAATAAAGTAAACATTTTATTTGATGATAAATTACTTGATTCTTTTTCACAAATGTTGGAGATTTTTTTTTTGTTCTAATGCAGCTGGCAAACACTTAGGGACAAAGGATGTGTGAATTAGACTCTGCCCTCTCTTTCCTTTCTAATCTTCAGGAATGGCATTGCATAGGTATAAATACTTAAAATTACTTCAATTATTTATTATAAATAAATATTTAAATTAACTATTATTTTTTACATTTAAAAAAAAAATTTTTTTTTAATTTTTCAAACACTAACAGTAATTTCTCTCCTTATTTTATACACGAGCATGTGCTCATTTAATGTTATTTTCTCAATAAACTTAATTTTGGTAAATTATAATTAATTATGATATCTTAAATTCTTCGGAGGTACAGGGAGATCCCTATGAACTCCAAATCACAATAGCCTCTGCTCTGCTCTGCAACGCTCTACCATCCTATTAGACCAGAACCTACGGTTTAAAGTGGATTCCGAACCACTACAAACATCCATGGCACCACCGGGACTCGAACTTGCTATCTGCGGTACCGACGGGCAGAGCGCTAGCCACTTGGACATTCAGGCCCCATATTATTACTTATATTATTTTAAAATATGATGGCATTGCATATTTATAACACTCCACGAAACACAATTATAGCACTTTTGCCCGTTATTCGGGGCCTGAATGGCCGAGTGTATGACAGGTTTCGGGTTCGATTCCGGGCGGTGCCATGGACGTTTGCAGTGGTTTGGAATCCCCTTTAAACCGTAGGTCCCGGTCTAATAGGAGCGGTGTGGAGGTATTGTTACTCCGCGTCTGTAACTTATTTTCAAGCTATCTACAAGCTTACCTTAAGATATCGAAAACAATTGTCTAAATGTTTGGCAGCTGCATTATAAAATTATTTTCGTTATTTACAAAATAACTACTATTTCGTCTTCTCATGCCAGATTTTCAATTAAACTTTCTCCAATCAACCAGGCTTTTGAAGCGAAATTCTAAGAATTATGATTTATAAGAGTTTAAATTCCCCCTCAAAATGTAGTGTTTAGTGGGTTATTCTCTTTGTAGTGACGACAATAGTAGTAAATACAGAATTCTCTATGTTGCCTCATTGACGACTTTTACTGTACCCACACTACCTAACTTATTATTCTGAAAAAAAAAGTAAATTTTCATGTACGCTGTATAATGCTGCGTAAATGAAATCAAATTTTTCTCCTTTATATTTTTTAATCAGTCACCGTAGACACATGGTAAAAAATTTAAATTGTTTTAATATACTGACCTCATTAAAAAATACATGAAATTATAGCATATATAAAAAAAAAACATTTTACAAATATAAGGACATATTCATATTAAGAACAATATTGCCCACAATATATTAAACTGAGATATAGAAGCATACACATTATGATCGTGATTTTAACATACACATGCAATCAGACTCACAAAATACTTTATATTTGAAATTGTAAAATAAAAAATTAGATATAAAATATAAAATAAATACAAAAAGTTAATAAATACTAAAAAAAATAATAAATACTAAAAAAAGATAATAAATAAGGTATAGGTAGGTAAGATAATAAATACTAAAAAATATCAAAAATAAAATTTTCTGTGGATTTCCGGATAGTCCAAAAATTAAGGTAAATGCAATTTTATATTTGAGTGAAATTAGTTGGTTTATTTTTGAAAAAAAGATTGAAGTTACAACACTTCGTCTTTTCTTCATTTTCGCAATAGCTCCATAGTGGGCCAAGGCGGTCTGCCTACTGGCAGATTTCGAGACAGGAGACGGTCTCTTTTTACAGGGTAGAGTTTTCAGCCCTATTGACAATATTCTAGAGTCATATTAGAGCGTGTCCTACGGTTTAAAGTAGATTTTAAACCACTACAAACATCCCTGTCACCGCCAGGATTGTTACAATACTTCACCGATAGGAAATTCAATCGTTTCCGTATTCTCAAAACACTCACTTCTTGTCATATAGTGATTGGACGCCTGCAAGCTACAAATTCAAGCACTATCATTAAAAATAGTTTAAAATCAATCATGTTGCATTTATCTCTTCTTTGCTTAGTGCATTTCCATTATGTAATAAATAACTCGCATTTTCTTGTTTTAGAGTTTCTGGCTGTTGTATGCTATCTAATATTATTATACACTGAAGTGACAAAAGTCATGGGATACCTCTTAATATCGTGTCGGCCCTCCTTTCGCCCGGCGAAGTGCAGCAACTCGACGTGGCATGGACTCAACAAGTCGTTGGAAGTCTTCTGCAGGAATATTGAGCCATGCTGTCTCGATAGACGTCCATAATTGTGAAAGCGTTGATGGTGCAGGATTTTGGGCACGAACAGACCTCTCGATGATGTCCCATAAATGCTCGATGGGATTCATGTCGGGCGATCTAGGTGGCCAGATCATTCGTTGGAATCGTCCAGAATGTTCTTCAAACCAATCGCGAACAGTTGTGGCCCGGTGACATGGCGCATTGTCATCCATAAAAATCCCATCGTTGTTTGGGTACAGGAAGTCCATGAATGGCTGCAAGTGATCTCCAAGTAGCTGAACATAAGCATTTCCAGTCAATGTTCGGTCCAGTTGCACCAGAGGACCAAGTCCATGCCATGAAAAAACAGCCCCCACCATTACGGAGCCACCACCAGCTTGAACAGTGCCTTGCTGACAATTTGGGTCCATGGCTTCGTGGGGTCTGCGCCACACTCGAACCCTACCATCAGCTCTTACCAACTGAAATCGTGACTCATCGGACCAGACCACGGTTTTCCATTCATCTAGGGACCAACCGATATGCTCACGTGCCCACGAGAGTCGCTGCAAGCAATGTCGTTCTGTCAGTAAAGGCACTCGAGTCGGTCTTCTGCTGGAATAGCCCATGAAAGCCAAATTTCTCCGCACAGTTCTAACAGACAAGTCCCTTGTACGTCCCACATTGATTTCTGCGGTTATTTGACGCAGTGTTGCTTGTCTGTTAGAATTTACGACTCTTTGCAGACGTCGCCGGTCTCGGTCGTTAAGTGCAGGCGGTCGACCACTGCGCTGTCCATGGTGGGATGTTATGCCTGAAATTTCATACTCTCGGCACACTCTTGTCACAGTGGATCTGGGAATGTTGAATTCCCTAACGATTTCCGAAATGGTATGACCCATGCGTCTAGCTCCAACTAACATTCCGCTTTCAAAGTCTGTTAATTCCCGTCGTGCGGTCATCATCATGTCAAAACCTCTTCACATGAATAACTTGAACAGAAATGAAAGCTCTGCGAAAGCACTGCGCATTTATACCTGTTCTACGCGATGCTACTGCCATCTGAAAATTTGCATATTGCTATTCCATGACTTTTGTCACTTCAGTGTATGATCGTTACATGACAACGTGTAAATTCATGAAATGTTCTGTAACACAACAATCATATATACGAGCATACATAAGTATATATACGTTTATGTACGTATATATAAATATAAATATATAGATATATATTTGCATGAAAATCTAGTATGTAATCATTGTGAATTTACTTTGCTTAATCTTTTCAAAATTGGAATAGCAAATTCTGTAAACCTGGCCATCGAGGCTAAAATATTAAATTTAATTGATGTTTTATTTTAAAAATAGATTTTGGATTCACACTTTTTCCATTTATTTTCTCTTTTTCTCTATTCTTTTATATTTTCTATTTTTCTTTATATTTTCACTTTTTCCACACACTTAAAAATTTACAAGATTTTCGATTCAAAATGAAAAGTAGAAGATAACAAAATTGATACAATCAGGAAACCAAATAATTTCATCACCGCAGTGATCTTGTATAAGATACCAAATTTAATATAATCAATTTAGGCAATATAATTTCATCATCACACGGGAAGTTGGATAATTATTAATTTTTTTAATTCAACCATGAAGTCAATGCCTTATTTTAAAATAATTTCGTTGGGCTCTTTTATAGAGAAGTGCAATTCGTGATTCATCATTCTGTGAGTTCTTAAAGGAATCAATTAAAAGTTAATGTTGCCATGAGTTTTAATAACTGATCAATCATTTTTGACCTGATTTTAAAACAATTTGGATTACGCAGCAAACAACTCTTACCACGAAAACCTTCTTAAATACCACTCAAACCTCTTAACGCCTTACCAAACTCTTACAACACAGCAAAGGTTAGTAAGTTCCCCTTTAAAATTTCACCGAGATGTACAGTTTAAAATGGGAACTGGGGAACAATTTTAAATGTGAATTTTCTTCTTAAAAAAACCTGTTGTAATGCATGGCTCATAACACTTGGAATTACATAGCTAACGTAACGAAGGTTAGAGATTTCAAATCCTCTCGTAGAGTCCATGGTAATCTCTGCTTTCAGAAATGATGAGATCAAAATGGAGGAAATGGCAGCGTATACTAGGGTAACTCTGAAATTTTTGAGACAGTTGCAGACGACAAACGCAGGAAAAAAAAATGTTCGCTAAAATTGTAAATTTGAACTCTATTATGGCCGCAGACGATCATTTGTGGCAACAATAGCAATTTAGCTGTCGTATAATGATGATTTTGGACGAAAGGAAAATGGAATTGACGCGAGAGCATTATCGCGCTATGATTTTCCTATGATTTTAAAGTGGGGTTAAATGAAGAAGAATGCCTTCAACGTCTACAACTACGGCAAGATCGACAGTCGAATTTCTTAAACAAAAACACATCAAAGTGATAGAACATCCACCCCATTCCCCTGATCTTTCTGTGTACTGACTTTTGGCTTTTTTTTAATCTCAAGAAAAATTTACGCTGTCGCCGTTTTCATTTCGAAGATGTGATTGATGAGGGTATAAAAGCATATTTTTCATCAATTCCAAGAAATGGATGGCGTGAAGCATTTAATCTTTGAAAAAATCTTTTGCAAAAGTGCATTGATGTTGGAGGGGACTACTTTGAACACTCTTAAAATTTGATAAGTTAAACTTGTTTTGTGGCTCGGTGGTCTGGGGGTATGATTCTCGCTTTGGGTGCGAGAGGTCCCGCGTCCAAGTTAAACTTGTATCATTTAGTCGTATCTCAAAAATTTCAGACTGACCCTCGTATAAGCATGTTACATCCATAGACAATCTATCTGGTAGAATATTTCCTTTATTTCCCTCCTTATAACACTTAATCTAGGGATAGTTACAAATTAAAAATTCTTCTGAAAGGTAGTGTTTTTCCTTGGTGAATTATTTATGTTGCATGTTAAACACGAATGTACAACAATCAGAAAAAAAGCACATCGCAATAAAGCTCATATAGAAAAAAAACCTCTAAATGCTTTAAAAATTCAGCATCTAAATACGTTAACGTTGAATAGTTTGAAAAATTTTAACTATGTTGTTTATTAAATTATATGTTTTGTGTAATTTAAAACAACTATATAGTTTGAAAAGAATTTTAACTATTATTATTTAAAAAATATATTTTTTGAATAAATAATATGGACATTTTTCACAAAATAGTGTTTTGCGTAACTTAAAGCAACACTTTTTTAACATATCGATAATTTTCAGACAGTTTTAATTATCTCTAAACCTTTTAAATTAACCCTCATGCGAATAAGATAAGAATGAAATTACTGTATGAAGTTAAATAAATTATTCAATTTACGACGATTTGTAGGTTGACGGAGCTCCTTGGTATAGGTCAGGGGTCTCCAAACTTTCCAGCCTTCGGGCCATACTGTTTACTCCAGTAAGTACCAAGGGCCAAAACCGTTTTAATTTTTCTGCCATTATCTATAATTTCTAGACCAGTACTCGAGTACGCGCTCTGAGCAAGCATATACTTGCTAACTACAAACTATTGTCAGTGAAAAATCACAATTACACAAATCTCAGTATTTTTTTTTTTTTACAAGTGGATACACCGCGGTTTCATTCGCGTTCATTTAGCTTTTCCGTTCCTGAGGGTTTTTCTGGATAAAAATCATATGTTCGATTCAAGATATATGCATTCCAAAACATCTATATACATACATATGCGATACTCTTTACCCCAACATAACTACCGAGGGTAACCGCGGGATGTTCACTAGTTTATAATGTTAGTGGGATTCATTTCAATTACTTGTTAGTTGTTATGCTTAAGTTAAATTTTCCGCGTATTATGCTTGTCATTAAGCTTTACCTAGCGAAGTCAATAAAACCGCGTTATAATCATTCTGTACTTTTTTATCCAACTTATTACAGCAACAATAAGCTATTTGCTGTCGCGGGCCGGATTGCTGACACTGGCGGGCCGGATTTGGCCCGCGGGCCGTAGTTTGGAGATCCCTGGTATAGGTAACAGTTAACTCCTTCTTTGCAAATTTAAGCAATTTAATTAAGCAATTCTTTTCAATTTTAAGTCCATTGCATTAAAATAAACAATTAATATAGAGATAATAATATATAGAGAAAAGAAGTTTTTTTTTTCCTTTTCAATAAAGTATTTAATAATTATTAATTATAATTTAATAATTAAAATAATAAAGTACAAAGAGAATTTTTTTATTCAATTTACTAAATATATGAGTCTTATTTACCTTCAGGTTCTGAATTCTGGAATGGTGAAAAAATTAATGTAAATATTATGTATACTGTTCCCACAACATTAGTCAGAACGCTCAGCAACTCCATTTTTCCGACACTGATTTTAATATCAGATTAAATTTTATCTTCAGACATCAACTTCTTTAAATACTCTTTGATTTGTTTGTAAGTATCTTTTTTGTAGACTGAAAGTGGACTGTATCGAATGACCGAACAAAGTATGCTGAGGATATGTCTGCTGTACTGTGTAAATAAATACGTAAACTGCTGATTTCTATTTGTTACTCTAGCGATAAAAATATGTGGATGGCTACATTTTTTGTAAATTTAATTAGTCAAAGGAAATTAATCATTGATAAAACTAGGAAGTTTTTACGATGATGAATACGAATTTTCCGCCTAGATTTAGATTATAAAAGAGTCATGGCAACTTAAAAATTAATTATTTTGAATAAAATAGGAGACAATTTTTAAGAGAAGCGTATAATAAAATTATATCCCTTACTCTAAATTCCCATTTTATAATTTCGATAACGGTTATTAACAAATTTAAATAAGAAAAGAATTTGACTGCATTATCAAGCATCTGCTTTTATCAAGCATTTTATTTGTCACTTGGTAGGTGAGATTCAACAAGACTTAGTTTTATTATGTTCATTAATGCTTATATGATGTTATTCCTTAACACCGAAGCACATTTTGTTTTATATTTCTTGAACAGAGATCAAAACGGCCTCGTTATTGAATTAATCTATATATATATTTAAAATAATTAAAAAATAATGAATTTGAGATATGTATATTCAAGTTATTCAAATAATAGTATAAATAATTCTAGTTATATAAGTTCTAGTTATATAATAGTATATATAATTCTAGTTATAGAGTTTTCGACTAATGGAGGATTTCGACTTACGCGAATTTTGTAAGGAAGTATTCGAATTGTAGAGATTTAGATTCCTTCTAACTTATTTTGAGAATTATAAGAATAAGAATATTTCATAGAATTGTTTATTCTATTTACTGTATACTCATACATGGTTTTCTAAGAAACAATGTATGAGTATAGAGTATTTTATGATTTGTCGGCAAATCTGTAAAGTCGGTAACTTATTTTTCTTCGAGTTATAGAGGTAATTAGTTTCGAATGATCGAGTTGTAAAGGTTGTAAAATCAAACATTGCTAATGTTCGAGATACAGAAGTCCAATTTTTTTTTTCGAGTTACGGATTGAAAATATATACAGAAATGGCTTGTGGGGATTGATGAATTACTTCGACATATTCAAAAAATGGCCCCCTTCATTCTCTTTTTCAAGAAACATAAGGCAAAATGTGTTTCATTTTTAAGAAAGAACATTATATAAACAAATAGAAGCCTTGTTGAATCTCGCCTGGCATTGTCAAATGAAATGCTTGATAAGATCTATGACTTCATCAGGTTAAATTTCTTAATAATCGTATTGAGAGTCTATTGAAATCTATTTCTTAATAATCATATTCTTCTAATCATATTGAAATCTATTTCTTAATAATCATATTCTTCTAATCATATTTAAATCTATTTCTTAATAATCGTATTTTCTTATTAATATTCTTATAATCGAAATTATAAAATGGGTATTGAGAGCAATGGATATAATTTTATTAGACGCTGTTAAAAATTGCCTTCTATTTTATTTTGAATGCAGATTACTTTTGGAGTAGAATTTCCGATTGTTAGAAATGCAATGACATAGTTATTATACTAAATAAGCTATTAGATAATGAAATAATGTTGTTGTTGTGGTGAGTTTTCATGGTTAAATTTTCATTTGTCTGTATGATATTATTAACTTCAGTATTTAATTCCAGGATTCTATGTAATCCTATGTAAATATAGATCCTGCGACATTTGTTTTTAGACTCTTTCGTCTAATTTATAGAGTTTGTTAAATTTCAATTTGGACGTTGCAGCTATTGCATATTTCGCAATGAATTAGTATTTCTGATTTTGCGTTTATTGATTTTTGATCGATTGACTTAGAGAGCATTGAAAATTTTGGTAGCATTATACAAAGCAAGAAACACTGCATGTGGTTCACCTTTTATTATGCAGTTCACTGATAACGGCTGGATTGGTGGTTTTGCCAAAGAATTCAATTCCAATTGGTAAAGCTGACTAGTCCCACCGATTATTAGGCTGTTGCTTTCCCTTTGAAACATTTCTGTTCAAAGATGATGGCAGGAAATGCTTTCTTACAGAAATTCATCAGTGGGATGAAGGGGTTTAAACCTAATGTTCAAATTCGAGTGCTTGTACAAGAGATCTGAAGTTTTGCAACCATCATGCTATAGATTTCTCCTTCTCCACCATGATATAGTTTGCCATCTCATGGTGTTTGCCTGAAATGGGGTTACGATCACAGTGACATACCTTTAGCCATCAACATCAAATGACTCGCGTGGATTGCTGATGTCATAAAGGCTGTCAACAGAATCACATCATATATCGTTTAGTGATGGTACATAGTTCAAGGCTAGGCAATGTTCAGTCACATCAAATAATTGGTTTATGGATGTGTCTCAGTCTCTTTAACAGGTGGGCTGAAACGTTCATAGGCTGACTCATAGATGGCGCTACTAGTATTAAATCCATATGATTTTTAGTTAGCCCTAACCTTCAAAAGACACGTGTATAAATTTGACAGCTGTTGCACTATTAGTATGTCAGTTATAGCATTTTTAGTGAAGCCACTTTTGTTAGTTTGAAAAAATAAAAAATAAAAAGAATTTCGTGTGTTAATAAAGCATTGCTTTTTGGCGAAAAAATTTAAACGAGGCGAAATGAGCACCGAGGACGATGCACGCAGTAGAAGCCCCAACGAGGCTGTTGCCGACGAAAACATCAAAAAAGCCCACAAAATAATTTCTGATAACCGTAAACTGAAGTTGATTGAGATAGCTGAGACCCTAAAGATATCAAAGGAACGTGTTGGACATATCGTGAATGAATATTTGAATATGCGAAAGCTGTGTTCAAAGTGGGTGCCGCGCGATCTCACAATCGACCCAAAACAACAACGAATTGATAATTCTAAGCAATGTTTGGAGCTGTTCAATCGTAATAAACCCGAATTTTTGCGTCGATATGGGACAATGGATGAAACATGGCTCCATCATTTCACACCGAAGTCCAATCGACAGTCGGCCGAGTGGACTGCACGTGATGAACACTAAAAATGCTATAACTCACATACTAATAGTGCAACAGCTGCCAAATTTATACACGTGTCTTTTGAAGGTTAGGACTAACTAACACATATATGGATTTAATACTAGTAGCGCCGTCTATGTGTCAGCCTACGAACTGTTCAGCTCACCTGTTAGTTCTGCTCATTCATCCCCCCTCATATGATGCTGGCAACTGGAAATTCTGCTTATAATATTAATAGTTAAATCGTGTTTCAAAATCTTGCTGTCGTTTTCGTTACTCTATATTGCACAATATTCAGATTTTTTTTAAAGTTAATGTGAATGCCCTTACGACTTTCACAACCCTATATTTCATCAATTTGATTTTATTCCTTCTCCTTCAAATTCATTAGGTTATTCACACGAAAGAAGATATATATAGCATGGACATTCAAAGACATTGCAGATTTGGAGCAACAATTGAAAAATTAATCGCGAAATGTATGGCAGAGGAGATTCGAAATATATATCATTCTTTACAAAGAGTTATAGCAGGAGAATACGTGATTAATGTGTATTGATTTTAAAAATCGATAAACAATTGATTATTTCGATCAATCGAAAAAACGATAATCGATTTTAAAAATACATAAAAATTAAGGAGGTTGCTTTGCATTGCTTTCATTTTATAAGAAAATATTCGGTACGTTCTCCATTTTTTTTTTTTTTTTTTTTAGCAATTTTTATTTTACAAATTTTTTATTAAGATTTGTTTCTTCTTATTTTTTGGGAGGGGGTAAAAAAAAATAAGAAGAAACAAAACATGCGGTTTTAAAATTTGGTGTAATATTGCATTTTAAATGTTTAATTTTCAAAGAACAAAATTATTAAATATATTAAGACCTTTCAAATAAATTACAAAACATATTTGTTTCTTAAAATTTTCATTGTGCATTTTAATAACAGAAATTTTGTTTGAGTAAACGGCAATAATAACACAGGTAAACAAAAAAATATTTTTTGTAAACGTTTTATAATAGAAAACTTTGTCTTCTTTTTTTTTTTATAACATTATGATAATTGAAGTTGAGAAATGTATTTTCCGTCCTCATAGTAAGCTAAAGAATTTCGTATTTTCTTAATTTTTTGTTAATACATGGGGTTTAATTTGATGACTTTCCTTCTAAACTATAGCCATTGGGATTTAAATGATAAAAGCGTTTTTCATACAATTTTCAATGGTATTACAAACACCACTTCCCTTTAAATATTCTCCAGATACTTTTAAGCACGTCAAAGTCACAATAGTTCGTAGGGGGAATGTTAAGAGGTTTTTCTGAAATAGTTTGAAAAAATATGTTGTTGTTGCTCATCCCCTTGATTTAGAATCCTAAACCAATAAATCAATAGATCGTAAACGGTCCTTCCCCCATTCAACAGTTGCCTCACAGAGGCACCAATACAAGCGATGAGATGAGAGGGAGAAAAATGACAAAGAGTAAATGTCTTCTCGTCTCCATTGAAGGTCAAACTCTTAGTGTGGCCAGTCCTTAGTCTAGCTAAGGCCGTTTGGGCAGATCTAGGACAGGAGCACTGCAAGGACATACCAGGATATTGAGCGGCGTACCATGCATGAATGGGTGGCGACCTCCAAACGGTATTCACTTGAAAAAATATACATGCAACAAACATAATTTTCTTAAGGAATACGGTAGATGTAGAAAGACTTTGTCTTGCAGTTTTACACTTGAAAGTCATTAGAATGAAAAAAAAAACTATAATTATTATCATTGTCATTTGTTATTACAGCACAAAAAATATTTTTCCAAAAATATGATATAGTTAAGTTCATTTATTGACTTCTGCTTTTTATTTTAATTTCCCATTCTAAAATAAATTTGTTGCTATCATGAAATTTCATTGAAACCTTCAATGCGTTTATGCATCCGTTTTACTTCAAGAATTTTTTTTCTTCTACACCAAATCATTTAGGATGTACAATTTTTTATAAAACTTTTTAATGGATTCAATTTATTTATTGTTTTCATATAAGTATTTCTAATATTTTTTTTTTTGTCTTCAGTCATATACCTGAGTAAAAGGCGATTCTTCAACATTTTAAAACAATTAATATTCCCTAATTATTGCTAAGAATGTAGCTAAAGTCTTTGTTATCGATTTAACATTTTTTAATTCTACTGGACTACTATTTTATGTTTTTTTTTTATTACAGTGCATTTTGATCTTAAAGCATTTTCCGCTCCATGAAAATGTCAATTGTTGCAATACATTGCGGGGCATTCTGGATATTACCATTTTCTTTTACAGTTGCAGATCTACCAAAATATTTGTTATACAATAAATATATTGTTTTTGTAATAATAAATACATTGTACAACATTTTTGTCATAATAAATATATTGTACAACATAAATTATTGTTGATTTGCAACTGAAAAAAAAATGGTAATATCCAGGGTGCATCGCAAGCTGCTTGGTATATTACACCTGCACTTTTCTTTCATGTTTTCTACAGAACAATCCATCGTTGGCATCTGGATGTTTTCTCTTTTTTCCCACTTTCTCAATTTTAAAGGTACGTATAAGACTGTAGTTTGCCGATTGGAGTTTCTGATGACTTTTTTGTCATTTATTAAATTTGATTATGTACCACTCATAAATTTTAATACTATCTACAGTAAAATGTACTATGTTCTTTTGTACGGCATTCCATGGTTCGGCACTTTTTATAATCCGGCACCGATCAAGCCGTTTGCTTTCGGATTTTTTCATGTGGATTCAATTGTAATAATCTGATGCTTTTTTTTTTTCATTTTCCAGTTATTAAATTTGGTTTAACTTGATCCTCTAAGGCATGACGTTGCGTTGCTTTCATTTTCCCCCTGTGTTTATCATAACGAACGGTTTTCATTTCAGTACAGCATGAAATAAAAAAATATCTGCCGAACACATAAATTTGTGTTTCACGCATGACGAATTTTTGAAAAAGAGATCCGAATTAAGCAATCAATGATTCAATTAATATTTATTTTTTAAACAGTAAGACAGACTCATGTGCAGCTTTTCTTACCATGGACTAATTTGTGACAACTTGTTATAAATAATATTAACTTGTTTAATGATTTTTTTCATTTGTGTTGCTTTTTTATCAATACTAGACTATTCAGTGCATGAATTCTGATTTTGTATTCGTTAGAAAGATAGTTATATAGATAGTTATTCGTTAGAAAGATAGTTATAATGCTTTCACAAGTTCTGCACCTACGTAAATACAGCGACCTGATGGCTGAGTGTCTAGCGCACTGGCGCTCGGTACCACGGGTCTCGGGTTCGAATCCGTGGATGTTTGTAGTGGCTTGGAATCTACTTTAAACCGTAGGCCCCGGTTTAATATAATCATAGAGCGTTGTGCGAGTAGTGCTACTCGCTTCCGTAGCAAGTCTTCAAAGCTACACGTGTCCCTGTGTAGTGCTAAATAAGTAACAGCGGTGCAGTTCTTGCTTCTGGTTTAAAGATTAAAGGCTCGTTCACCACCGAGGATAGAAGAGTTGAAGATTCAAGCGGCAGGCGAGAAAATTTTTCGACCCCCTCACAGCGAAACGTCAGAAACATCACTACGCCTAGTGAAGTTCCGCTTCGAGTGTTGAAAGTTGGTCAACTCAAAGCGGTGGATTTTAAAACGGTTTCAGGCGAACATGGTGAAGCTAGTGATTGGTCAGCGCTTCTCGCTTAAACGCTTCACGCCTCGGTAGGAACGAGCCTTAACTGTCTCTTTATTGCCAGCTGCATTAGAACAACAACAACGTTAAATATGCGCATTTATTAGTTGTCTAAATTTTGCAATGTTATAATAAGATTGCATTTTTCTTCTACTTTTTGGAAAGAACCGCCCATCGTTGGCATCTAGAAGCTCTGTCCATCCACCCACCTTCTCAACTTCAACAATTCTTACCATACTATAGTTTGCCTCTGGGAGTCTAGTTTTTGATGTTGATTTTCCAATTATTAAATTTACTTATGTAGCACTCATAAAATTTTAATACTACTATTGTGTCCAAAAAGTAAGACCTGTTTTCAATTTAAATTTCAAGGTCATATAGAATTTCAATTTTTTTTTTCTTTTTTAGGTTGTTGGCACTGTCCTTGATATATGTGTGAAATTTGACATAAAAATAGTCTGTAGTGTTTAAGCTACGCTTGGCTTTGTAAGACGCTAAAAGAGATTTCGGCGATTTTTGAAGTGTCTCTTCAATCGACTCAAAACGGTATCCTCGGAGTGGTCTTTTAAGTTTAGGAAATAGCCAGAAGTCTCACGATGTGAATACGATATGGTTGGTTGTATAACGATATGGTTTCATTTTTAGCGAAAAAGTCACAAAGAGTCAATGCAGTGTGAGCTGGAGCATTCAGTGTTTTCGGTACCAATCGAGATTTGACGCGTTTGAGCCCAAAATATCTTTTAAAATGGAATTTTGAATTTCGAATGCTCCAATTGTCATTCCATTAATTCTCACTGAACGCCTTATGCAACATTCTATACGTTTCCGCAAACAAAATTGAATGCAAGTACTCATTTAATTCTGTAATTTCAAAAATCGTCGGAATCAATTTTAGCGTTCCACAAAGCCAAGCGTAACTCAAACACTAATCAATATTTTGACGACAAATTTCACACAGATGTCAAGGACAGTGCCAACAACCTAAAAAAGAAAAATGTTTGAAATACCATATGTCCGGGATATTTAAATTGAAAAATGGTCTTACTTTTTGGACACAGTAGTATCTACAGTAAAATGTATTGTGTACTTTTGTACGGCATTCGATGCTTTCGTCAATTTCTATAATCTGGCACCGATCAAGCCGTTAGATTTCGGATTTTTTCGTATTGATTCAATTGTTTGTTTAACTTGATCGTTAAGGCATGGCATTGCGTTGCTTTCATTTTCACCCTGTGTTTATCATAAAGAACAGTTTTCATTTCAGTACAGCATGATGTTTATAAATCTGCCGAACACATAAATTTGTGTTTCATGCATGACGCATTTTTTAAAAAGAGATCCAAATTAAGCAATCAATGATTCAATTAATATTTACTTTTTAAACAGTAAGACAGACTCATGTGCAGCTTTTCTTACCATGGACTAATTTGTGACAACTTGTTATAAATAATATAATTAACTTGTTTAATTATTTGTTTTCATTTGTGTTGGGTTTTTATCAATACTAGACTATTCAAGGCATGAATTCTGATTTTGTATTCGTTAGAATGACGTAGTACTTAAGCGGATATTTATATTGCTTTCACAAGTTCTGCGAGCGCGTAAAAAGATTAAATATGAGCATTTATTAATAGTCAAAATTTTGAAATTCTATAATAAGATTGCATTTTTTTTTCTACATCTTGGAAAGGACATCCCATAGTTGACATCTAGAAGTTTTGCCCTGCCCACACCTTTCCAACTTCAGCAGTTCTTATCATACTATGGTTTGAGTTTTGGAGTCTGGTTTCTGATACTTTTTTTTCTCATTTTCCAATTATTAAATTTGCTTATGTAGCACTCATAAATTTTAATACTATCTATAGTAAAATGTACTATGCACTTTTGTATGGCATTCGATGGTTCGCCAATTTCTATAATCCAATTTTTTTGGGGTGGATTCAAATGTTTGTTTAACTTGATAGCCAAGCCATGAGATTGACTTGCTTGCATTTTTTACCTTGTATTTTTCATAACGAACATTTTATTCTAGTATAGTATAAAATGTATAAATCTGTCAAACTTATAAATTTGCGCCTGATTCATAACGATTATTTGAAAAAAGAAATCCTAATCAATTAAACAACGCGATATTACATACTTTGTTTAGTTAAGCAGTGTGTTTTTTCTTACAATTGTCACAACTTGTTTTAATTATCATTGTGCAGATTTGATTTTTCTTTTGTTGTTGTTTTTTCATCAATGCAAGAATATTCCATTAATATACTATAGTATTAGGCGTATGAAATCAGATTTTGTATTTGTTTGAAGGACGAACTAGTACTTAGACTGATATTTATATTGTTGACACAAAATAAATATCCATACAATATTTATATTGCTTACACAAGGTCTGAATGTGTGTAAATACATTAAATATGTACATATATCAATTATCTAAATAATCTGTAAAAAAAACCACTCGTCACAACGAGTTCAGATTTGAACTGAAGATGCTTGAAAAAGGGGGAAATGGTATGGCATCAAAAAAAAAAAAAAAAAAAAAAAAAGTTCCACTGATTTTTCCCATCCAATTTGATATGACCTTGCCGTAGTAGATGGGCTTTCCACTAATAGTGTC
Organism: Caerostris darwini; assembly: GCA_021605075.1. Classification (NCBI taxonomy): domain Eukaryota; kingdom Metazoa; phylum Arthropoda; class Arachnida; order Araneae; family Araneidae; genus Caerostris; species Caerostris darwini. The sequence goes on along the minus strand of BPLQ01004941.1, from coordinate 19,988 downwards.
ACAATTGTTGAATGACTTGGAAGTCATTTTTTCCATCAAAAAACCGAAACAATCAAGCATATTGAACTGTACTGTGTGAACTGTTTCGATTCAAAATACGATTGGCAGCCGAATTCACTTTTTTTATGTCTCTTACAGTGCCATCTATTAATACACTTTGGAACTTTTTTTGTTGAGGTACCGTTTCTCCTTTCTTCAAGTATCTTCAGTTCAAATTTGAAATTGTAACGAGGGGTTCTTTTTTTTACAGCATTTTGAAAATGGGACTTTAATTATAATCACCCTGTATGTTTACATATAGAATATTACTCAAATAGAATAACTAAATAAAAATCATAATAACAAAAGAGTAACAAACATTTATGAATGTAATTTAAAGTGCAAATACAGGGGGTTATCAAAATAATGGAAACACCTGTGAATAAAAGTGATATTTTTGAATGCGTTTCGTAAGCATTAAAATATAATAATAGCTATCCGTTTCTTTAAAAACAGAAATGCATATATTCTGGTAGAATGGGGTAGCTTTATTGTAATGTTTGCATCTGCACAAGTATATGATCGCGATTGTCTCCTTCCAACTGTCAAGCATGGTGGTGAATCTGTCATGATATGGGCAGTCGTGTCGTGGTTTTCTTCTACACCAATCGAAACCCAGAAAGGAAGGATCACTGGGGAGAAGTATAGAGAAATTTTAGCTGACCAGGTCCATCCTATGATGCAAACTTCTTGCAGTAGATGGAATTTTCCAGGATGATAATGCACCCATCCATGCAGCAGGACTTGTCCAATCATGGTTTATGAACACGAGGATAACGTTAAATATCTACCTTGGGCAGCACAATCACCCGACCTCAATATCCTTGAACCTTTATGGTCTATTTTATAGCATTCAATAAGGAATTGATATCCTCCACCGGCATCTCTCCCAGAACTTTCACACTATCTCCATGAAGAATGGTACAATATTCCTCTAAACACTATTCAGCACTTGTATGAATGGATTCCTAGGCGAATCCAAGCTGTGTTACAGGCCAAAGGCGGTCCTACACCATACTAATAAAGGATTCTTTATAAATCTATGGTGTTTCCATTATTTTGATAACCCCTTGTACATCTATCAACGATGATAATATTTTGAAAAGTGTTGATAGTTAAAATGGATTGCAATTTTTTTTTTAATCTTTGTATGCTCGTGTATAGAATATTACTCATATATAATAACTAAACAAAAAAAAAACTAATATAAGAATAAAGAGAAAATTTATAAATATATTTTAAGGTACATATAAGTAAACAATAGACATCTTATATAGAAAATCTTTTGTACAACTAATAAGAATGGCATTCGCATCGATCATTATTTTCACCGACACAGCGACCTTCCAGATCAGACATTGAACATATCTTAGCGCAGTAATCTAGGCACTTTTTGGGCGGAAAATTAGAAATAGCATCAGCATGATCTGAAAAAATTACAAATAATAACAATGATTACGCTGTAAGTTTTGAATGACAAGTCAATGTAAAACTATAACATTACATTATTAGCTAATTTTCAAAACTATTTTTTTTTAATTTAGGATTCTTAGTATATTTATAGGAATTACCAAATTGCAAAAAAGGATAGACACAAAAAAATTAAAATCACCACATGTGAATATGATGTGTTCTGATATGAATTCAATGGCATTCACAATTTCTTTTTTGCGCTGTCAAACACTTAGACAATTGTCTTCGATGCCTTAAGGCAAGCGCTGCACCGACGTTACTCACTTAGCACTACCTAGGACAGGGAAGGGCAAACTTTTTCGGTCGCGGAAAAAAAATCGAAAGAAAAAAAAAGTTTGGTGGGCCAAGATAAATTTTTCTAAAATTTTAAAAAACCATATACAAGTATTACAATTTAAATATGTTAATGAGATGAATGAAATTGCGATTTCATTTCTAAAAGTTCCTTACATTGAGGTTCGAAGTGAAATGTACTGAATCTATGGAAAGAGATTAAATGCTCATCTGTCAGTCTACTTCTGAAAGAATTCTTTCTGGGGTTCACAGTTGAAAACACTTGTTCACATATATAAAATGAAGCAAACATAGCACTGATTTTCTGAAAGTGAGGTATTAAATTTGGGAAAGTCACTTTCGATAATGATTTGTAAAACTCTAACTTTGGCATATTTAGAAACATCTGCTTGAGATGATAGTTGGATTGCAACTTCTTTTGAAAAAAAGGAAGAAAAAAAAATATTTAATCGAAATAGAAAAGGAGAAGCATATATAATATATAAATATATATTTATTTTAATTTGCCTCGGACCATCAAATTAAAATTCCGGTGGGTCGGAGTTGGCCCGTGGGCCGTAGTTTGCCCATCCCTGACCTAGGAGGTACGTGTAGCTTGAAGATAAGCTACGAACGTGGAGTAACGTTACCCGCAAAGTTCTATCATCGTGTTAGACCAGGATATACGGCTTAAAGTGGATTCCGAACCACTACAAACATATTTGAAAGGATTATTTTAAGAATATAACTTACAAATAAGGCATACTTATAAGAGTGCTTCGCAATAAATGCTTCTTTGATAATCTTACAATGAGAGTATAGAAATCGATTTACAGAAAACCGCAAAAAATAAGTAAATAATAATTTTTATAATAATATTAAATCATCTATTTCTAAAAATAAATATAGGATTTAAATGGTAAAGAGGTAAATTAAACTAAATTTTTTTGCAAATGAAATTAATGGTAGCAAAATTTCCGTGTTAATGTTCAATGATTTTGAATGACATAATACTAAAGATGATCAAGTCACTAAATATTGTCACGCTTTTTGTAGTACGTTTCATCAAGTTCATCTGCAGAGCACATTCTAAATTTTAACAAATTATAGTTTAAAAAAACTAAAAAACACGCTTTTAGAGTTAATCAAACTAAAAAGTAAAAAATAATTGTTAACAGAGAAATAAAATGACTGACGAAAAAAGGAATGTCACTGTTCTAAAAGCTTGGGGTGCTCGATATCAATCGTTATAATTTTTCACTAGTTTCATTTCGAAATGCCGTAAAAATGTCATACAAAGCACCCCAAGCTTTTAGAACAGAGACATTCCTTTTCTCGTCAGTCATTTTATTCTTATGTTAACAATTATTTTTTTACTTTTTAGTTTGATTAACTCTAAAAGCGTGTTTTTAAAATATAATATTTAAATGAGGTCCCGGTACGGAGGACTGGAACTATAGTTCTTACAATTATTTAATTGTGAATAAAACAAAGGCTAAATGTCCCACGCAGGTTTGAATGTCTTAGGTATTCTCATTTTACATGGGTTAAACTGCTCTTCATAAGTTAAAATAAAATTACTAATCCTGGCGATCCTAATCATGATGAGATAATAAACTTATCAAAATATTTTAGTGTCGTCGGTCCTTGTTAAGTCTGCAACGTTTAAATTAAATCTGATCTCTTAAAGTAGTGCAAAATCAAGCCCAAAGAGTCAGTTACAAACAAACAACAAACATACAGGTGAAACTAATAAAAGCGTATTAAAAATACCTTCTATTGGTCTTGCACAGGGAAACAACTGTGGTGTCCATCCTTCATCAGGTGTGCATCTAAATTTTCCGTGTCTGCCATTACAAAGACTTCGCAGCGTGTCACAAAACCGTCATTTGAACAACTAACACCACCGTTATTCACGGACAGACCTTGACACCCAGAAACTACAACCAACAAAATTTATTTGTATTTCGCATTTTTAATACAAGTATGAATTTTAACTATTAACATTACATTTAGCTTATAATCTTAAGGCTCCTTCCCACCGTTTAAGTGTGAAGCGTTGGCCAATCACTAGCCACACCGAATTCGCCTGAAACTGGTTTGAAATTCACCACTTCGAGTTGAAAGTTGGTCAACTTGAAGTGGTGAATTCCGGTAGGGTCTAATAGGATCGTAGAGCGTTGCGGGGGCATTGTTACTCCGCGTACGTGGCCTATCTTCAAGTTACAGGTGCCCACTGGGTAATGCAAAGTCTGTAACGTCTGTGCAGCGCTGGCCTTAAGGCATCCAAGACAGCTGTCTAAGTGTTTGCCAGCTGCATTAGAAAAACATTACATTGTTTGTTTGTTTGTGACTAATCCTCAATATCCTGCAGTGCGGGACGGGCATCCCATGAGTAGTCTACTCGTGGATGGAGGGAAAGGGGCAGCCTCTGTTGTGATGGAGCTCCCTTAGGTAGAAGAAGAAGACTCCATTACATGAATTCTAGAACCACCATAACGGTGTCTTTCCTAGAGGTTACTGGGATAAAACGGGGTCCCGACCTCTCCCCAAATCAAAACGCGTCGAGAATCGCTTCTGGTACAGAACCGACTCTCACAGAAATAACTATGTTGTTGTTTCTTATCCCACTTGGCTGGCCAAGCCCACGAGCCCATACGTACTCATGATTGAAAGGGAAGGAAGCAGCTTCTGTTGTGATGGAGCACCCGTAGGTAAAAGTCTGACTTCTGCTCCGTGTCGCTCTTACAGTCATATGAGACCGGGACCTACTGCTTGAAGTAGATTCCGAGCCACTACAAACATCCATGGCACCACCGGGACTCAAACCCGAAACCTGTGGTACCGAGCTCCAGAGCGCTAGCCACTCGACCATTCAGGCCCCAAAGCATTACATGAGTTTATGAATAGTTCAAATAGGTGTGTGCATAGTCAAAACGTGAAAGATTTCAAGGCAATAAAAAAATACCTGGATAAGTCGACTTCGTACACTCTTCCTTGGGCACACATTTTCCGTCAGGAGATCTCACCAATCCCTGTCTACAGATGTACGATCCCACGCAGACTTCAGGAGTGCAAGACGGTCCATCTCGCCAATTGGAACAAGTCTTCTCACAGTGGCCTTCACATGGGCTGTACACCTCGTCCTCACCGTAGGGTGCTTCGTTTGCAACATCTGGCGGAGAAACAAGGCACCATCATAATATATTTATGATTTTTGTCTCAGAAAACTGGGTGCGCAGAAGATCTACCTCCCCGTGGTGCACCTGGTAACACTTTTTAGTGGCTAAAAGATCTGCAACTGGGCATTATTGTTAGATGAATTAACTCTGTTTCAGCATGTTTTGTTGTATTATTTTGTTGTTGTTGTTGTATGTTTTTTTTTTTTCGTTGCTCTTTTTTTGCTGTAACTGTTCATAATCTGCCATTGGAAATAAAAAAAAAATGTCTTAGAAAATTCAACTGTGTGAGTTGCATATCCATTTAACATCCAGTGTCATCCACTACAAGTTCAAAAAAAATGTATTTGAACTCGAGTGGATGAATAACAAATATTTTATTAACGATTGAAAATTTGAAAAAGAAGTTATACAGTCCAGTCACATGAATATGACCACCACCTACTTTCGACGTCAACGTGAAATAACCAATTACAAAAGGCAATTGATAGTACATTGCAGTGGAGTGTATAGAAAGAATTCCACTCAATGCCACTTAAATACCACTTAATACCACATTCCACACTCTACTTAAAGCCAGAATATACAAGAGTGTATATGCTCTACTGTTCCGTCGAATTTCGAGATCATACAAAGACTTAAAAATAAAATACTACGTATGATTACAAATTCTCCTTGGTTTTTCCGAAATGAGGATATCATACATGCTCTTTCCCTCCCAAGTTTAAACAATTTGTGTATAAAATTGTAAAAAAAATTTATAATTCCATTCCAAATGTTAATAATTCCGTTTTGAATGATCTAAGCAACTATGTTTACGACATTTCTGATATTACCTCGCGCTGTCCTGAATATTTTTCATTAACGTTTCGATATCCTCCTTTCCGAATGACCATGCAGTTTCTCCACTGAGTCACAATTTCCCCTCCAATCGTTTTTGTTTGTTTTTATTGTTTACCTATATTTTCTTTATAACCTTCTTGAAATTATAATAATAATATAAAAAATTATATAAGCATAATTTTTTTTTATTAATTAATAAAAAATTCGAATAATTAATTTTTAAATAAATTAATAATATACTTATATTACTCTTTTTCTATCTAATCAATGGGCTTAAAGCTTAAGAAACTTCCCTCGTTCACAAAGCAGGCGATAGAGGTTGCTAAGCAACCAAGGTTCTCCGTCAATCTGGCAAATCGTCGTCTAGTGTATATTCTGGCTTTTGACAGGTGGTCACATTAATGTGATTGGACAGCGTATATAGGGAGAGTGTGAGCTAATAGAAGGAATTGAAGAATTAACAAATGCAGTCCACTGAGTGCTATAGTGCGAGGACAATAAGTATGAAAGAAATTGTACCTGCTGATGGTTTAGCACAGGACGGCAATTTCGGAGACCAATTTCCCGATCTACATGCATACACGCCTTCGAATTTATTATTGCATATGACCATACATTTTACATCATCCCCTGAGTTCGACGAACAGCTGACGCCAGATCCTATTCCTTCCACATGTAAGCTGCATGGTGCACTACCTAAGTATAAAAAATAATCAAGTAGTGAGCATTACTGTTATAATTTTATTCAATTAGATCACTGAGATTTAGAATTGCCATAGAAAGAAAGTGTAGCAAATTACTAGTATAGACTTAGTGATAGGAACTAACACTGGCTAGTGATATATAAACGAATATACTTGTAATTCTATTATTCGTAATAATTCTGTTTTAATTCAATTATTTGATTGAGCTATAGTTCACTTTCATATGTAAATTTGATGATTTGCAATGAGCTTCGTTCACTGCCAATTAAATTGCCACCAAAATTTAGAACTGTTGCAGAAAGTGTAGCAAATTATAGACTTCGGTGATATGAACTAGTACTGCTTAGTAATATATAAGCGAATATACTTGTAATTCTATTATTCGTAAAAATTCTGTTTTAATTCAATTATTTTATTGAGCTATAGTTCACTTTCATATGTAAATTTGATGGTTTGCAATGAGCTTCTTACACTGGCAATTGAATTGCTGCCAATTGTCGCCAAAATCTAGAATTGCTACAGAAAGTGTTGCAAATTATAGACTTCAGTGATAGGAACTAGCACTGGCTAATGAAATATAAACGAATATACTTATAATTCTGTTTTAATTCAATTATTTGATTGAGCTATAGTTCACTTTCATGTGTAAATTTGGTGGTTTGTAATGCGCTTCTTACACTGCCAGTTGAATTGCCGCCAATTGTCGCCAAAATTTAGAATTGCTACAGAAAGTAGCAAATTATAGACTTCAGTGATAGGAAGTAGTAATGGCTAGTGAAATATAAACGAATATACTTATAATTCTGTTTTAATTCAATTATTTGATTGAGCTATAGTTCACTTTTATATGTAATTTGTAATACAAAACAAGGTGACTTATTTGCTATTTATTAAACAAAAGGTAGTGGTTAAATTAATAAAAATTGCACTCACTGCGGAAATTTCAAAAAGAACCTATTTACAAAAAACAGTATAACATGATTAGTATTGTAGCCATGGAATGGCCGTGACGGCTTTGCAAAGCCGGATGCCTTGTTCAAATTATCAATTCATCACTAGGAGGCGTTACCGATTTGGTTTTAGGGTCCACCGGTTGATACTAACCAACCGAGCTTTCCAAACCAATTTGGTTGGGTCCCGGTTGATACTAACGTGAGGAGCCTGTGCAGGCTCTTGTTTTTGACTTATATAAAACTAAGAGGGGAAAGATAGATAGGGAAAATTTAAAAATGACAAAAATTATTAAAATTAAAAAGGAAAAGTATGAAAAACTAGTAAATAATTACAATTATAAAATAAAAATATAATAAAATGAATTAGTAGTAAGAACGTCACACGACTGTTCTGTACTATGTTATTAAAAGTATAAACATGTTGGAGCTTTTTCAATAGAAATGATTATTTTACTATATAAATGGAAATAGTTGAGTAATTAGCGTATTTACTGTTTAACAAATAATTAGAAACTTATGAAAATGGAAAATAAGATAAATATTTAGTTTTACAGTCGACTATGTGTATACATAGTTTCTAGTGCTGGGAAGTACAAATCTTCTCATTAATCTTTATCACTGTTTTTTGAGTCTAAGTTTGGTTGATTTTTCTATTGTTCTTTTGATTATTTGGTTGACTGTTAGTTTTATTATGGTGTGCTGGTTATATAATCAAAGTTCTCAACTAGGAATGTCATTATTTTGATTATTTTTTCCTTTAATTTCTTGCTTTTAGCTGCTTTGATGGCCCATTCATGATATGATGCTGGTGGTGGTTCTTCTTCATGGTTGAGGTCGGTTAATGGACATGAGAATAGATAGTAGTCTGGTGATCCTGATTCTCCGCACAAGCATGTATCGTTGTCTGTTATACAGAATCTGTGTAGGTAGGTTGGGAATGGACCGTGGCCTGTTACGAAATATGTAATTAATAAATTTGTAGACATATTATGTGACACTTTTGGTAAGAAATTGTGTGTTCTTCTGCCGGTGGTGGCTGTATCCCATTCCTCTTGCCATTGTTGTATGAGAAGTTGTTTTAGTTGGTGTTTGATGAAGCTTTTTGGAGTGGGTAAGCTTTCAGATAATGTGTTTGGGTTTATTGTTGCGTCTTTTGCTAAATAGTCGGCTCTTTCATTGCCTACTATTCCTGAATGAGCTTTAATCCATTCTATTGTTAATAGTTTTGGCCGTATTTCTTGAATTTCGTTTTTGATTCTCTGTACGAGTTTGTTTTTATTGAAAAATTTCTTGATGGCCTGGAGCGACGACATGCTGTCGGTTTTGATGCTGATTTGAGAAAAGTCCTTTTTTTTACCCCTTTTAGGATTGCTAGAAGTTCTGCTTGGTAGACTGAATTTTTGGTATTGTGTTTTCCTTGGCAGTTGTATATTTCTTTATCTTTTTCGTATGCGACAAACGCAGATCCCACCTGGTGGTCTATTTTTGAGCCATCTGTGTAGATTATAATGCTGCTGGAGTTTAGGATATTTTTATTGTGGTTGATGGTTTTGACCAAGGTGGTTCTAACCATTGTGAGATCTGTGTGTCGTAGTCCATTGCGTTGAAGTGTGTGCGGCCAAGCTTGTCGTTTCTGCCCAATCTTGTAACGTTTGTCATTATAACCTCCTTCTTTACCATGAGGTGTAGAGGTAATAGTCTGCTCAGAATTAGCAGTGCCGATGATGGTGTAGTTCGGTACGCTCTGGTTATTTTTAGTGTAAAAAGTCTCTGAATTGTTGATAGTTGTGCTATTTTTTTATTGTTTAAGTTTTCAGCCCATGTTGATGCCGCATAACAAATTCTTCGCCCTGCCACTGTTTAGTACCAAAGTCTTGTTAGTTTAGGGTTGACTCCCCAGTTTCTTCCCGACATTACCGCCAGTTTATTTGCTTGTTTCATTAGATCGCTTTTTAGCTTTTGTAGGTGTGGGATGAAGTTGAGGTTTTCATCTATTGTTATTCCTAAGTATTTTAATTTGTTTACACATTTTACTTGCCAACCCTCATATTTTAGTATTGGCATTCTTTTGATGCTCCCTTTTTTCCCTAGTATTAGGGCTTGTGTTTTATCTTGTGAAATTGACAGTTTTTCTTCTGTTGCCCATTTTGAGAACTGCTGCAATGCTTTGGTGGCTTTCTTTTCCAGGTCTCTCCTGTTGTTGCTTGTTATGATAAATATGAAGTCGTCCGCAAAGGCCTGCAGATCGACGTCTTCGTCCCATTTTGCTTTAAGAATTTTATTTGCTATTATTGACCATAGAAATGGACCCAAACAGGAGCCTTGTGGGCAGCCTTTCTGTAAATCATAATGTATTTTTGTATGGCCATAATTGAATTCTGTTCTTCTATTTTGTAGATAGTCTCTTATTAAAAGTATGTAGTTGTTCGGGGTGTTATCTTGTCTTAGAGTATTCAGTATTGACGGCCACCAAATAGAATAGAATGCTCCTTTTATATCTATTGAGATGAGAATTGTGTACCTTGAATGTTTCCTATTATCGTAGACTTTTTCCATCAGGTGTTGTAGGGCATGGTCCGTTGAGATGCTGCTTTGGAAGCCAAATTGATTTTGATGAAGTAGTTTATTTGTGTGGTAATGATATTGTAGCCTATTAAGTAAGATTTTCTCGAAAACCTTTCCGATTGTAGGGAGTAGTGAAATTGGGTGGTAGGAGTTTGGGTCTGTTGGGTCCTTAAATTTCTTGTTGAATAAGACTACTTCCGCATATTTTAGTTGTATTGGGAAGCAATGAAGTTGCAGACATTTATTAAAAAGGGAATTTAGAATCAATGGTTGAGCCTTATGTAGTAGTTTTACTATATTGCCATCTAGTCCATCTGGGCCTGAAGCCTTATTTTTTGGAAGAACCTGTAGGACGTAGTTGAGTTCATCTTCTGTTATATTTGGTGTTTGGTCTGTTGCAAGTTTGCTTAATTCTTCAATGGTTGTCGTCTGTCTAATGGGTTGGTGGTGGTTGTTATCCTTTTGGATATCATCTTTTTGGAATAAATTCTGAAGGATATTTTGAATATTTAATGTGCTATTGTCCGAATCGATAGTACTTGAAATATTTGGTGGTTTGAAAAATTTGTCAAAGGCTGTTTTGTAAAGTGGACCATATTTGGATGTTGTTTCTGTGCAGAATTTTTTTCCAGGATATTGTCTTTGCTTTCATCACCATTTTTCTCATTATTGCTTTTTCCCTTTTATACTTTGTGAGCCAGAGTTGTTTAGTGTTATCTTCTATTGAATTTTGTGAGCGTCTTCTTAGTGCCTTCATTTTTGATTTTTGGGCTTTGAGTTCCTGGTTCCACCATGGTGTCGGCTTTTGTTCGAAATAATTCTTTTTCCTTTTGAATGTTGAGTTACAACAGCGTTGGATTATTTGTACTAGGTGACTTGTTTGTACTTCTAGGTATTCTTTTGTTCTTATATTATCAAGATTGAAAGTTTTTAAGTTGAATTGAAGCTGTTCTTTGAATTTTTTGAAGTTGCCGAATTTAGTTTTGAATCTTTGTGAGATTGGGATTTGTATTTTATGCCGGATTTGGAAGTTTATTGTGAGGTGGTCATTGCCTATATCATAGTCTGTTGATTGCCAGTTTTGAATCTTGTTGAATGTCGTTGCGTCGCTTAACGTTAAGTCTGGCCAACCTCGTGCTTCGTTTCTGATGAATGTAGGTGGGGATCCAATCGGGTTTAGTAAGTATAGTTGGTGTTGTGCTATATATTCTGTTAGCTGATGGCCTCTTAGATTTTCCGTGTTATAACCCCAGATGGTACTATGCGCATTAAAATCTCCGCAAATTATTTGTTGTGAATCTTTGTGTACCGCTTTTTCATATTCGTTAAGTTGAGTTGAGATGTCCTCTGATAGTGATGTTACTAGGATATCCTTGTCTGCTAATAGGATTGAAATTGTTACTGAATCTTCTGCTAATGAGACTTGTGTTGTTGGGATGGCTGCTGTTCTTATTATTGCAGCTCTGTTTGTTTTTGATGTGATTTGTCTCCAGCCTGTGGGTATTCCTGGGATCTGGTTTTTTGTTGTATATGGTTCTTGTACCATTGCTATATGAATGTCATGATCTTCCCTGTGTTGGATAAATAGGAGTGTGGCTGGCTTACAATGTTGTAGATTTTGTTGTGCTATTTTTATTGTCTGCATTTTTATTTGCCTGTTTCCTTACTTCTGTTTGTTCTTTTTCTTTCTCTCTTCTTTTTCCTTCCTTTCCTTTTATTGTTACTTGCATTTTTACTTTTTTACTTTTTTTTTTTTCTTTTTCTTTTCTTTTCTATGTGTCTCCTTTCTGATTTACAGGGGATGTTTTTGTTGTATGTTGTTGCTTTTTGCTGGTCTTGTTGAATCTTTTAGTGAGTTTAATATTTTTCTCAAAGAGTGACACTTGTTGTCGAAGGCATAATGATCCGTGCTGAAGGTTGTTTTTTGGGTTTTGTTACTATTTTGGCAGTTGATGCACTGTTTTGTTTCCTTTTTGCATGTTCTTGTATCGTGGGATTCCCCACATTTTCCGCATTTTGTATCATTTTTACACTGTAGGCTTGTGTGTCCTGTCTGCTGGTATTTATAGCATCGTTTTATTTCATAAAACGGCTTTACTGTGCATGATTGCAGGTCGAGGAATATTCTTCCTCTTCGCAAGAGTTGAATTGCTTCTCTTTTAAGTAGGAGAATGATTGCATGCGTTCTATTGTTGTTGTCCGTGAATGTTTTGACTAGTTTGGTATTTTGGGTTACTATTTCTAGTACCCTGTTAATGCCTTCTATTAAGTCTTGTTCGGTTGTACCTTCTGGGGATTCCGTAGCAAATGATTTTGGCTTTTTGTTCCGGTGGTGTTCTAACCATTATAACTTCTTTGAGTTCTGTGTTCTTTTCTATTGTCTCATGTAGTTTTTGGGCTTGTTCATCAGTCTTTGTTTTTATAATTAGTTGATTGTTATCTATAAGGACTCTTTTTACACCGTCCAGTTCTCCTGATTTTTTTAGTTGTTTACTAATGTTGGATCTCATGTCCTTGACAGATTGATCCTTATCTTTTGGTGCAAGTATAAATGTTGTCTGCTGTTTCTTTACAGCTTCCGCAAATGACTTAGTTGGTGCTGTTTGGACTTGTTTTGTGATGTTGATTGCTTCTGTTATTGCTTTGAGGTTATCTGTGAGGACTTCTCTATTAAAGTTTCGACTTTCCTGCAGTTGACCCTTTAGCATAGCGATTTGTAGGTCTTTTTCCTTTAGTTGTTCTATCTTTTCATTGTGTTCTTTTTCTTTTTGTTGTAGCGAATCTATTTCTATTCTTAGTTGATTTATTATTTTTTCCTTGTCGCCAAATAGGGTGTCCAGTTTAAGGAACTCATGTAGAACTGCTGTTTTAGTGGGTCTATGATAGCTATTGTCCTTAGCGAAAATGCTTTCAATAGTCCTTGCTACTGTAAGTAGCGTTGTGACATTTTCTGCAAAGTCGATCATTTTTTCCTGTGTGGCATTTTTAATTGGTGTCGCCATCTTTTCCTATTCTGATTTTCTTTCTTTCTTTTAAAACAGTTTTTTTATTTCTATTCCTTAGCTCTCTACTTTTCCCTTTCTTCTTCCTTTCCTACTTTTCGTGCAGTAAAAAAAATCTTAAAAATACTGATAAGAATAATAGTAATAGCTAAACTGCCCTGGCTTATCTCCCCGTGGTTCATTAAATACAGAATGATACATTTAGCTAGAGATATTACTAATACATATAGAATCTTAACTAAATAATGCCAAATTTTATACAATATAGCAAATAAAAATATTTAAACAAGTTGCAATTATACTAAAGGCTCATAGTGACTGGACTTGAGCTTTGAATGCACTAAACATAGATGTCGTATAATACATTAGCTGAATTGAATACTATCCCATGAGTTTAAGACTCTTAGTGATAGACAAAAATAAAACATTCAAATAATAAATAAAATGTTAAAAATTAAGAAAATAAGGAAGCTAACTAATCATAAACTTTCGGAGCCGGCATTGGTCTGCTCTGAAGTTTTCTTAGCCAAAACGCGACACTTAAATAAGAAACAAATATAATTGAAAAAGCAAAGAATAAAAAGATGATATTATTTTACAAATAGGGGCTTCACTTCCCAGAGTTTCCGTATCTCTTTTATGGAATCTTATCCAATCTTGATAAGTAGCTAGGGTTTAAGAGGGTAGTGCATTGATCTGTTACTTGTGAATCTCCTGTTCGAGGCTTGCCATTTTTTAAGGAAAATTACAATAAAAGAAAAAGATTAAAAAAAAAAAATAAAATAAAATAAAAAAAATTAATAAATAAATAAATAAAAAACAAATTGAGCTACAATGATCTAAATTACTAAAATAAGAGAGCTGTTGTTGACGAGTAGAATGCCTAATGAGTAGATCTTATAGATTGAATTGGTCCAGAGATATAGCCATTTTAAAAAAATTCAAACATTTAAAAAAAAATAAAAAATTGAGCTAAAATGATCAAAATTACAGAAATGAGAGAGCTGTTGTTGACGAGAAGAGTGCCTAATGAGTTGACCTTATTGATTGAATAGGTCCGGAGATATAGCCATTTTAAAAAATTCAAAAATTTAAAAAAATTAAAAAATGAGCTACAATGATCTAAATTACAGAAGTGAGAGAGCTGTTGTTTACGAGTAGAATGTCTAATGAGTTGACCTTGTAGACTAAGTAGGTCAAAATGCCATTTTAAAATAATTCAAAAATTCAGAAAAATTAAAAAAAATGAGCTACAATGATCTAAATTTCAGAAATGAGAGAGCTGTTGTTTACGAGTAGAATGTCTAATGAGTTGACCTTATAGATTGGGTAGGTCCGAGATATAGCCATTTTAAAATAATTCAAAAATTTAAAAAAAAATTAAAAAATGAGCTATGATCTAAATTACAGAAATAGAGAGAGCTGTTGTTGACGAGAATAATGAGTTGACCTTATTTTAAAATATTTTAAAATAATTCAAAAATTAAAAAAAATTAAAAAATGAGCTACAATGATCTAAATTACAGAAATGTGAGAGCTGTTGTTGACGAGTCGAATGACTAATAATTTGACCTTATAGATTGGATAGGACCGGAGAAATTGATGTTTTAAATAAAAAACAATTAAAAATTAAAAAAAGTAGAAGTGGAATCGGAAAAATAGAATCATCACTAGATGCTCGATTACCAAATAGAGGGGTTTCTAAGGGGGGAAGAAATTGAGGAAAAATGTCTAGGAGCAATAGTTTCCGAGATATGAGCTAATTAAGAATACTAATTATCCTAATTAGTCCCATATCTCCTGAGCCTATTAGTTCCGCAAAAATCTAAAAATATGGAAATGTTAGAAATACTAAATTGGATCTTGTGTGCTAGTTAGAAGCCTGTGCCTTAGAAAATGGGCCAGTTATGCCAATATTAAGAAAGAGATGAAAATCAATTCTGAGCTCCATCGTATGCAAATTAGCATTACAATGGTTATAGTTGGAATGGATGAAAGGGCTGCTTGTCAACCAAAGAATAAACTGTTAAGGAGGAAGTCTCGAATATTCTGGTAGCTTTTGCTGAAAGACGCCATCCGGAAGTGATGCTGCGGAGGCCTAAAGTTCTGGTGGGTTCTAGAACATTCGCCGGAAGTGAAAACCAAAAGTACAACTTTTGCTAAAATGGTGGACTTAGAAAAAAGATGGAGGATGCTGGTGAGATTGCTCAGTGGGCTAAATGCCAATCTTCGTGTGATCTTTAGGAGATGGATGCTATGGAGGATCTTAACTGCCATTTGACTGTTTTGCGACTTTAGTAGGAGTTTGAAGGCTCCTGATTAGAATGCCATGAACAGATGTAATAAAAATAGGGAAAATGCTGGCACTAATTAATACTAAAACTAATTGAAGAGAATGCGAGCCTGAGTTACAAACAAATGAAAGGTTGAATCAAATGAAATGCTTTGCTAATAGTGGCTTTTGGAGCTGCGGCTTAGGGTGAAAGAACGAGTCCCGTATGACTTATAGAACCCTAGATAAAGCCATTTTAAAAAAAGTTCAAAATTTTTTTTAAAAAATTAAAAAATGAGCTACATATATAAAAATCGCAGAATAGTGAGAGCTCTTGTTGATGAGAAATCTGCCTAAAGAATTGACCTTATTGGATGAGTAGAACCGGAGATAATGGAGTTTAAAAAAAAAAAAATAAAAAATTAAACAATTTAAAAAAGGAAATTAGATTGAAGATACGCCACCAGATGCACAATTACGAAGAAGAGGGGTTTCTAAGGGGGGAGAAAATGAGGAAAAATGTCTAGGATTGATAGTTTCCGAGATATGAGCTAATTAAGAATGCTAATTATCTTAATTAGTCCCATATCTCCTTAGCTAATTAGCACAGGAAAAATCTAAAAATATGGAAATGATCGCTATAGTTGGTTGATGGTTGCATACTTAATACAGGCTTCTACTATAATAATTCGGCTCGCTATGGTGGAATGAAAATATTGTAGATATAAAAAGAAAAGGGTTAAAGCAGAGATATGCTAATGAGTTGTACTGCGTCGCACCATTCTGTCAGTGGAGCTGGTAGGAGTCTAGAAAAATTGGATACGCTATTTATAAAACAAGTTTGAACAATGTGGGATCAATAACGGTAGAGATGGAGCCCTTTAAAACAAATTTAAAAAATTCAAAAATTTAAAAAAAACTAAGAAATTGAGCTGCACTTATGAAATTTGCAGAATAGAGAGAGCTCTTGTTAGCAAGTAATTTGCCTAATGAATTGACCTTATAGGTTTAATAGATCCATAGAGATAGGAGTTTAAAAAAAACAATTAAAAAATTAAACAATTTAAATTGGAAAAGAGAATTTGAATACACCACTAGAAGCATAATTGCTAAGTAGAGGAGGTTTATAAGGGAGGGGGGGTAAAACGAGAGGAAAAATGTATAGGAGTTATAGTTTCCGAGATATGGGCTAATTAATAATACTAATTATCTTAATCAGTCCCATATCTCCCACGCTAATTAGTTTAGAGAAAATCTAAAAATATGGAAATGACTGGAATACTTGGACAATGAATGCATAAAAGTTACAGACTTCTACTGTTGGAATTCGGCTCGTTATTGTGGTATGAAGAATATACTGGAAAATGGTGAATGTAATTATATGCGAATGAGCTGTGTCAGTTCTCAGATTGAGATTATAGAGCTGAAAGGCGTCTATAACAAAGGGTTATCTTCAGTTGTTGGAGATGCTAAGGCAAGAGGCTTCCAGAAGAATCTGACAGGAAGTCAGGGGACAAAGGGCTATGCTGCCAGAAAGTTCTGGAACGTTCTACGGAAGTAGAAATCGAAAGAACAACTCTGTCTGTAATGGTGGACTTCGAAAATGGAGTCATGACTGAATATTAAAAATACTAATTTGAACAAGCTGACTAGAAGCTAAAACTGTAAATATAAGCACTAGGAGTTCAAGAAACATATCATATTATTGGGAAAAATTAATTACGCTAAACAAAACAAGTTTGAATAATGTGGGGCTATTAACAGTAGAGATACAGAATTAATTAAAAGAAATGCTCCTAATTATTTCTTAGAAAGTTTGACCAAGCTCTGCTTTCCGTGCACGATAGGGGAGAAAAAGTCCGATGGTTGCCGGAGCTACCATTTTTCAGAAAATTCGTAAAAAATAAAAATAAAACCATTTATGGAAAAAAACAAGTCGCGGATCGATTGACAATCGGTTCTTCTAATAATTGTTATCAAATCAAAGAATAATTTTGAAATGGGGGGGCTATAGAGCTTATGAAACTCAAAATATTGAATCAGTGTTACTCAAATCCGCCTTTTCAGCTACAAATTTCTAAGTTAAAAGGGTTATAAAAATTTTTTGATTATGCACACATACATGAAATTACTATCAAAATGATTGATACACGATTATTATTATTGCTGCAAAAGCGGTTTTGTACTGGATTCAATATTTTAAGAGAGATTAATGCACAATTGAAATGGTAGAAAGGAGAACTTAGTCAAAAACATGATGTAAACAAATGCTAGATTTGAAATAAAATTTTTCTAAATAACACATTGAAACAATTTATATATTAAAACAAAGGTAAATATACATAGATTCATAATAAAACCACAGGGAGACTCACCAGGGCAGTTTCGGCTTTTTTTAGCCACTCATCTTATAATCGTGTAATCCTTTAGAAAATTAATTATATCGTAGTAAATTGTACACAAAAACACAGCACAAAAACGATGAACACACAATTGTGGATCACAAAACAGTGGTAAAATCCAGCGGGTACACCACGCTTATTTAAAAAACACAAAGAACGCACAGATTACAATATCGCGAAGCTGTCGACGGCGTCGGTCGAACTTATATCAATCTGATCTTGGGGAATATTACCATCAATCTGATCTTGAACGCCGCAGGAGTGCCACTGGCCTTCCCGAATTAACGGGATTTCAGTGTTGGTTGCACAACTACGGAAAGGAGGATTGAATAACCACTCTGGGTAACGCGAGCAGCCCTTTGGCTGAGTTCACTGTTGCTAATCAGTGATAATCACTGGGTCCGTTCCGCTTTGAGAGTTGTCTGGTGCATATCAACACGCCAGAACGGCTCTCAATCGTGAGGAGTTCTAGGAACTCTTGCTTTAGGCCTTTTTGAGTGATTTATGGCGAATAGCATGTATTCCATGCTTTCCGCCAGCAACCGCTCTACTAAAACTACTTATAAAAATCTAATATATATTAAAAGGAAAATTAAATATGAATTTAGACAACTTGAGAAAAGAATAACAGTTATATACATATGTACAGAATTGTTGACACAAGGTTCTTAGTGATATGAACTATGAATAGTAAATAGATAAACATAAACTGTTAAGGGATATGGTTACATCACAATATTATTGACATGTTTATGGTTTTTATTGTGTGATATAGTCTATATTTTGTGTTACAAAGTCCATAACCTTGATAATTTTTTTTTTTCTTTTTATTTTTTTAGAGATTGCTGCTTTTTTTGCCCAGGCTTCATATGTTTCTGGGTTTGGTTGTAGTGCATGATTTGAGACTGTTAGAGAGCAAGAGAATAGATAATGATCCGGTGTGCCTATTTCGCCACAAATGCAATTGTCCGTATCTTTAATGTTAAACCTGTATAGGTATGCTGGAAAGGGACCATGACCCGTAACAAAGTAATTTATATTTGTGTTTGTTGACATTTTGTGGACACTGTTGGGAGAAAGTGATGAGTTCTTCTTTCCTGTGATCCCATTGTCCCATTCTTCTTTGCCATATCTTGAGGCTGTTGGTTTTTAGTTCTCGTTTTAGTAGGCTTGTTGGTTTTTTTATTTTCGATTGATGTGTACTTCTCATTGTTGCTTCTTTGGCTAGAGAGTCGGCGCGTTCATTACCTTTGTTACCTGCGTGTGCTTTAATCCATAGTAGGCTTATTGATTTGTTGTTGATTGTGTTTAGTATGTTTCTGACATCTTGAACCTGGCTATTTGTATTGAAAAATCTGTTGATGGCTATTATGGATGATAGGCTGTCCGTAAAGATGTTGATTCTTTTATATTTTGTGTTTTTTATCCATGTTAATGAGTTCAATAATGCATTTAGTTCTGCTTGGAAGACTGAGTTATTGCCTTGAAGTCTCTTTGCCATGTGTGGATTTCTATGTCGTTGTCCATTGCTACAAAAGCTGAGCCTACCCCTATTATCCATTTTGATCCGTCTGTGTATATTTGAAGATCACTATTTCTTTGTTCTGTTTTTTTTTTAATATTTTTGATGGTTTGTTCCATGGGAGGTTCGCACCACTGTGATATTGATTCTTGATAATCATTCTGTAGATATGTATGTTGGTGGAATGTTGCATTACCTTAAGTCTTGTGGATTTGTGTGAATGTTGCTTCCCCTTTGCTACTAAGTAGGTTGGCTCTAGACCACTTAGTATTAATAAAAGCTGAGGTTGGAGAGGTTCTATAGGCGTTAGTTATTTTTTATGCAAATTGCCGCCAATGTATTGAGTTGATATGAAAGTTAATTTTTCTTGTTGTAAGGTTATCGGCGCAGCCAGTGCTGCACATATATTATCCTCTGCCACTGATTTATACCATAGTCTGGTGAATTTGGGGTTAATACCCCATCCTCTTCTAACATGGTTGCTAATTTGTTGGACTTGATTAGAGTGCTTTTAAGATGTTGTATGTGAGGAAGCTTAGATTCTGATCCTAATAGAGAACTCCTAGATATTTGAGTGTTGAGTTACGACAATGGTCGGTTGCTAGAATTTCAATATTGGTTTCTTTTTTTACTGCTCCTTTTTTCCAAATACTATTGCTTGGGTTTTGTCCTCTGAGATCTTTAGTTTTTTCTTTTATTGCCCAGGATTGGAAATTTTTTAAGAGCTGTTGTTGTTTTGTTTCTAATGACCTTCTATTGTT
>BPLQ01004939.1:68766-185224 GCA_021605075.1 Caerostris darwini | reverse complement strand
TTTACAGTTTGAATTCATAACTGAATCTGGCACATCTTCCAAACCTTGCGATTTTAAGCAAATTTCTTCCATTTTCTTAGTAAACTACAAAAGAACAACGCAAGAATTAGTTTTTTATTAAATACTTAAATGAAGTTCTACAATTAAAAACATCATAATGCAAAAAATAATAATAAAATTTACTGCATAAATTTCTATTATTACAAAAACATATTTTTAATATGCATTTAAATAAGTACAAAAAAATATGATCTGTTTAATTAATGTTATACTAATTAAGTACCTAATGTCTTTCATATTATAAAGGAAATTATAAAAAATGCTGCATTTAAAATAATATTGATATATAGTATAGTAATAAATTATTATGACATATATAAAGTAGTCTTATTTATATTAAATATATCAATAAACATTTATTTTACTTTTTTTAATTGTTATTATTATTTCATAATGCTAGGTAGCATTAAAACTTCAAACAAAGACAATTTGAAATACCATTTCAACTTATTCACTAAATTTAGACATAAAATTATTCCTCGCCTAAAACTGTTTAGAAAATATCGATTAAAATGGAAAATGTTGAATTTTAAAACACCAGGTTAATTAAAAACATTTTAACATTCACAACTTAAAATAATTTTAAAAATGATATTCATATTGTGTAATTTAAATTGTATGACAGAATAAGGATAATTAGAAGCAAATAAAATTGTTAAGATTACAGAAGTTTTGATAAATTCCTAGTTTAGGGTAAGTTCTTAACTAATTATAACAACAGGGAATAAATACAATTTAAAACATAAAAAATAATACACTTGAAAGATATTTTAAAATAATTTTTAAATAAATTGCAAATGATTGAACAACAAAAAAATTTTGAATAGCAAGGATTTATATGATTTATTTAGAAACCACTGAAAATGATGAGTAAATTGCTAATTATTTTATATGAAATATAAACAAATGAGAGATAACTTTTTCAGATAATGGAACAATATGATTCAATATAAAAAAAGTGGAAAATAATTATTTGCGCAAGTAGATTATTAAATAATAATAAAAAAAAAACATGTATCAAGCAACACTAGTTTTGATTAATATAAATAATGATTAATTAATAAAAAAGAAAATGACTACTATTTACACAAAACTTTGTCAATAAAAATGACAGTATTAATTTTAATTTCTCCGCATTAATAATCCTTTCTGAAAAGTGTTTTAATATGCATCATTTTAAAAACAATAAATCAAACTTGAATTTCCCAGGTCGCGTGCGATTCAAACAACAGAGAATCACGTTAGGGACAGTATAGTACTTGGCTTGACTTGACTAGGTCTTTGAGATTTATTCTCGCACTATTCTGTCTAAATTAATCCAATTGTTAGGCAAATAAAAAATATATTCTGTAATGATGAACAATAAAATAGAGGCGAAAACTAAAAAGTTAAAAATTCAGTTCATGATAATCTGTCATATGTAACAGATCTTGAGATTAACTTTTGAAATGAAATGATGTATAGCAATTCTGGTAGTCAAAAGAGAAGAAATAAACAGAATATTATAAAAATAAAATGAATTGATTAAGCCATTGATAGACTGGATCATAACACTATAAAATAGGAAAAATAAAAAAAAACTTTAAACAATACTAATTAGAAGCAACATAAAAGAAAATTGAAGTTGAAGGTTTTATTTTGATTGAAGACTTTTCGTAAAAATAGTTTAATAATGCTCATTTTTAGTCAGATCGAAAATCCAGGAATAGGATGGCACTTTGTATCAGAAGCGCCTAGCAGATTGTTTCTCTGATCTTCATATTTTGAACATTGGAATAAAACGCATTCAACAACTTCTAGAGTTTTGCTTAATAGATGGGGTGATACCGAATCTATGAATTTTTGCATATATGAGGGATATGTTGCGTTCGTTTTTGTAAGAAATCCAGAAAGTAGGGCATCTTCTTTTCAATTTGTAGCCAAAAGTCAATGAGAAAGTTTTAAGTTGTCTAAATGGATAAATTATTGTGCTTATTTTCCACTTGTCGATTGATCAGTTTGTATTTGGTAATGTCTTCTTTTTTTGTTGAAAAATTAGGTCTTCTGAAGATATCCAATGAGAAATATTTGTGTATGCTGTTGATTTTGCTAGAGAGCATACTGTTTCATTCTCTGTAAAGTCGATGTGTCCTGAAAACCAGCTGAACTCTACTGTTAAAATACTGTTTTACTTAATTTTGTTTCCACAATTTATATATTTGCAAAAAAAAAAATAATAATAAATCTCTGCGGAGTGTATTTATTTGTGTATAGTTTTTTGAAGCAAACCACTTGTTTTGTATATTGTTTTGAAATGTTTATAACACTCTTTTGTAAACTCTGTATATTTAAGTGGGTGATTTTTATTCGGGATTTACTTTAAAATAAATTTAATTGTATTTATTGTACTTTTAATGACATCTATTAATATTTCTATGTCACTGTAATTCACTTGATGTCAGAAACGTTAAGTTATATTTTATATAAATGTTGTAATATATTATTTCTGAATGAAAGAATGACCTTGTGGTTTATGACAAATCAACCTGTAAAGATTTTTCCCTCTTTTTTATTTGAGGTCTAGCTATTATTTATTGTTTTACACTTTTAGGTTTTTGATAATATTGCATTCTGTTTAAGGAAGTACTGACTGGGATTGCTGTCACAAACCTGGTCAGAAGAACCGCAGGCCTTCAGATGGGTCGAAATACTCCAACTAGTCTTATCTTGTTGCTTATGAGATGATTAATTCTGTTGTGGATAGTCTTGATTATTTTATAAAATTTTTCATTATAGTCGGTAGAAGTACAAACTTAATCCCAATAAATTTTTTGTGATATGAAATCAAACGCCGAAGTTTGGTAAAAAGTCTCATATGCTACCCAAATGTCGTGGGAAAGTTTAGTGAATGCTTGATATGAAAGTCGTCTTCTTTGTTGTAGAAGTTTATTGTACGGCAAATTCCATCAAGAAAGCTTCGACTGGTGAAAAATACCATGAAAATATGCATATACTATTATGCAAAATATTGGGCAGGAATGACTGTAAATCATCTTATAATCCGAATGTTTGTGTGATATTCAGTTTGTCTCAGAGAAAAAGAACATTAAGCCACTTGATGATCTCTTTACAAGTGTTTTGGTTATGTGAAGATGAAATAATGGTTAAATTGGTAGATGGTCGCTGTCGAAAGCATATGTATGAAAGGAGATGCGGTTAAATATCTGCACTGCAATGGAGAGATGAAGAAGATTGAGAAATGTGAGTTGGTGACCTGGGGATTAAGATATTTAAATTATTATTAAGAATCCAATTGATCAAAGTGGTGGACCCATTGATTGAAAAGGTTGAACCAAGAGTGGTATGATGAGAATTGAAATCGCCATGAATGATGCGAGTGGAAGGAATTTGATTATAGATTGCATCCAGCCAATCGATGATGAATTGTACTTTAGAATTATAAATATTAACTAGGATAAAAGTTTTATGAGGAAGATGAATTGAGATGGCATGCATTTTATTTTCAGATTGGAGAAGATGAGTAAAATTGAGAACACTGTTAGTAATAGTGGAGTCAACAGCTATTTTAATCTCTTCTCCTAATGCATTATCAGATCGATGAGTTCCATAAATTAGTTTTCTGGATAAGTGAAACTGATTTTCTAAATTAAAGAATGTTTTCTGCATTGATGAAACGTGAAAAATTTTTGAAACATAAAAAAGGTTTTCTGCAAACGTAAAACGTGAATTGAAGAAAAAAAATTAAAGTAAAAAATACGGGAAACGGATACGGACGTACCTGTTACGGAGTTCCTGTGGGGTAAATATACCTTTAAAACATCCACATAATCATATTATTAAAAATTACATTAATGCGTTAAACTTCTATAAAAATAGTAAGTTTAAAAAAAATGAATAAAAGATAAAAAAAATTAAACTGAAATAATAAAAATAATTAAATTAAATTAAATTAGACAGGTACAATTAGGAGTCCGAATCTCGTATCCAAAAAATATCTTTGTCTTAGACAATACAATTGTTGCCCTTGATTCTATGTTCCTCACCACATTTAGGTAATTCTCTCCAAAAATCCTCTCGGAAGGTACTGCCCTCTTTCGTCAACTCTTTCTTCAGAAATCAGATTTCTATCTATGCATCTCCATCACAACAGAAACTGCCATCCCCCTCTCTCTCCTTCTTCCATGAGGGATACGATAACAACAGGTACAACATTTTTTTTTTTTTTTCCAATAGCAAGACAAGTACAAGTAGAATAAAAATAATAATAACAACAAAAATAACAAGGAAAAAAAATACAAAAGAATAAACGTCCAAAAAATTAAAAGAGGAACGAAGTCATTGCCTTAAGAGTTCTCTCGCAAGCCAGTAAAATGCTGTCTCCCAGTCGCCGTCAAGTACCGCACATCGATGGAGGTGGTCTCTGTTCATTGGGTCCGTTGAACCACATAGGGGGCAGCCAGGGTTCAAACAGATTTTAATCCGATGGAGATGTTCTGCTAGACAGTCATGACCAGTCGGAACTGAGTGACAGCATGCGAATTGCTGGGTATGTCACGAATTGCTGGGTATTGCTAAAAGATCTTCAGCTCTCCAACGTTTTGACTTAATCCCATCTTGAATTTGTAACTTGTGGTTTTTAGTCATTATTTGTTTGATATATAGTTTTATAGAATGGAGTGACAGTGACGAAGATCTCATTTGAAGTAGTTTTAAGAGTCTTTTTGCTAGACAATTAGCCTACTCGTTCCCAAAAATGCCACAGTGGCAAGGTATCCACTGAAGTACCACCAGTTTCATTTTTAAAGTTAGTTCCCGCATATGATTTTGACATTGGGAGATTTCCTCTGATGAAGGTGGCTTGGTTGAACTAATAGCCTGAATTGCGGCTTGTGAATCAGACAAGTGTGATTTTTTTTTTCGACAGGTACAACATAATTAGGTACAATGCTCCAGAAATTTTTGCGACGTTTTTCATTATTTTTGACCAATTATAAAATAAAAAGAAAACTAAGTTATAATTCCTAAAATAAATTAGAATTAAAAAGAATATTAATTCCCTAATTAGAATTTAAAAAGAATATTTGCAAATAAATTATATATATATATATATATATTTTTATTTCCAATGGCAGATTATGAACAGTTACAGCAAAAAAAGAACAACGAAAATAAAAAACAGATACTACAACAAAACATGCTGAAACAGAGTTCATTAATCTAACATAAATATCATATTATAGATCATTTAGCCACTAAAAAGTGTTACCAGGTGCACCACGGGGAGGTAGATCTTCTGCGCACCCATAAATTATATAGGAATTGTTAATCTACTAAATTAGAAATAAATTGTATTGTGCTGCCATCTGTTATGTTAAAATACAACAAAATATCATTATTTATTTCTGAAATCACAAATAATGTATTTAAGATTTTATTAATAAAATATATTTTGTTTCTGAAATTTTTTAATTCATAGCTTTTAATAAAAGAAAAGAAAATTTAATGAATCATTTTCAGTAAGTTCATTATAAAATTTTGAAAAAATAAATAGTTACTGATAACTTACATAATTTCCATTATTTGGGAAAATTTAACAGCAGTAAAGTATACAGACAAACACTTTTAACAATATTTTGAGAAATGTAATCAGGGTTACTTGAATATAGAATATATAACTCGGCCTTGCACAGTTTCAAAAAATAAAATGTTTTAACTTTTTTATTTAGATTTACGCCTGTTCAAGATAGCATTTTCAGCTCTAGTATTGGGTAAAGCAAAGCAAGGCAGGTTGTATTTAATGGAGTACTTGGGAAAATATTTCTCTTACTTTCACTTACAGAGCATTAAACTAAATAGTTACCTTAAGGAAGTATTTAGTTTTAATGAAATTATGCAGTTATAAGGAAATTATTAGATTTATCGGACATTGTTCATTGACATATTACATTGTTCGTTGAAAATAAAATGGCGGAGATTAAAAAATATCATTAGGAGATAAAAACGAGTATTATTGCTCGTAAAGAAAAAAAATCCTTGCGTAGTAATTAAGAGACTCAAAGTAGAATGTTTTGTACTTGGAAAACAGGTTCAATTGTACATTACTATACTGTACCATAGTATTTTAGTACGATGTAAGATTCCATATTTGGGTTTTTTGTTGGCTTGAGAACAGGGGCTGCAGTTCAGGAGGCTTGCAGTAGTAAGGAGCCATTGACGCCTTTTTGGTTCATAGAGCTTCAATACAGTAGACATGCGATCGAAACTATTTGAAGGAGTTGTTGTTGTTGCGTTGTGACTACTCCTCAATGTCCTGCAGTGTGGGACGGACATCCCATGAGTGATCTACTCATGGATGGAGGGGCAGCTTCTGTTATGAAGGAGCACTCGTAGGTAGAAGTCTGACTTTTGCTCTGTGACGTTCCTATAGTCATATGAGACCGGGACCTATGGCTTAAAGTGGATTCCGAACCACTACCAGCATCCATGGCACCACCGGAACTCGAACACGAAACCTGTGGTACCGAGCGCCAGAGCCACTCGACCATTCAGGCCCTATATGAATGTTGAAATTCATTGTGAAGTTGAAGAAGTGAAAAAAAAACATTTATCCAAGAACCTTCTCAGCAAATCTGTCTTTCGCAGACATCATCGCAAATAAGACAGCCCACTCCCCAATTATTCCAGATCAACCTTCAATTTGAATGAGTTGAAGGATGATCTGGAATAATTGGAGTGGGATGTCTTCTTTGCAATTATGTCTGTGAAAGATAGATTAGCTGAGAAGGTTCTTGGATAAATGTTTTTTTTTTTCTTGAGTTCAATTTATTAAGTGGTTCCTCAAGGTTGATCATCACTTTTGAGGCCTTTGGAAATCTTGAAGATAGGAATTCCTTTGAAAAGAGGTTTTCTTCGTAAATCTTGAGTATTCTCACCAGAATAGTGCATGGTTTTCTTTGCAATTTGCACCTACTCTAGGAGAATCTGCTGACAGAAGTGCTGCTGGTACAGTGCAGTTTTCTGTCAGATGATTTTATGAGCAAAGGCCGCAACGGATCTTCAAATAGCAAGTCTCGCTAAGGTGGAAGGAGCCTTAACAACTTCTACATTGGGGAATGAAGTCCTTTCATTTGTATCACTTGATGGAGACATGGGTACTCAGGAGCACGTCCATTTGATAACTTTTCAAATTCCTTGGGCTCCATTTGCCCCCTTTTCACTTGGTGCTGGTCAGTAGGGCAATATCAAGTAATTGGTTTCCTTGATTGCATCTTTTATAGTTTTCTTGTCGGTACAGATCGGTATCTTCTAGAGAAGTATTTTTCCTCAGACTGTAAAACTTGAGTTCCTCGTTTTAGGAGATAGGCGTGGATTTGAGAGTTTCGTAGTCTTCTTCGCTCTCCGTTGTTAACTTGAGGAAATGACCTCTGAATAGTAGATTGTATTGTGGACATCTCTGTATTTTTCACTGTTGGGTGGGAGGGTAAAACCTTCTCTGTTTGAGTTTTTGATTTTGGTGAATTTGGAGATCAATTTCCATGAAGTTGATTCGATGGTGGTGTTGACATTTCCGGGAAGAAGGTTTGTCTTTTCTTTGTAGGAAGAACAGTTGAAGAACACTCAAGTTTCTAATGGGTTATGTTGAGATGTTCTAGAGAGGTTAGAAATTTTTGAAATTCCTCTAAGGATTTGAGTAAATATTTGTGTTGAAGACCTATATCATTTCCAAATTCAAAAATGAGCTCGTTGATTTTATTTCCTATGTCATTGGCTTGTTTACTATTAGGACAACAAATCCATTATTAAGTTAAGCTGATATTTCCACATTTTATATAGATGTGTGCACGACTCTTCGTTTAGAGTCAATCCTGGTTTGATTGAATATTTTCTTTTTTTGTACTCTGCAGTGTAAATTTAACAATAGAAATCAGGGTGAAGTTCAACAAACAAATATATTTTCTACAAGCCTAACGAACATCACTATAAAAACTTTCTTCCTTCGCTATACTACTGTGACCAAAATGTAAGATCAATTTTTTTTTCAAAAACTCTATTTATTCTTCCAAATTTATTTCATCGCCTTAAAAGTAATCCCCTCCGTACACAATGCACTTATACCGACGTTTTTTCCAATCCCCAATGCATGCTAAAAAGTCATCGACAGGGATGGCCTTCAAAGCGCGCACTGATTCACGTTGAATCTCTTCAATCGGCTCCAAACGGTGAATATGATTATTTTGACGTGAAATTTCCTACATTTGTCAAGGAAAGTGCGAATAACCTAAAAAAGAAAAAAAAATGAAATTCCATAACCCCGGGAATTTTAAATTAAAAATTGGTCTTACTTTTTAGATCCATTAGTATATACACCGATGCTTTCTTAAGCTTGGTAATAATCCAATGCATTGAAGAAGTGAGGCTTTTGGAGTTCACAGTTTGCTTCGATTGACTTTCTATTGAGTCCTGATGAGTCAACCAGTTGCAATCGTGAAAGTGTTTCTTTTCACTGGAGATTTGCATAAGGCAAATCTGAGGATTTTATACATATGCTACTTTTCCAGTATGTCAGAAGTAGCGACTTGTGCTTTTTGAACGTGTTTCAAAATTATTATTAATTTTTTTTTCCAATGCAGCTGGCAAATAGACCGTGATCTTTCGCCATAAGGGCTGCACCGATGTTACTCACTTCGCATTACCCAGGAGGCGCGTGTAACTTGATGGTAAACCACGGACGCGCTCTACGATCCTATTAGGACCGGGACTTACAGCTTAAAGTGGATTCCGAACCACTACAAACACCCATGGCAAAGCCGGGATTTGGCACTTCCAGGAATGGCACTGCATTGGTTAAAACTTAATGTTACTTCATTTATTTATTAAAAATAAATATTTACTTTAACTATTAATTTTGCTTTTTTTAAAATACTAACAGTAATTTCTCTCCTTTTTATTTTATACAGAGCATGTGCTCTTTTAATGTTATTTTATTCTCAATAGCTTAAACTGGTAAAATTAATAATAATTATGATTCTAAATTCTTCGGAGGTACAGGGTGATCCCTAAGTACTCCAATACACACTAGCCTCTGCTCTGCTCTGCAGCGCTCTATGATCCTATTAGGACCGGGACCTACGGCTTAAAAGTGGACTCCGAACCACTACAACACCCATGGGCAAAGCCGGGATTTGAACCCGATACCTGTGTTACCGAACGCCAGCCATTCGGCCATCAGGCCTCCGTTTCAAAATTATTATTATTATTATTTTGCCTCTGTGATTAATGTGTGCCTCTTGATTTCATTGTATATATTATTTGTTTTAATAAGTATTATCACTTCCTTATTTCATTTCAGGAAAAGTCAAGTGCTTTTTTGAAAAGGTTAAACACTATGCAAGTGTCTTGCACTGTTTAGCTCCATGTCAAAATTTAAAACACGCACACACATCATCATAGGCCTTTTTATCTTTAATAATATCAGGATTTTGCTTGAGTCATTTCGGATGCCCTAAAACAATTTTTGGTTTCATAATTTTTGTCACAGAATATGCAAGTGTTTTCATTTCGTTTACTATTTTTTTTTTAACCAGAAAATAAATATTTTTTTTGGTTTTTTAAACTTTTTCTTTTTATTTTTTTTTTTTTTTTTTTTTTTTTTTTTTTTTTTTTTTTTTTGCGATTTAAATAATTTAAAATAATTTAAGATATTCTTTGCTTCCCTTCTACTTCAAGAAAGTGAACAACTGTTAAAATTTAAAAAAAATCATCTTCTAGAGCAGGGATTGCCAACCGGCGGCCCGCCTTGAATATTTTTCCGGTCCATGAGATTTATCACACTTTTACAAAATATATTTATTTTATAATGGCCAAAGTAGTGAAAACCACTGTTTTAAAAAATGCATTATTTATGCATCCATATATTTATAATTAACTGACGAAATTATAAAAAAAAATTTACTTTGATTTTAAAACAATATTCTTGTGAATATAGGACAGATACTGCCTGTTTTATTTATGAGTATACAGTTATGAGTTTGCAGAAAAATTAAATTATATTCTGAGAATTCATGATACGCGCTCATCTGGGAACATCTAATATAACAGATTCCATGTTTCTCTTTAAGTGGCCTCAGTGACGTAATGGCCACCCCTAGATACGCACAGTTGATTGTTAATAACATAGCAAACCAGACTTTTATTTCAAGTTGTTAGCGCGTTTGATTCAATTTACATCTGCGAATCGTTTTTTTCTAAATTAAATTGACCAAACACAAGTAATATGAAAAAAAAAAATTTAATTCAATTCCTACTTAGGTCAACAAAGAAAAATTTTATTTTAGTTACTTTTTCCCATTTTTTTAAGTAAAAAAAATTCTCTCTCTCACACACTATTTCTGTCTCATATACACACTTTCCAACTCTCTCACTAATTTGTTCACATGTTTCATTTTCCATTTTGCTCCCTCCTTGACTCAGACTAGAACTCAGAATGAAAAAAGAATCTGAAAAAGAAATTTTTTTCCATCGATCTACACGCTTCGCCCCTGACGGTATTTATTCCTAAATGTATATCCTGCTAAATATCTTATATAAGAGAAATTTCTTTCTCCCATATAAAAATAAAATTAATTAATTAAATTTAATTGCTGAATTAATATTTGAAAAAACTGTATTAACATCAAGTGTCATCCACTACAAGTTTAAAAAAATGTATTTGCACTTGAGTGGATGAATAAAAAGTATTTTATGAACGATTGAAAATTTCAACAAGATATATAAATGTATATAGGGCGAGTGTGAACTAATAGCAGGAATTGAAACAAAACACGCTCAAACATAACGGACGCTAACCTTTAACACCCATTACGATGTGCAAATACTCAAATTGAGATCGATTTGCAAAAGCTAAGTGAAAGAGTGTAATAAAAAACAAATATCGCAAAATACAAATATTGCACTAGTAAAATAAATACTTTTTAATGATTTCATTTTTTATTTCGTTTATATTCATGTATATTTTTTTTATATTTCCTTTTTAGTGTTGTATATTTCTTTACAATGTTCGTTTGGTATCATTATTATTATCTTATCTATTACATATAAACACAAAAATATATAAATACTCATTGTGTTTAAATTTTTCACTCCAAAAAATGTCTACAGTGTGTCTTAATCAAATATGGGGATATATAATTTTACATGCGGCCCGCGGAGTTAGAATACATTTCCAAAGTGGCCCGCAAGATCATTTGGGTTGGCCACCCCTGATCTAGAACAATAAGATAGAAGAAACGGAAAGAAATAGAAGATATCTTCAGAACCACAAAAAGGACCATCTTGAAAACTTATCACTGCATGATTCCTCAACCTAACATTCAATATTTCCATAGGAATGCAAGGTTCGACTAATAGCAACAGCATTACTGAGAATTTATCACTTGTCCTTCCTATGGATTCTAACGCCCTTTTTAATTTGTCTCACAACTATGCGATATTAATTTTTCTTTTCTGTTCCATAGCATTTTTTATTAGAAGACCCACCAATTCTCTAACATAAAACTCTTTTAATAATAGTTCTCTACGGAAACTATTTTTTAAATATTCAATTTTATCAGAATTTTCTGCGTTTATAGCAGTATCTCCCTCTTTGGTTCAGGTGCCTGAATGGCCGAGTGGCTAACGCTCTAGCGCTCGGTACCACAAGTTTCGCGGTCGAATCCCAGCGGTGCCAAGGATGTTTGTAGGGGTTCGGAATCTACTTTAAACTGTAGGTCCCGGTCTGTTTAGCCTAAAGTGTGCACAAGATGACCGTAGAGCGACAAACTCAACCCAACCCGCTTTGGTTCTGGGTATATTAGTATAAATAGTGAAATTTATGTTCATTTCCGATTTCTTTGTCTTCATGTATGTTCTTAAACTGACTCCAGAACATCAAACTAGTCATTAACATCATTGCTAAATTGCTTCAGTTCAACTTTTGATGACTTATGTTTACGTTTATTCGAAATATTAGACGTATCGGATGTCTGCCTATTGACTGACAATTTGGCTCATTTTTAGTAAAATAATATTCTTATAAATTTAATGTGTTTCAATTGAAACACAAGTATTGTACTTAAATACTCCCCGACTTTTAAAAAAAAGTATTCACCATTATTTTTAATTATTACCATTAATTTAAAAAAATAAGAACATTGTTAAAAATATAGGTTGTAATTGTGCAATTCAGATTGAAGATTTGTGAATATTCAGATTGTGAAGATTTGAAAAGAAATCAATATGAAACGCTAAAATTATTATTATTTTTTAAATCTATAAATTTTATAGGATTATTAATTAAATTGAACATTTTTTTGTTTTGTGTTTTTTTTTACTCGTTATTTTTTTATTACTTGAATACCCGTAAGTTAGCAGATGAAACTAATTTGCTTTATTTATTATTATTATTTTTTTTTCATATTTAAAAACATAATTCTAACAGACGACACATTATTATTAATTCAAATACATCCGCAGAATAAAATAATTATTTTAATCATTTTTTAAGTATATTTAGATACGATCAAACATTATTATATTTGTAATACGAGCAAACGCAAATATATAAAAATATTGCAAATGTTTATACACCTGATCAGTAATTCTCAACTTGTCGGAGGCACCCTCCCTACCTAAGCTAAACATGGTAAAAATAAATAATAAATGGTGGGTAAATATTATTAAAAAAAATTGATTAATTTACTATAAGGAAAGCAAAAAAATACTCTATGACACAATAAAAATACACAGTTACACTTACAAATGGGAATGCATCAGTACTGCACAATGTATTTAATAATTAACTTACCAATATGAAATTAAAAGTAAGTTTAATAATTATTAGTGACTTCCTTGGGCTTGTATTACAGAGCACAGTTTTAGAGGGAAGATCTAATATTAGAAATAGATTTTCTATATTTAGCTGATACCTATATTTTGTCTTCAAATATGCCAAATCAGGTTTCTCGAAGACAGGATGTTGAAAAGGGCAATAGTATTCGAAATGTTCTCTTTTCAGTGCAGAAAATTATCAATCCCTGTCAAAAGTTTAAAGAATGATTTATTCCTAAATTATCTTTTTATTTCTCCACTTGCCGTGAAATCTATGATGATTTCTTCTTCGGCAATTGAGAGGCCTTAACTATTATGTCCAAAAAGTAAGACCAGTTTTCAGTTTAAATTTCCCGGTCATATGGTATTTCAATTTTTTTTTCTTCTTTTTTTAGGTTGTTGGCACTCTCCTTGACATCTGCGCGAAATTTGATGTCAAAATATTCATTAGCGTTTTGTGAGATGCTAAAACTGATTCCGACGATTTTTGAAATGTCTCTTCAATCGACTCAAAACGGTGTCCCCGGAGTGGTCTTTTGAGTTAAGGGAATAGCCAGAAGTAGCATGATGCTAAATCAGGTGAATAAGGGGGTTGTGGAATGATATGGGTTTCATTTTTGGTGAGAAAGTCACGAAAAATCAATGCAGTGTGAGCTGTCCCATTCAGTGTTTTCGGTACCAATCAAGATTTGACACGTTTGAAGCCCAAAACATCTTTTAAAATGGAATTTTGAAATTCCAACATCATCATCAGGTCTCTAATTGTAACTCGACGGCTTTCAAGCACCAAATCTTTAACTGTTTGGACATGAACTTCGTCGGTTGAGGTTGGTGGTTGACCAGGGGACTCTTCGTCTTCAACGCGTTCTCTGCCTTCTTTGAACTGTTTATACCACTTGTAAGCATTTCTTTCCGATATAGTGTACTCACCGAATGCCTTGGGCAATATTCTATACGTTTCTGCAAACAAAATTTAACGCAAATTCTTGCTCAATTAATTCAAATATTTCAAAAATCGCGGGAATCAATTTTAGCATCTCACAAAGTTAAGCGTAACTCAAACACTAATGAATATTTTGACACAGATTTCACAGACAAATTTCACACAGATGTCAAGAACCTGAAAAAGAAAAAAAAACAGTGACAAGAACCTAAAAAAAGAAAGAAAAAATTGAAGTACCATATACTTTAATTTAAATTTAAATTGGGAAAAAAATTTAAATTGAAAACTGGTCTTACTTTTTGGACGATCCTATTAGGACCGGGACCTACGGTTTAAAGTGGATACCCACATTTTGGACACAGTAGTAAAAGCATTTTGAAATGCATACCTAATCCATTCGTAACTTGCCACCAAATTGCAGTCAGCAAGAAAATACTTTTTTAAAATTCGTTGTCAGCACGGCTAAATAGTTTTCACGGCTAAATAATTTTCAAAAACAAATTTCACATGTTGTTCTTCAGCTTTGTAAATTGTAACACATTCAACTGCCTTTGCAAACATTTCTTAAGTTTTTTGCTTTAAATTTCTGCTACACAATTCCAATTTTCTACAAAAAGCATTAATTTTGTTACTCGTATTCCCAAAAATGTGTATTTGCAAGTTGAAGTTTTTGATTTCTCGAATATGTGAACCAAGTATCTCAATTTCAGCACAAATAAACCATCTACTGAACCATCTGGAAAAATTACTGGATTCCGATTGGTTTTCCTCTTCTAGAATAATGGCAATCTCATTTCTTAATTCATAAAAAAGGTAGCAAAACTTTTCACATGATGATGATCTTGCCTCACAAAATATTAACGCTGAATGTACTGCACCCATATTTTTACAAAGTTCTAGACTCGTTTCTTAAACTAGAGAGTCTTTGTGGATCATGCGATGTGTCCAGACACACTATGGAGATTTCTGTTTCATAAGTGCTTGTATATTTTGAAATTTCCAAGAAAATGAAAGAGCACCCATCGGTATTTCTTCTGACGCAATTTTTTCCGTTACATGTTTGCCTTGTTTATAAAATCATTTAAGATAGCAAATAAGGTGATTTCTGTTGCTTTTAGTTCTATTGGTTTGCAGAAAAATAATTCTTCTACTCCCGATATATGATCAAAAAATCGAAAATAAGCAATGAAATGAGCTTCTTTATTGTAATCTGTTGTCTCATCAAGCTGAATTGAAAAAAAATTATCATGTAACTTCCCGAAAAGCTGATGCTATACATTTTGAGCTATATCATTAATTCAAGATATATCAGTATCATTCAATAGAAGTATGGACTGTATTTTTATGGAACATTTTTCAATTCTCACTTATTCTTTTACACTTAGTTTTCGGCCAAATCGCAAAATAGGGGCCGTTGGAATTTGGTGATTTTTTAATGAAGCCAACTGAGCGATACCTCGCCAAACGTAGTAACCCGGATTTTTACTGTTTGCATTTCACGTGACTTACAATTGCGACCCTTTTCTTAGTACACTTTGGTGAAAAGAAATTTTGACTCCAAATCACAGCTGCCTATATTCTGCGATTTTACTCAACTTTCATTACTTCTGATTTCTTAGTTAAGCCAATTTCACTTGAAACACGTGTAGAATTTCTGAAAGTTCCTTTATTGTTAACCATATGAAATGAAAAACCTGATTCAACAATAAAGATATTAATGATAAGAAGAATGAAGACTTATGATTACTACTTTAGATGAGAAATGTATCAACCCGTTTCCTCTATATTTGTGAAAGTAACAAACCTTTTCGATATTGTTATCTTTCTTATTTTTATTAAACTTATGCATAAAGTTTTTACAGTCTGGCAAAATGTGATAAGCTGATGCATTTAAAACACCTAACTTCTTTTTCTTTTTTTCTACCATTGCATTTGAAACATTTTCTTAATTATGCCATAAAGGCAACTGGAGCGTCATTATCTAAGATTTTAATCTTTGATTCTTCTCCTAGTAAACAAGCTGTCAAGTTAGTTAAAAGTTGTTTTCGTTTTTCTCAAAGGTATTCCACACACTTTTGAAAGCAAAAATAGAACTTTCGAAATTATCATTTCTTCATCTCTTTATTTATCTAACGTATTTAACCTAAAAGCAATATTTTCAAATTTGTTTAGATTGACCTTT
Organism: Caerostris darwini; assembly: GCA_021605075.1. NCBI lineage: Eukaryota > Metazoa > Arthropoda > Arachnida > Araneae > Araneidae > Caerostris > Caerostris darwini. The sequence goes on along the minus strand of BPLQ01004939.1, from coordinate 169,175 downwards.
ATTAAAATTATAATTAAAGAATTCTTGCAAACGAACACACTTCTGTTGTTCCCTATATCGTTCAAACACTGTACATAATTTAGTACATAACATCGTGCTATTTTACAATGCAGATTATGCATTATAATTTTTTTTATCAATTGTACTAATAATAATTTGCTGTACTTTCGCATGTTTTTCTTTCATTCTGTTTTAGAACCATCATCACCTTCTCACTCGTCTTTTCTATTAACTACATAATCCAAAGAATAAGCTTTTAAAATTATATTCACTTGAGATTTCCTAAATGAAGAATCACTTTAAACAAAATTGCGAAACAAGAGCCGCTGGGATTTGGCGTCAAAAATTCTTTGTTCTGTTGGGAGCAACTTCTTAGCGGCGCCGACTGTGTGATAAGTCGTCGAATGCAGTAACCCGGATTTATGTTACTGTTTGCAATTTACTTCACTTAAAATTACAACACTTTTCTTGGCGCACTTTGGCGAAAGGAATTTTTGATGCCAAATTCCAACGGTCCTTATTTTGCGATTTTGCCAATCACAAAAAAATTAACTAAATTTCAACGGCTCCAATTTTGCGATTTGGTCTTATTTTATCCTTTAACTTTTAAACTCGAGGTAAATTTTCCTTAACACTTGTCATTTTAATGCTTTACAATTAGAAATGTCAAATTCTTACCACAAAACAATGTTTATGCGTTACTCATAGTTTTATCTTTCGCAATATCTTCTGGGCCCCATAACCTGATGATACAGTGTTATTATTAGGTATATATCAGAGTATAAAAATTATTTTAATAATTTTTTTTAAAAATTTTTAGAACTACAACATGTGCAAACACCAATTCTCTAGGTGTTACCACTAAACATAAACAAAAACTTGCTGCCATATTACAAAAAATATCAAGAATAATTAATAATTACTTCTTTTTAACGCATCCTATATTGCTGAAAATAAATGAACTAAATCGAGTTGAAAATCTATCATAGCTTTTTCTAAGCATTATTCTATCATAGAGCACCTAACTAATTCTAAAATTCTAATTAAATTCTTCTAATTCATCTTTTTCCTTGATATTTAATTAATTTTGTGTTTTTTTATATAAATGCCCAAATTTCGTTTGCAAAAGGAAAAAAAATATTTCCAAATGTGATCATTTCGCGTTTGGTGAAGAAAAAATTCAAAAAGGTGCCAATATTTTACGGTTGGCGAGAAAAACCCCGCAAAAGTCGCCAATAATTTACGGTTGGCGAGGGAAAAAAAGCAAAAGTCGCCAACATTTTACCACGAATTAGAGATCTGTCAATTTTGTTTTCCTTAAAAAGAAAACCGCTTTTATTTTTCGTAGCTACTTAAAATGCAACACACGTTACCAAATGAATTTTGAGGAGGACAGTCTTAAAGGGAAAAAAAAAAATGGGATTGGGGAAACAATGCACGGAGCCTCTTTAAATAACGTATTTATTACGGATTACTTTTCGCGTATTATTTGCGGTACGTTGAAGACGGCATATTTGAACGTTCTGAACCGTTACAGTGTTTTTCTATTGATCTTAGACTTTGCTCTACATTTGTTATCAGGCTGTGAGTTAAAATAAACGATTTCATGTGCGATGGATGATACGCTGTGTTTAATCCAAATAGCGGGGAAAAATAATCAAGGGTGAGATTTTTCTAACGGTTGTATTTTACTGGAGTAAATTCTTTTTTTCTGTGAGAAATTAAATAAACAAAAGACGTTTAGATATGTCCCATAAAATACTGTGATCATTCATGTATTAAATGCAACGCATATTTATTGAACTTCATTTTATCCGCAAGTTCACAAAATTGTTTGTTTTTTTTAATTAACTGCTCACTGATCAAGAAAAAAGAGGTTGTTATATTATACATGAATGTAACCAATTTTTCTTTTTTTACGATAAAACTAAAAAATTATTTATTTTTTATTATATTTCTAGCTGAATTATTCGATATATCATGAAAAGAATTAACATTCATATTATGAATATTATGCATAGTGAATATAGGTATGAATAAGTTATAGGTATTCAAATTAAAAGAAGTTAATATTTAATAGTTAGACAGTTCAAATATGGATTTGTTTTTATTAATGTTTTCTAAGCTTAAAAAAATAAATTAAAAAACAGATTGAAAGTATTAAAATTTAATTGGCTGGCCAGATAGACAGGTTATCCATAAAATTTAGAATTTAGTGTAAGAAAAAAATGCATAATAACAATCTTAAAAAATAAAAAAAAAAAAAAAAAAAAAAAAAAAAAAAACTACAGAATTCAAACAATTTTCTTTTCTTGAAAACTCTCATTTTCACTTAAATAAAATTGTCTTTGCTACCAATGGACACTCTTTTAGAATTTTACAATATTTAATTATTAGGTCTTAAAAGAAAATTGCGGCTTGATGGCCAATTGACTAAATCTATGGTTTTTGGAACCAAGGCTTCAGGTTCGAATCCTGGCTGCGGCATAGATGTTTGTGAGGGTTCGGAATCGAAGTTAAACTGTAGGTCCCGGTCTAATTAGCCCAAAATATGCAAAAAATGACCGTAGATCGATGAATTAAACTAAACTAGAAATGAAATTTAAATAAGTCAATAAGAAAAGTTTATGAAACAAATTTACAAAAATAAATTTACCATTGAAAAAGCGGTGTAAGTGGTCAAAAACTGATCAAAGACACAAAAAAGTGATCAAGGAAACGAAAAAAACCCTTAACTTAAAACGATACACATAATTTTATGGCAGCATCAAATAAGAAAAATTATTTCTTTTAAAAATGTTTGGCAATACTTTGTGGATACTCAATATTTTAAGTTTTTATACTCAAAAAATGTGAACTGAAAGTTTATATATCATTATCAAGGGCGCCACAGCCCCATGATGGGCCACGGCCGTCTGCCTACTAGCAGATTTCGTGACAGGAGAAGTTTTATTTTTACAGGGTAGGTTTGTCAGCCATACGCCCTACTGTCATATTAGACCAGGACTTACGGTTTAAAGTGGATTACTACAAACATCCATAGCACTGAGCGTCAAAGTGCTAGCCACTCGGCCATCAGGACCTGGAAGTTTATATAACTTCTGTAAAACATATTATATATTAGAATTTTTCTCCAAAATTTTAATCACCTTTAAAGCCTTTTATACTGGTCATGGAAGAAAATAGAATTGGCCTCAGGGCATTTTTTTTCTAATGCAGCTGGCAAACACTTAGACAGCTGTCTTGGATGCCTTCAGGGAAGCGCTGCACAGACGTTACTCACTTTGCTCTAGCCAGGGGGTGCGTGTCACTTGAAGATAAGCCACGTACTCGGAGCTATACGATCCTATTTGACCGGGACCTACGGTTTAAAGTGGATTCCGAACCACTACAAACATTCATGGTACCGCCGGGACTCCAACCCGAAACCTGTGGTACCGAGCGCCAGAGCGCTACCAACTCGGCCATGCAGGCCCCGGCCCGAGGGCATTAACATCTATAAAAATAAAAGTGCGTCCTAGCCCTCTTTTTAGATTGAGGGAATTAAGGGGCGGAAATCAGGAAGGAGAGGAGGAACCTCACAGTTTTAAAATAGTCAACGGTCTTACGTAGACCGTAGTCTATGAACGTGTCAAATTTGTAAACTCAAAATTGAAAACTGTGATTTTGTATAAAGGACGAACAAACAGATATTCAACGTTATATAATAGATCTTATTTTTTGATTATATTTGTAAAAATAAATAAATATAATACATGTTAAATAACGTATTAGATCTTTTTGGTGCAGCTGACGGTCAAGTTACTATGAGTATACTCGCAACTGTGATCTTCAGAAACCTGTACATCCTTAATTTAGACACATTCATTTAAAAAAACAAAACCATTAAAATATATTTCTGATTTTCCGCCTTTTATGTGTTTTCATAGAGTTTGAGTTTTTTTTCCCCACTCAATAATACTATTTTTTGCACATGTGGGCTAATTAGACAGTTTAATGTGTATTCCAAATCACTAATAAACATTCATGGCACCACCACATTCGAACTTGGAAACTGCGGCACTAGAGATCAGAGCACTACCCACTTAGCTGCACGCAGGGTTTGAGTGAAATATATATAAAAAAACATCCGAAAAATACAAAAAAATATTTTTTAGCTAATCTTTCAAAATCTTCAAATTTATTCCACTGATTTTAATATTTTTGAATAAATTTATTTTATCTTTTTGTCACAACTTTGAGCATGAAATTTGTTATACTGAGAATTACTAATTTAAAATATATATAGATATTATACATTTTATATTTATATATACATGTATAAAATATATCATATACTAGTATATAAAATAATAATCTCGTAAATTAGTAATTTCAGCATAGCAAATTACATGCTCAAAGTCGTGAAAAAATTATAAAATAATTTTGTTCAAAAATATCAAAATTAGTGTTTTAGTTGAAGATTTTGAAAAATTAGTTAAAATATATCTTTTTCTGAAATGCTATTTTTTAAAAAATATTCTTAAGCATATAATGCATACATTTAAATAATCTTCATATGAATTTTTATTGCTAGATTTAATAAAAAAAAAAAGAGATTAGTCACTAGATATTGTGCTTTCTTTATTCAATATGTATTTGACTTTTAAAGATGAACTTGATTTATGTTTTAAATCCTTTAGCGATTATCCAATTGTTTCAACTTTGCTAAATCTGGTTTTTTTAAATGGCACGAAAATGCGATACAGTTATTTGTTGAAATCCCATCAGAAGGTAACGCTGTCCCATCACCGGTGTGCTGATAAACATTAAAAAAATATCAATTTCGATTTTTTCAAAATTATATTAAATATTAAATTCACATAATTTTATTTAAAAAAAATGTCCTTTTTTAAATCAAATCTGGCTATTTTTAACTGCATTTTGATAAATTAAATCATGTTTTTTTATTTATTAATCGCAGTATTTTTTTAATTCTTTAATTATTATTACTGTTTTTAAATATGGCTCTTTTAGTATGTATGCGATACAGTTATCGATCTGTATGCGATACAGTTATCTGCTGAAATCCCATCAGAAGGTAACGTTGTCCCATCACAGTTGTACTGTTTGTATTACTCTGAACAGAAAAAAAAATACATGTTTCGATTTTTTCAAAATTATATTAAATATTAAATTCACTTAATTTTATTTTTAAAAATGTACTTTTCTAAATCAAAGTTAGCTATTTTTTAATAGCATTTTGATAAATTAACCTCATCTGTTTTTTATTTATTAATCACAATATTTTTTTAATTCTTCGCTTAATTATTATTACTATTTTTAAAGTTGGCTCTTTTAGACTCTATGGCACGCAAATGCGATGCAGTTATCTATTGAAATCCCATCAGAAGGTAACGCCGTCCCATCACCGGTGTACTTGTTTGTAGCACTCTGAACAAAAAATAAATAAAAAAATAAATTTAAATTTAAAATAAATAAAAAATTTAAATAAATAAATTAATTAATATAAAAAAAACTGAAATCTGCTCTGCTGCAAATTTCAACTTAGTATGTGTGAAAATTCAAGAACGTATGAATAAATTCAGGAATATGCCGATGTTTAATAACGCACATGGTATATGAAGCAATTGATTGGAATATTACAAGAATGGTCGATTTCAATAGCCACATGAATATAGCAATGTTGAATAGATCAAGAACTTCATGAAGAATGAATTGTTCAAGAATCTCTAAAAGAATATGCAAAAGTAAGATGAATATCGTCGTAAATGAAGAATGAAGCATTCCAAATTCTAAAAGAAACGTTATCACATTCAATAGCCAAAAGAATATATTAAAGTTTGAAAATATTAGTCGTAAATGAAGAATGAAGTATTCCCAATTCTACAAGAAACACTATAACATTCAATAGCCAAGTTAATATATGAATGTTTGAAAATTCTAGGCATAAATGAAGAATAAAATATTCCAAATACAATAAGAAGCACCATACAGACTCCATAAGCACGGGAAAACGCCAAAAGTGATAAACGTGAAACTTCAAGAAGAAGGAATTGATCAACACACTACGAGTACTTATAGCTATTAGATATACAAATGTTTAAAATCCCAAGCCAAGACGTAAAAATTACTACAAATCACTTCAAACAAAACCCAAATTCTCCAGAAAATTTCTTAAGACTAACATTCATAAAGCATTTTAAGAGTTAAGGGCCCAAAATACCATTTTCAGCCAAAATTTGGAATGGAGTTTTATTTACTTGGCCCTCATTTTCGGATAACGTCACGAATCCCTAACCAGGACAACATCATGTTCACACATGATAAAAAATACATGTTTCGATTTTTTCAAAATTGTTTTAAATATTAAATTTAGATAATTTTACCTCAAAATTGTCATTTTTTAAATCAAAGCCAGCTAATTTTAAATTGCATTTTGATGAATTACCTCATCTATTTTTATTTATTAATCGAAGTATTTTTAATTCTTGGCTTAATAATTAGTACTATTTTTTTTTTAAATTCCAATGTCTTGTTTTATTTATAATGAAGAAACGTTACCTTTCATGGTATGATATTTTTAATAATTATTTTAGGTTTAAGTAAAACATTATTAAACTATTTAGAAATGAGAAAAAAACATGCACATATTTCAATCATATGCATTCCTTATTTTATCCTCAATGTTTTATATAAAGGAACGTATATATTCTGTCCTCAGGGTTTATTTTAAACTAAATTTTTTAAGCGGTCATATGAACTTTAAATAATACACAATTGGTAAAAACTCTTTAAAATTTTTCACAAGCAAAAATTTTCCCAGTCTCATTTAACGAGGATTTCTTTTCATTTATTTCTTTTTTTCCCCCGAGCAATTTTGTCGAGCAGACGATGTTTTTCTTGTGTTGCCATTTGACGATGAAGAAAAACTGAGGTGCCACCGTCTGACAATTATTTTCTCTTCTTAACCGTTCATGCTTCAATTCGCGAAATCCCCGCGACCAGTTACGGGAATGAACCGACGACAAAAATAACTCAAGCATAAGACATTGTTTGATGGGCGTGTTCCATTTTTACTTAGTTTTCAGGATTTTCTGTTCCTTTACGAACGTCCTCAATGCCAAGGTTATCGGCATTCGATCGATTTTCGAACTTTTTATGTAGATTTGACGGACATTATCTGGAAGCAAAGAGAGCGTTTTGAGGAATTCATACACAAAGGAAAAAATGAACGAGATTAGTTTTGCTTTTAGTGTTGTTGTATTAGAAGTAGAACATCGTTAAATGAACTGTAAGATAAGGTTGATTTAACACGATTTTTCACAATATGTAATAGTTTAAGGCTTTTTTATTTAGGAATTCCTATCTAATAGCATCGGTTTCTGGACAAGTAATCAATTGTGTTTACAATTTTTTTTTTTCGTGATTATTGTTAATACATCGTTTTTCTTTTCTTTTTTACTCATCTGGTGACAGCATTTCATTTTGTATCATTAGTAAAGATAAAAAATTGAAACGGTTATTTTACATCTGAAAATTACACGTATCGTTCCAGTAATACGACAAATAAATGTGCAACCAATAAATTTTAAATATAAAATGGATCAAATTATAAAACATTAAGAAATGGCCGTAAATTGAAATATATAATAATTGCAATTTAAAAGATAAAAAATGCTAATTATCAAGCTTTAAGCTTAAAATATCTCAATGCCCAATTCGCTAACATGCTGTCTAAATAAATAGAAGGGTTCACTTTTCAAGCTATTGAGGACACCAGGTCTAATTAGCCCTAGTATGCAAAGGGAAAAAAAAAAAAAAATTACCCTAGAGCGACATATCAAAAGCTTCCGTCACTATCACTGTTTAAAGAAACGAGGTTTGGTTTGGCTTGTCGCTCTACTGTCATTTTGTGCACACTTTAGGCTAATTAGACCGGGAGGTTAGAATTTGAGGTATCCCAGAATTTTATGAGGGTTTTGTTATAAGATTTACGTATTATGTATAGCAAATATCAATATCTTTTGTCAAGCAAAAATGGTCGTGTATCTAATTCACTCTTTGCTTGTTCTTATTTGGTATATGTATATTTCATGTGTTGTGCCCCTATAGTGTCTATGTATCTTTCATGTGTTGTATATATATATATATATATATATATATATATATATTTCTCTCGGAGGATATATAGGACGTTAAAACAGACAAAGGTAGAGCTACCTCCTTTTTAATCAAGCTTTCATTTTTTTTTTTTTTTTTTTTTTTTTTTAATTTTCCAAAAGGGATCTATAACAAAAGCAGTCCATCCAAGAGTAATTGTCCTAAATTTGAATGCTGTATAGACACAGGGAAAAACTTTCACTAAAAAAACAAAATGTCGATGGGAAACGCATCATAATCTTATTTTCTGAAAGCAATGATTACAGCACATGTCGTTGAATCAAGGCGGATTTCAAACCTTATTTATTTTCTTTCATGAACAAGAAATGCACCCCTCCCCTTTGACTGGTAACTCAGTGGTGATAACGCCGTTAGAATGTTCTAGGGCTGAGTTTCCAATTCCCAATTAGAAATGACGAGTCTCATTGATGATGATGACAACGCTTAAAAGCATTTCTCACCGACAGTTTGCAGGCCAGTGAAACTTTTCTGGATTATCTCGATTACAACGAGAAAAATCGAGATAGTTACCTCTAAAAGTTACCTCTAAGTAAATAATAGGGGGAAAATAAAAAAATTAAGTAAAAGGGAGAAAAAATTAACAATTTAAATATAAGGGAAAACAATTAAAAAATTTAAATAAAAGGGAGCCTCGCAAGTAAAAAAAATGGATTTAGATTTTAATAACAAAATAACTTACAATCAAAAATAATTGGAATGTGTATGTATATTTTTCTGCAATGGATTACCTGGAATTAATAAATCCCAATATATATATCAATTATATAATAATTAATAACATGATGAGAGGATATTGAACTCAAACAACTAAATAGGAATTTTAAAAGCATTTTTTAAACGATTCTAAATGCTACCACCACAGTCCTTCCAATAGATTAATGGCCTTATTATACAGCCAATGTTAAAATGCGTATTCTTACAAATAACTATCAAGAATTCAAAACAACTTTTTTTCCAGAAAAGCCAATTAAAATTTGTGTTTTAAAAGAACAAGATTTGAAATGCCTGCAATAGAATGAGAATTGGACACATGCATTAAAATTAAGTCATGCATAAATGTTAAGAAATAAATCATAAATGAAACATAATATTTATTTATTCAATGATATACGAACTTTGTATAACATCTTTAAACTGTTCATATTTTATATTTCTTTCAGATATGTAGGATGTGCATAGTTAAACATCCTCTATTTGGATATACCAATTTTAGTGTCAATCCGTCTCAAAAACATAGAATTTTATTCTAGAGAAAAAAAAATACTGCTGTATCCAAAATGTAAGACCCATTTTCAATTTAAAATTCCCGGGGCTTATAGAATTTCATTTTTTTTTTTTTAGGTTGCTGACACTGTCCTTGACATCTGTGTGAAATTTGACGTCAAACTAATCATTAGTGTTTGAGTTACGCTTGGTTTTGTGAGCCGCTAATGATTCCGGCGATTTTTGAAATGTCTGAATGAATTGAGCAAATAACTTGCATTAAATTTTGTTTGCGAAAAAGTATAGAATGTTGCAGAAGGCATTCAGTGAGCATTCCTATATTGCAAAAAAATGTTTAGAAGTGGTATAAGCAGTTCAAAGAAGGCAGAGAATACGTTGAAGACGAAGAGCCCTCTGGTCGACCATCAACCTCGACCTACGAAGCTCACGTCCAAAAAATTACAGATTTGGTGCTTGAAAACCGTCCGTTTACAGTTAGAGACCTTGCTGATGATGTTGGAATTTCAAAAGGATCGGTCAATTTAATTTTGGGCCTCAAACGCGTCAAATCTCGATTGGTACCGAAAACCCTGAATGCGCCAGCTCACACTGCATTGATTCTTCGGGACTTTTTCACCAAAAATGAAACCCATATCATTCCACGACCACCGTATTCACACCGTGCGACTTCTGGCTATTCCCTAAAATTTTCTATTGATAATCTAATGAGCATTGAAATCTAACAAATGAGTAATAAATATCGATTTTTTTACTCAATTAACATTTCAGGCTTAAGAATTCCTTCTAAACTGGAAAGTTAGTAAAACCTTTTTTTAAGACCGTGTTGTTGTATCGTAAAGATAAAAAGTTAAAATATAGAATGTATAATTTAGTTAAAATATAGAATATATATTAAATAGCAACAAGAATTAAAAAATAAAATTATTAAAAAAAGCATTAAAAAATTAAAATTGAAATGTAGCAGAACAACCAATGAGAATTATCGTAAAAACATTTTACAAAGCTTATTAATTATTTTAATTGATGATAAGTATGTCTCTCGAAAAACATATTTTCTCTGTCTTTTATTTTTCTTTTAAATTTCTGTTCAGAATATGTTGCCATAGATCAACTTGTTGTTACGTCTGTAAATTATATATTCTTATGAATTTTTAAATTATTAATTAAGTTTTAAAACGGAAGTCCCTAATTTATTCTGATTCATGGCCCAATTGAAATAATATACTCAGTTAACATGTAGGTGTATTCAGCTTCAAACGTGTTGGTGTCACTGCTTTCAGAAAAGATTAAAATCGATTGTGATTGTGACAATGCGACTTATATCGATATTCTGTGAAATGGAAACAGCTTTTGATTCATGGAAATAAATGTAGTGACCGAAATAATTTTTAAGAAACCTAGAATTACTGCCATTACTTACATCTCTGTGTTAAATATATTTCAGTATAAAAATGGACATAAGCATAAAATTATCAGCCACATTTTATATTTAAATTATCTTTATAATTTTATTTCACAATAACTACATAATCAATTTAAGATTGATTAAACATCACAATATTCAGTTTTCTATAAAAAAGAAAACATGAAAAGGCATTCGAACAGTTCGTGACACTATATAATATCTTTTGACATTTAATTCCAGAAATCGTGCAATCATAATTTTAGACTCAAGTTTCGTGCTGTTGTTATGAGTAATAATATCATCAGAAAGAGGGCATACTATTTTTTATTAATAGGAAAATATTGATACTCTAATTTGTTGTGAGCATATTTCATGAACTAAACAAAATCGTAAAAGATACCTAACTTTTAAAATGTAGTCTCCATTTCAGAATGTAGATTGCTTTTTCCTTTTAAGTTATAAGGGCCTGATGGCCGAGCGACTAGAGCTCTGGTTCTCGATGTCCCGGATTTCGAAAGATGAATGTATGCATATTTGGAACAATATCTGATGTCATAAAAGAAATTGTACGGAAAAAAGCGAATTAAAATTGCCGATTTAATAATGAAAAAATGGGGCCTGATGGCCGAGTGGCTAGCGCTCTGGAGCTCGGTACCACATGTATCGGGTTCAAATCCCGAAGTTGCCATGGATGTTTGTAGAGGTTCGAAGTCCACTTTAAACCGTAGGTCTCGGTCTTATGTGAGAGTTGTGGGGGTAGTGTTACTCGCATCCGTAGCATATCTTCTAGCGACACATACCCTCTGGGTAGTGCTAAATGAGTAACAGCGTTTGTCGGTGTAGCCCACACGACATGTCTTCTTCAAAGTTAGTTGGTATTGGATTGTTTACAGGGACGTGGTCAATACGACCCAATCCTCGACGTAATTTAAAAAAAAATTAAATTATAAATTTAATCATCGTCGACCGATATATTATTTTTACTTTTGTATAATAAGATTACCAATGGGCAATGATTTTATGGCAGGATTTATATGCCTAGTGTGGGATTTGGGAGAAAACTTGGAGATTCAACAGTTTGATCGTCAATACTTACACGAGTCTCAATCTTTTCAAGGTCTCAATCGAGTCAATCGTTTCTGAAAGCAGTGACTTCAACGGACATCGCTACTTGAGCTCTTATGCTTAGCACATATTTGGATATATATATGCACATTTAGAACTCTTTTTAAAGCAGGTTTCACTCCAAGGCGTTCAATGGTCACCGATCACAAATCACAGCGTATGACGCGTAAGGCTTGTGATGATTCGATGCTTCACTCTTTGGTGTGAAGACGGCTTTAACCCAAAAAAGATAGTTTGCACGTTTTTCTAAATACATTTTATTATTAATACATAGACCAGTCACATTAATGTGACCACCATCTACTTTCGACGTCAACGTGAAATAACCAATCACAAAAGGCAGGTGACAGCACATTGCAGTGGAGTGTATATAATGGATGTCCTAGGGCATCGGAAAGCATTTCAATCGTTGGCGTAATGCAGAAATGTAGCGATTTGTCCGACGTCCAAAAGAGCATGATTATTGGCTTTCAGGCCAAGGGTGGAAGCATTTCGGAAACGGCTAATTTGTGAACTGTTCGCGTGCCGCCGTGGTAAAAGTATACCGTGCATGGCAAAATGGCCCTATCCAAAATCAGCGGCGTGGCACATGTGGTGCACCACGGGCTATAGATGACAGAGGCGAACGAAGGCTACGGAGATGCGTTCGGGCGAATAGACGTGCAACTGTTGAGCAATTGACCACCCAGATGAACAAAGGAACTACCAAGAGTGTATCCTCAACAATGGTTCAGCGAACGTTGTTGCTCATGGGCCTCCGCAGCAGACGCCTGGTTAATGCACCTATGCTGACTGCTGTTCATCGGCGACGAAGGCTGGAATTTGCACGCCAGTACCGAAACTGGCGACAGGTGGCTTTTTCCGATAAATCACGTTTTATGCTCCATCGGACAGATGGACGTTGGCGTATACAGCGTGAAACGTCTGAAAGCAAACACCCTGCAGCAATTACAGGAAGTATCCAAGCTGGAGGAGGGAGCACTATGGTTTGGGGAATGTTTTCCTGGAATTCACTGGGTGCACTCATCATTGTGGAAGGCACGATGGATCAGCCCAAGCACGCATCTGTCCTTGCGGATCATGTCCCCCCCTACATGCGAATTTCTTTTCCAGCAGCACAATGCGAGGTGTCATACAGCTCGCAGTGTGGTTCGAAGAGCACCAGGATCAGTTTACCGTACTCCCCTGGCCCGCAAACTCACCGGATTTAAACCCAATCGAGAATCTGTGGGACCACCTCGATCGGGGTGTTCGCGCCATGGATCCTCAACCGCGTAATCTAGCGCAGCTGGCCACGGCACTGGAGCCGGCATGACTCAACATCCCATGAACACCTTCAGAAACCTAATTGACTCTCTTCCTGCACATCTCGCTGCGGTCCGCTCTGCCAAAGGTGGCTATTCTGGCACAGTCCAATCACATTAATGTGACTGGACTGTGTATAACATCACAGGACATTGTTGTAATAATAAAAATGTAATTTTAATAACATGCCATATTGTATCATAATCCTTCGCAATATTGCAGATTAGCATTTTTTATCATACGTGGGCATTTTTTTTTTTTTTTGGTACGATGTTCACAAAAAATCATGGTTTGGTTTGTCGTTCTCCGGTCATTTTGTGCACAATTTAGTATAATTAGACCGGGACCTGCAGTTTAACGTGAATTCCGAACCACGGATTCCACTCACAAATATCCATGCTAGCGCCAGAATTTAAGGTTGAAGCCTTTGATACCAAAGGCCAGAGCGCTAGCCAATTGTCCATAATGTTTCTCAGAAAATGCCGGGGAAGAAAAAGTAAAAGCAAAAGTTATTATTTAAAACAAATAAATCTTCTTGGGCACCACGAGAAAGTTTCATTTTAAAAATTTGTGTTTAAAATAAGGACTCCTTTGCAACATGAGTTTTAATGATGTGTGTTTTAAAATTGGCTTAAAAATATGTGTTGCAAAGGTTAACGATTTGTCAACATCAAGTCACGTGCTCTTTATTTCAGGTGCTATATTATTCATGACTCTCTAGTGCATACAATGTGTGATTTCGCCATTTAATTGTTTCAGCTGAATATACATATATATAAAATTTAGTTCAAACTGGGATTTTAAATTTAATTGAAAAATGAAATAATGACTTGCTTCTTGATATGTTTGTGAAATACTGCATCTTTGAAACTACTTTAATTGGCAAAAGACTTAAATAATCTGACCACACCATCATCATCATTGTCTCAACAGGTGGGCCAAGACCGTCTGTCTACTTGCAGATTTCGAAACGATACACGTTCCCTTTTTATGGGGTAGGGTTGTCAACCCTATGCCCAACTCTCTACAGCCATATTATGTTTTGACCAACTGTTTTAAGTGGATTCCGAACCACTACAAACATACATGGCACATACATGTCTCGAATTCGAAACCTGTGACACCGAGCGTCAGAGCGCTAGTCACTCGTCCATCATTAAGCCACCCCCGAATGTGTGAAATGCTGGCAAATCGATATCAAGTGGATTGATCGAGACTTTCAACTGGTCTCCAAGATAGATATATGGCAATAACTGTGCAACGTCAAGAGAACAGTTGTGTTAGAGAACTGAGTTCAGAGTTCATAGCTTCTATAGGAATATGTATTTCCATACAACTATATGCAGGAGACTCAATAATATTGGTGTCTGTGCCAGGCGATTAGCTGTTACATTCCCCTCATATATGCCGAGCACATTTAAACTGGAGTTTGGAACTAGAGTTTGGGGCTTCAGCCAGTTTTTAGAGAGCTGGCTCAATGTGATATTCAGTGACAAATTCCGCTTTAGTCTGAATACTGATTCTGGTAGGATTACGATATGAAGAGAATGTGGAATTCGTTTTAACTAGAAAATTTTCACAGAAAGACATTATTTTCCGTCAAGTGGAGTCAGGGTGCGAGCATTCATAATGCTGGACTCATGCACAGAATTCTATATCTTTAAACGAGAACCTGTGACTGTTAAAAGATGCAGAGACGTAGTTCTGGAGCCTAATGTTCTCCTGTTTCGAGGTGCTGTTGATTCGGATTCCTGATGGAAAAAGTGGCTTGCCATCATGTTGTATGATCGACGACTTCTTAGAAATGGATTGGTACCACTGGCTTCAGATTCAAATCCTGTCGGTGGCAGGGATGTTTGTGAGTGGTTTGGAATGCAAGTTAAACTGTAAGTCCCGGTATAATTAGCCTAAAGTGGGCCCAAAATCACCGTAGAGCGACAAACCAAACCAAATTTTTTGAAGTGGAAAATATCCATTGCATGTCGTGCCCTGTTTACTCACTTGATCTGAATCCTTTCGAGCATCTGTAGCATATTCTCGGGAGACAACTTTCAGCGCAGCCCATCCGCATCCCCCAAGTTCTCTTTCAGAACTAAAAAGAGATCTCCTCGATGTTTGGAAAACTACTTGAAACCTTAACTCATCCACAATATCATAAAGTATGGAAAATCGTTGCGCAGTGTGCCTGGATACTAGAGATGACTACACACCCTACTAAACTGCCCCATCACCTTTTTATTTCCTTTGTCTTTCACTTGAAGTTGTTATTTCTTATCTCACTTGGTCGACAGCAACATCTAAATCAAAACCATGAAACCATATCTTACAACGGCGAGTAGTGATAAAAGGTAAAAAATGCAATTTCTTTTTGCCCTTGACCTTACATGCGTATCCACAGGGAAAAGTCTGACTTTACCCCACCTGTTATACCCCCGGGTATTAGGTATTCATTCGGCACTTGTAACACGGTTCCACATGGGAAAATTAACATGCGAACTACTCTTATGAAAATTTACTTTCAAACTGCTTTTTTTGGAAAATAGAAGTGATTCTTCTCCTTTCGCATTTTTTTTCTTATTTTATAACCATTTTACACTTGCATATCACGTTTCCCGCAATTTCAATTTCTATTTTCTTAATTATTCACGTAATTTCCTATTCTGATTAACTTTTGGACACCGGTATACTTTAATGTGAAAACAAAAAATTCAATGGCAATTTCACTCACACATTTAAAAAAAAAAAACTGTATAGTATTATATATACTTTT
The DNA here is from genome assembly GCA_021605075.1 of Caerostris darwini. Classification (NCBI taxonomy): domain Eukaryota; kingdom Metazoa; phylum Arthropoda; class Arachnida; order Araneae; family Araneidae; genus Caerostris; species Caerostris darwini. The sequence continues at coordinate 153,162 of BPLQ01004939.1, read as the reverse complement.
AATAATGATAATTATAATACATATATGTATTTATAGTTTAAATTAATCATTTTTTAGAAAATTGTATCAAATTACACTCTATTGAAAAATGGCAGCCTAAAATCTTTCTCCAAAAGTGGAAATGAATTCGGTCTCTGTTCTTTTCTTGTTGACTATGTAGTTTCACATAAATTATGTTCTGGTGTGATCAATTTTTTCGTACGTTCAAATTTATTAGATTAAAAGCCTGAGCGACTTGGTGGAATAACACATTGGGGTTTCGAACGGCGCTGCTAATCTCTAAAACAGTCAAATGAAGACGAATTATAAAGTTTCCGTATATATGAGGGGGTATGATATCATAAGTCTGTTGGTATTCCTGCTGGAATAGAGATTAAGGATGCGAACTTCCCCAGATACCACAATTAGGGTAATTCATTCAAAAATTTCACAGTCAAAAATGGGATGAAAAGTAGCAAGTTTAGCAGTGATTCATCCTTGGAAATGCTGAATCTGCTATATCTATCTGCTATTCTGGTGATAAAAGACTTTAGGTTAAAATGTATAGCAATGTTTTACAGATTATAATTTTCAAAATATACATTAACTTTTGGGATTAAAGAAATGTCGAATAATATTAATAGACTAATGTATGTAGCCCAAAAGAACACCTTTCAATCAGTTTCATTTTTATGGCAATAATTTAGCATAAAAGCGAACACACATGCCAACCAGTAAGAAATCAAGTTACTGTAAACTGGATTTAATAACACTTTGCAATTTTTTTAATAATTATTTCATAAAATCTTATCTTAATTTATATCTTAATATAATCTTATTTAATCTTAAAAACAATCGAAGAATGTGTTAACTAGAATAAAAAATGATCAACAATATTTCAGTCTGTTGTTTTTTAATATTTTGTATTTTAAATAAAAATAATTATTTGAAGATGGGGTGCGAAAAGTTTTTATTGCTACTGTATAGCAATAATTTAATACAAACTTCAGAACGATTCAGATAGTGGCAAGAAATGGAAGATCGAGTTTAGGATCCACCATGTCCGATACATTAACTTTGGCCTTTTTTTTTAATTTTAAACAAATTAGTAACTTAAAAGAACATGGTTAAATCCTTTGTGACACGACTAACATAAGAATTATAAACAACAATCTACTTCCATTTCACTTTATTTTTTTTTTAAATTAAAAACAATTTTTTTAAAATCTAAAAGTTAACAACTTCTGTTAAGCAGTATAAAATTCCAATAGTATATTTAAAATAAATATAACCGCTTTTATATGTTTAAAAGGCAAACAAAATTTGTATATAAACAAAATAAATTTGTTTATATAAATTTGTTTTATAATTTTGTTTATATAACAAAATAAATTTGTTTTATAATTTTGTTTATATAACAAAATAAATTTGTTTTATAATTTTGTTTATATAACAAAATAAATTTGTTTATATAAATTTGTTTTATAATTTTGTTTATATAACAAAATAAATTTATTACGTAAACAAATTTATTTAAAATTATTATTTTAAAAATTCGTTAAAAATAAATTGTAAATTTGGATAAAATATTCACTTAATTGTTTCCAAAAATATAGAAGGTATCAGTGCATTTTTAGAACGATTTCAATAAATGATCGAAAAAAAGAAAAAAATATCGTCTGCCAAAAGAATATTATTTGATATGAAGAATATCTTCTGCTTCCTTTAAATTTATTCTTTTTTTCTAATGTTTGTATGAAAACATGCTTTGCTTACAAAGAAATGTTTTAATATTTTCTAAAGATAAACATTTTCATTCCATAAGCTTATAGAAATTGCTTTTCATTTTTAAAGTTTATGGTTACGTCGTAATTCAAGGAGAAAATACCAATTCTTATCCAAATGATCCATCAAAAACAATAAAATTGAAGTGCTATTTACGTTCGGAATTTTTAAAAAGTGATATTATTACAAACATAACTGCTAAAAGAGAACAAATTTGAAAGCAAAATTATATATTATGTAGTGCCTCATAAAAGTTTTTACATAGACGTCTATGTATGCACATTGTTAAATAAAAAGTTATTAAAGAAAATTTTTGAAAGTTTATTACTTTAAAACTATTAAATTTGAATATATTTTGATTTTATTTAGATTTTGTTTGTATTATTTAAAATAAATTTGTTTTAAATATAACGATACATAACGGTCAGTCAAGAACAGTTAAATTCGATAAACAATTTTTAGTACTTGGCTCAATATCCAAAAGATTTAACAGCATGTTTAATTGTTTTGTTATAGATTTGAAGTATTTTTTTAATAAATTCTATGTCTGTTGTTATGTTTTATTTTTTCTTTTTTCTATATTTTATTTACATTTTATTTTGATTATTTAAAATAAATTGGTTTTAAATATAATAATACATAAGAAAGGTCAGTCAAGAACAATAAAACTCGATAAAAATTATTCGTCTGCTTGTTAAACAATTTTTAGTGCTTGGCTGAATATCCAAAAACTTTAACAGCACGTTTAATCGTTTTGTTATAGATTCGAAGTATTCTTTTAATAAATTCTAAGTCCATTTTGTTTTAAAATTTATGCATTGAAGATTTTAGCTGCTCTTTGAGGGAATATCATTCTTTCCAATTCTATTTTTGAATTCTGATCAAATATGTCCGATTGGATTGAAACCAGATGATTGAGGAAGCATTTTAAAGATTTATTTATGTTGGTAAAACACAATCACAATCAAATAAGGCAGTATAGTTTTAGCAATATCAACAAGACAGTATGATTAGTTTTAGCAGAATCAACAAGGCAGTATGATTAGTTTTAGCAGTAGCAACCAGGCAGTATGATTAGTTTTAGCAGTAGCAACAAGTCAGTATGCTCAAACAAAACGGTATGCTTAGATTTGGTTTGTCTCTCTACGGTCATTTTGAGCACACTTTAGGTTAATTAGACCAGGACCTACAGTTTAATGTTGATTCCGAATCAATAAGAAACATCCATGCCTCCAACAGGATTCGAACCTAAAGCCTGTCGTACCATAAGCTAGAGCACTAGCCAACTGGCCACCAGGTTACCACCCCAAATGCGGAGCAGTTATTTTTGCAAAATCTTCCCCAAGGCCAATGACCTCTCTGTATTACCCGTCGGTGGTCTCTTTGCGGTATAAGTGATTAAATACGAAATCTACTGATGTACACAGAGAACAGTACATCAGGAGGCTTAGGTACATGCAAATAGGATTAACGTTTAGGTTTGGTTTGACTCTCTACGGTCATTTTGTGAACACTTTAGGTTAACGAGACTGGGACCTAATTACCTGATTAGGACGGCTCAAACAAAATTAACGTGGATTCCGAATCACTAACAAACATCCATGCCACCGCCAGAATTCGAATCTGAAGCATATGGGAAGCTTAGGATTGTTGATCTGAAGCTTAGGATTGTTATTTTAATAAAAAAATTCTTTGTAAACTGATTATTTAATTTTTAATTTTGAGATGGCAACATACAGTTACTGATTTATGATAAAATCGTTGAATTCGAACTTACTTACTCAATAAAACGATATGTTCAAATCATGATATTTTGAATGATGGCTCATATTAGAGAGCCCTCCTTTACCATGTTTAATGAATTCAATAATTTCTCTTTTTAAAATTTTTCTTCCGAATTTATCTAAATCATTTTGCAAATTCTAGATAAAATTTATTACATTTACATTCTTTAAGAAATATAACACTGTAAAAAAACATTTTTTTTGTTTTTGACTTTCGAATCTTTACACTAATGAGGAGGTTCTGATTTCCCAATTGTCACGATACCTTGCTGATTAAATTATTTTTTGAATTTACACATTATCCATAAATTTCTTGAAATTTTGCTTTATATTTAGCAGCTGATAATCTGGGATTTATGTCTAATTTTCGAATGATGATTCGCTTCATAAGATAATTTTGTTCCAGACCTTAATTTTCTAGTAACATTTTATGATAGAAAAAACATTTTTTAAGCACTTACTTTAACTATTTGATATTAATTCTTTAAAAACATAACCTTTTTCTAAGAGCAAATATAATAATTAATTAGAGAATTTCGAACCATACGTGCTTTCCTAATGCAGTCAGAGAAATGTTTTATTTATATTAATAAACACTAAATAAAGACAGTGAAATCTATGTTATTAAATCAGATGATTTTACTAACGGATTTAAAGATTTTACTAAGACGATTATTACTAGCAGAAGATTTTATTTAATATGTGCTTCGTGTTTTAACATAAATGTGTTTGTAAAAGTATTAAGATCAAACATAAATGCAAATCAGATAAATTTAACGAAAACATTTGCGAGATTTACTATATTTAACATCAAAAATAATTTTTTTTTTAATTATTTCAAATTTTAAGAAATATTATCTGTAAATAAATCGTTTTGTATTAAGTAGAATATCTTGATGTTCTTTTTATGCTGAAATCTTTTGAAATTTTTAAATATTTCTACTCTCATTCTTGACATTATACTCGTAATGAGAACCATATATGCAATTTTTTAATTATTTCAAATTTTAAGAAATATTATGTGTAAGTAAATCATTTTGTATTAAGTAGAATATCTTGATGTTCTTTTTATGCTGAAATCTTTTGAAATTTTTAGATATTTCTACTTTTATTCTTGGCAATATACTCGTAATGAGAACCATATATGCACGAAAACTTTTGTGAGACACTTTATTTAAACGTTACTCATCTATCATAAGTTATAATATCATTTATTAAATATTTTTTTAAGGTAAAGAATAATTTAAAGTTTACATAATGCATTTACTTTTAATTTTATACATTGGGTTATACGTTGTGAATTTAAAAAAGAAGCATTTAAAGATTTCTATCAATAAAAAATTATTTTTAAGCTTGTTAATATTAAAAAAAAAAAAATTAAATACATCGATTGAGATTTAAATATGTGTATTTTATATGCATTTATTTATCGATTTACAATAAATGACACATGAAGTAATTTAAAGTAAGGCAACCTCTTCTAATAAACTCTTTAATTGCTCTAATTTTTCTTTTTTCGTTGTACAAAGATGGAAATCGTGTACCTCATTTATAATCACTCACCCACACCCACACACATATATATATATACACGTACGTGTGTATATACACGTATATAAATATATATATAACAGGAACTATACATCTATGCATAAAAAATGATACTATAACCTTTTCGAAATAATTTTTTTTCTAATGCAGCTGGTTACACAAAGGCAGTTATCTTTCTGTCATAAGTAAAGGCTGCACCGACGTTACTCGCTTCGCACTACTCAGGGGTCACGTGTAGCTGGAAGGCACGCTACGGACGCGAGTTACACTACCTCCACAATGTTCTACGATCCTATTAGACGGGGACCTACATTTTAAAGTGAATTCCGAGCCACTACAAGCATTCTTGGCACCGCCGGGACTCGAACCCAAGGCCTGTGGTACCGAGAGCAAGCTACTCGGCCATCAGGTCCTTTTCGAAGTTATAAAAATAATATGTTATTAGTTTAATAGCGATGTTATGAGTCTCTTCAAAAAATATGAACCAGTATCGTTTCCATGTCTGCTTAGAACATTTAGTGACACATCGCCCCCCTCCCCAAGTTATACCAATAACGCATCAAATCGCAGAGACCTCTAGAGAAGAAAACTAACCAAAATTTTAAACATTTTTGTTCTGTTATTGTTTTATTGTTATTATTATTGCTTGTTTTTTTCATTTTATTTGTATTGTATTTATTTCTCCTTTTTGTTTTATTTAGAAAATAATGTTCCACAGATAAGTTTTCTTTTATGCTAATTAAAACTATACTACTTACATTAAAATTTTAATTCAGTAATAAAATAATTCTTCTTCGAAGAAGCAACAGCGCCATGATGGGCCATGGATGTTTGTAGTGGTTCGGAATCCACTTTAAACTGTAGGTCCCGGTCTAATAGGATCGTAGAGAGTTGCGGGGGCATTGTTACTCCGCATCCGCGGCTTATCTTCAAGCTACACGCGCCCCCTGGGTAATGCAAAGTGAGTACGTCTGTGCAGCGCTTGCCTTAAGGCATCCAAGACCAAGTTGTCTAAGTGTTTGCCAGCTGCATTGGAAAAAAAAAAAAGGTTTGGTTTGGTTTGTCGCTCTACGGTCATCTTATGCACGCTTTAGGCTAAACAGACCGGGACCTACAGTTTAAAGTGGATAACGAACCACTACAAACATGCATGGCACCGCCGGGACTCGAACCCGAAACCGAGCGTCAGAGCTCTTAGTTCCAGGCCCCTTAATGTTCAAGGACTTGATATTTAGTGATATACATCGAGTACGCAGATAATAAATACATTTGAATGTTATTTCTATGCATATTTTTCATTCTTAAATTTTTAAATAGGATCATACATAAGAAATAGATATTTAAATTTTGGGCTCACTTTGTTTTAGTCAAAAAAAAAAGCGTAAAAGCTTTGAAAAAATATACTTTATGAAAAATATTAATACTGACTAGAAAATTAAAAATATATATATATTTTTTTTTAGTCTATTTAAAGCACTTTCGTGTGGAAAAAAGAATCTTTCATAAGAATATTATTTTGAGGATTTGGAAAATCAATGATAATAATATTTAAATGAATATTAAAATATGATAGCATACTTTTTTGATCCTACTAAAAAATTACCAAAGATTTAAATTAATCCTATTATTGTTATTTTTCTAAAGCAGGGGTGGCCAACCGAAATGATCTTGCGGGCCATTTTAGAAATGCATCATAACTCCGCGGGCCGCATATAAAATTATATATCCCCCATTAGATTTAGACACATTATAGACATGTTCTCTTACATGTTTATTCTTACATGTAAACATAGATAATATAATAATAATGATACTAAACGCACATCGTAAAGAAATATATAACACTAAAAATGAAATATAAAAAATATATAAATGTAAACGAAATAAAAAAATGGAATCATTAAAAAATATTTATTTTACTAGTACAATGTTTGTTTCTCCACTCATCATGAGTTCACAGAATATAATTTAATTATTCTGCAAACTCATAAATGAAACAGGCAATATCTGTGATATATTTGCAAGAATATTATTTTAAAATCAAAGTTAATTTTTTTCTCATAATTTCGACAGTTAATTTTTGAATATATGGATACACACATAATGTTTTTTTTTTTTTTTTTTTTTTGGCTTTCCGTAATTTGGCCATTATAAAATAAATATATTTCGTAAAAGTGTGATAAATCTTGCCAGCCGGAAATATGTTCATAAATCGACGCAGGTTGGCCCCCCGTCGTCTAAAAGATAGCAAGGTTTAACGAAAATTAAAAGTATCCTTGATGAGTACTTAATCAAAAGTATAACGATGCGTATTTTTTTAAAAGTATCCATGTAAATACTTAATGTAAAGTATCCATGATGAGTACTTAACGGAAAGCATCATGATGTGTATTTTATGCAAAGTATCCATGAGGAGTACTTAATGGAAAGTATCCGTGTAAATACTTAATGTAAAGTATCCATGATGAGTACTTAACGGAAAGCATCATGATGTGTATTTTATGCAAAGTATCCATGAGGAGTACTTAATGGAAAGTATCCGTGTAAATACTTAATGTAAAGTATCCATGATGAGTACTTAACGGAAAGCATCATGATGTGTATTTTATGCAAAGTATCCATGAGGAGTACTTAATGGAAAGTATCCGTGTAAATACTTAATGTAAAGTATCCATGATGAGTACTTAACGGAAAGCATCATGATGTGTATTTTATGCAAAGTATCCATGAGGAGTACTTAATGGAAAGTATCCGTGTAAATACTTAATGTAAAGTATCCATGATGAGTACTTAACGGAAAGCATCATGATGTGTATTTTATGCAAAGTATCCATGAGGAGTACTTAATGGAAAGTATCCGTGTAAATACTTAATGTAAAGTATCCATGATGAGTACTTAACGGAAAGCATCATGATGTGTATTTTATGCAAAGTATCCATGAGGAGTACTTAATGGAAAGTATCATGATGTGTATTTTATGTAAAGTATCCATAATGAGTACTTCATAAAAAGTGTACATCTTTAAAATATTCATGAGGACTACTTTAGAAAAAGTATTCATAAGTAAAGTATCCATAATGAGTATTTTATCAAAAGTATTCACCATGAATATTTAATAAAAAAAAGTAACAATCATGTGATATATATAATAAATCATAAAATAAATATATTTTCGGGTTGACCGCCCCTGATCTAAAGGATATGTTATCAAAGATTGTCCACGATTTTAAAGAGAATTTGTGTCTTTCCAAGAATAATATGTGAAAATATCTAATAATTTTTTTCCACCGTATATATATATATTTATGAATGATAAAATAATAGTGAAATGTAACAAATTTTGCCGTAGTTAATTTTTTTTTTTTTGTATTCGGAACATTATACAGTTTTCGTGTGAAATGATGGACCCCAATTGAAGAAGCTATGTTCAATTTTGACGCGTGCCAATAAAACCGTCCGATATTAAATAAGTCAAAAACAAAAATCAAGTGTAGGTCAGCACAGAGAGGAAAAAGAATAAATACATAATTAAAAAAAAAAAAAAAAAAAATACTGCCATCGAATTCGAAAAAGTATGTGGGGGAGGGGGGTCATGGATATTAGCGTTCTGAATACAACCGGAAGAAGTACGAAAAAAAAATCATAATAAAAAAAAAAAAACTATTTCCCCAAAACAAAAGAACTGCATAGAGAAGAGGGAAGAGAATAAACGGTTGAATCATTCCGCGCTCCCATTGGTCGATCCCCTTCACGTGACCCCGAGCCATCATGACTATCGAGGTAGAAGATGGAAAACTGTCAGACGATCACCTGAGCGACTAGAAGCAGCAGCCTCTCCGGTGTGTGCTATAACTGCGAAAAGAAATCGTTTGTTTATCCTCAATTTCGTTCTGCTTTTAGAGTTAAAGGTAAGTTGAAATTGTCTTTCTCCCCCGCTTTACTTTTTTTATACAATTTTTCAGGCCATGCAAGTGTTTTGAGAACCTTGTAATTAAAATATTTTTAAATATATTCTGGTATGGAGATATAAATAAATTAATTTTTCGTGTAATTTAAATATTTTTTGGAGCGATATGTTCTTTCGTAATAATAGAAATATTAGAAGTATAAAATAAAAATTGAAATTCGACGTAACTGAGATTTTTTTTTATTCAAATTAAAATTAAAAAACAAAAAAGAATATTAAGTTTATGTCGCAATCATTATTAATTAATTTAAATACTTTCTATGAAATTTAATTCTTAGTGTTGTAATAAAATTTAAGTAATTTAAAATAATACTCTATGATTAATCATTTAAGGGTTATGTATATATTTTGAAATAACCGTTATTACTAAGTTATATTATTTAGTTTATAGTAATTTTTAGAAAGAAAATTCTATATTTATTAAAAAAAAACTATTCGTATGAGACACAATTTTTATTCAATTACAAATTTAAATATACTCAAATTGTGTAGAGAATTTTCAATATTTTTTCATTTTTGCACATCTTTTGAAATGAAAAAACAATTTTTTTTAACGTTAAAATTAAAATATTTTTATACATTTCGTCTTTTTGAAATTGTTGATTTACGTATTGTCTTATTTTAGTTTATTTTTTATTTTATTTTATTTTTATTTTTGCTTTTGAAACATTCAATAATGAAATAATATTTCCTATCTATAATCCGCGGAATAAAGGGCAAAATAAGGTAAAATCTCCGTTATGTTCAATTTGTGGTCGTTTTTTTACCGTAAATGTCGATAAAACTTAATTTAAAAATGCACTGCTTTTTTCCAAAAAAAAATCAATGAAATTTTTGTACTCTGATATTCAAGATTTTCGTTATTGTAATAAATAAGATTATTAATTGTCGAAATTTAAAAAAAAATTAGAATATATGACTAAATATTTGGAGTTTTTCGTCAAAAATTTCATTTAAAAAAATCTTGCTTTCTCATATGGAGTTTTTTGTTTATTATACATTTAATTACATGTATTTCTATGGTGAATATTTATTTTTTTTATCACTATATCTTCATACATATATATATATGTATGAAGTATACATATATGTAGGTATGAAGATATATTTATATACGTATATATATAGGTATATCTATATATACATATATACGTGGGTAGGAAGATATGCATAGGTATGAATTGAAGGAGAAACTCATACATATTACTCATAGGTATATCTTCATACCTATGTGTATATAGATACCTAGATATGAAGAAATACCTACATATAGTATGAGTTTCTGCATTTTTAATATAAGGTTGTTTCTAAATAATATTTTGTCATCAAAAACATTTTTTAAATCAGACAAATATTATGCAATTATACTTTAAGACGTTTATTTCAAATACATAAACGGAACTTAACGGTGCAAACCTTCAACTCCAAATTATTCTCTGCAATTCAGGAAAATAATGGAATTTCACAACATTTTAAAATATTTCTAAGAAAAGACTTAAATTTTCTCAGCAGTTTCGTGTGCATCCTAGTGACAAGTATCAAAAAATCATTACAACGGGGCACCTTTTCTCCACATGACTACCAACCAATGAATAAATCAAGCGCTAACCAAATAAACAATGTTCCCAGGCATTGTTCTCTCAGAAAGCCAGATGCGTATGCGAACTTCGCCGATTTTTCTTGTCTGTGCATTCAATCGACAGAAGTCTATTAAAATGTTTGGGTTTGTTCGTATACATATACATCAGAGTTGCGCAGACCGCGGCCAGCCATTGCTTTTGTAGCTGTCATATAACATCACATGTCCATATTATTTTAAAAATAAATGCACATAATAATTCACTCTTTTAAAAATATTTCTGAATTTGAAAAAGGATTAAAACATGGAATTTGATCTGGTTATTAAAAAGATATTATTTAATTTTTATTTTTTACATTTTTAATTATTTTATAAAATAATATAAATTTTTTAATTAATTATTAAAATTTAATCTGGAACGTGATGGCCGAGTGACTAGTGCTCTGGCGCTCGATAGCACAGGTTTCGGGTGCGAGTCCCAGCGGTGTCATGGATCTTTGTAGTGGTTCAGAAACCACTTTAAATAGTAAGTCCCGATCTAATATGATCGTAGAGCGTTGGGCGTAGGGGCTGACAATCCGACCCCATAAAAAGATAACATCTCCTGTCTAGAAATCTGCTAGTATGCAGACGGCCTTGGTCCACCATAGGGCTGTTGCGCCACTGATAAGGAGGATGATGAATATTTAAATATTGGGAAAAAATATTAATCAATGTTATGAAATTTATTGCGATTATATTTATCTATTGCAAATATATTAATCAATAGTATGCATTTATTTTTGCCAATAACGCACTAGCTGGGATAAAAAGCATTTCTATTTATTAGTTTTTTAATTAATTTATTTATTAACCTAACAACAATGATGCTACTGACTAACGAATCTTTAACCATTGGCAAATATTTGTTTCCAAAACTCATTATTGTTTTTTATGGGATTCCTCAGCTGACAGGTTTCTTTCAAATTTGTGCTCAACAAAGCAATTCTTACTAAAAAAGTGCAAGTCTATTTTTGTAAGCAAATATTTTTAAACAAAGCGTTTAAGCTTGAATATTAAATAATCTATAAATAGAAAAGATTTACTAATCATTTTTGAAATAACTATCACAAGATTTACAACAAATATTTTCAGCCTTATTAAATGAATGTAATATTACGCAACTAATCTGTTATTTAACTTTTATGGCATTAAAATATGGATATTAATTTTTAATACTCAGTAATATGTTATATGATTAAATTAGATGATGTCTTCATAAACCTGTTCATTCCTTACACATACACACACACCATATATATCTATCTATATATTGGTAAATACATTTAAATCGTCCTTTATAAAAAATATGCTGGGACTCTTAAAACTTGTTAAAGTAACAATAAAGAAAAAGTAATGAGGAATTTAAAAAACTAATACTGCTATGCATAGTAAGTGATAGTGGAGTGCAGTTTTGTAAAATAATGTTGCAATTTTCGATAGGTAAGTAAAAATTGTCATCCGTGAATACTTAAACAAAGCTATATGTTTGCTATACTTCAGGATTGACAAGTGAACTGAGAACTCATAATCAAGACTAGCGCACTAAATTTTAAAACTATAAATACTTTTAAAATATGGATATATATACTTTTAAAATACGGAGGAGAACTAATTAAAATTATACAGTGCTAGAATTTCATACTTTTTCAATGTATACTTATTGACCTTCTTTGGAGCGCAGTTTGGGGAAGGCTGTTTTGATCGATTAACTCTTCAAGCGTACGTTGCGATATAGACAGCTTATCTCTGAGGGTTCCGTTCTATTAACTCCGACGTATAGCAAAGCCTTTATTATATCACTGCCTGCCAGGTGGGCTTAAGGCAGACATGTGTAGACTTGTAAAGGCCGTGGACCGCACACACACTGCAAAATGATCATGGACCGCATCAAAAAATAAAAAATCATAATTTTCTATTATATTTTTGTTTCATTAATTGTATATATATATATATATATATATACAATTAATGAAACAATACTGTTCTTATATATATATATATAAGAATTTAACGTTGACATTAAATTAATTTGAGAGAAGTTTTAGAATTTAGTTCGATTTTTGTATTAAGCATGCATCTTCTTGTTATTTTAATTCTTTTATATTTTATCTATTAATTTATTTCAGTTTTTCTTAATTTCTTTCTTAGGAATATTAACAATTACAGTGCCTGATTCACCCTTATACCTTATTTTAATAGTGTCAATTACAAAAGTGATTAGTTCAAATGGTTTCTATTTGTCGATTTTTTTTTTTTTATTCTTGTCTATTAAAGACTTTTGTTCAAAAAAAATTTCCATCCTCTTATTTATATTTTTTTCTGCTTTATTTATTATTTTACTCACATTCTCTTTAAGTTTTATTTTTGTAATATTAATTATTATAATGTCCTGCTCATCTTTAAGTCTTATTTTAATAGTGTCAAATATTTATATATGAGCAAAACCATCTTTCAATAAAAGTACAAATTTGGACAATTACCAGACAATTGATCTGTAATATTTTTTTCTTTCTAATGCAGCTGGCAAACACTTAGACAGCTGTCTTGAATGCCTTAAGGCAAGCGCTGTATAGACGTTATTCACTTTGCATTACCCAGGGGGCGAGTGTAACTAAAAATAGTGTCAAATATAAAATTGATTAGTTTCTACTTATCGATTTTTTTTGTTATTCGGACCTAAAAATATTTGTTGAGCCAAAGATGGAACCTTAATAATTAATTCGTTAACGAACACAGCTACTTTGTTGAGCTTTGTTTCATTCATCCCATAAAAAATTCCAAGGATCTTTTGAACCAAAAATTTGTCGATGCATAATATTTTTATGGCAAACGAAATGAGACTCTTATTTAAAAAAATAACGAAGCTAGCAGCCCTTCATCAAATAAGCGCATTACTAAAAAAAGTTCTTATCTCCTACTATACAATACATTAAAAATGATTAAATGTTTACTTTTTTATAGAATGCAATCATGTTCCGTATTATAATATTTCTGTCAAAATCGTTGCTTTTGTTTCGCTGTCTGCATTATTATGTTTCGATTTCATTTTAAAAATAACAATTGTTTTAGAAATATTAAAGATTTAGACGAAGGACTGAAATATATGGCACAGTAATTCTGTGTATTGAATAAAAATTTAACTCTAACTTTCTTAAAAATTGCAAATTTAATATCAGAGGAAATTTTAAAAAATTACAAACTTCCTTAAAATAACAAAGAAAAAAACGGTTAAAAATTTGTAAAGATAAAAATTTTTTTTTTAATTTAAAAAAAAAATTTAATTAAAAAATATTTTTTTATTTGAATATTATATATTTCTTCTTGAATAAATACTTTATGTACATTTAAATAAGATACATACCAATTTTTTTATTTGTTTTATTACAATAAGAAACAAGTACATGTTTCAAAAAAATCATTTGCATTTGGTTGAAGATCAAATGAAGAATAAAAATATCCACTCTTCATGCTTTTATTTTATTTAAGGTATTCAAACCATGTTTCACTTGTTTTCACTTTGACAAAAACAATAACTTGACTTTTGAGAAATAAAATAAAAAAGGGTATTTATTTGCAATTATTGTGTAAATAGATGTCATGTAGACAGTGAAATACTTAAATATTTAAATGCTGGCTCAATAAGTGATTACTTTGAATTTTTATCAACCTATTATAAATTTAATTTTTGAAAATTATAATTTCTTTAAATAGATTGAAAAAAAAATCGATCCATATCTAAATGTTTCAAGAAGTATATTTATTTTATAAGCAGTATTGAGTAATATACAATTTTCTGTTATTCTTAAGATATTATTTATAAAGAATAGTACCTGCTATATTTTAATTGTTTAGTAATTATTCAATTCTAAACGCTGTTTTTTTTTTAATTAAAATATTATATTGCTCTAAAGGAGAAATAAACATACATTCAACTATTGAATTAAAGTTAGTGTGAAATTACAAAATATTTTGCTCTGTACGAAATTTGAACTTTTTTTATGAATTACTGGCGATCCTCAATTTTAAAAGAAAAAAAAATATATTGAAATAATAAGAATTACGATGTCCTATTGAATAAATTTCTTCTTTAAATAAATAGCGGCCTGATGGTCAATTGACTAGTGCTGTGGTCTTCGGTACCACATGCTTCAGGTTCGAAACCTGGCGGTGGCATGGATGTTTGTTAGAGGAACGAACCGATCTTTAAATAAATAAATAGTTGCCTGATGGCCGTGTGATTGGCGCTCGGTACCACAGGCTTCGGGCCCGAGTCCTGGCTGTGCCATGATGCTTGTAGTGGTTCGGAATCTACTATAAATCTGGGGTTGATAACCCTACCCCGTAAAAAGAAAAAGAACAGGATATCATGTTTCGGAATCTGGCAGAATCGCGCCATTTAGAAAGAAACAAATAAAACAAACTCCGTTTTTCCATTAAAACGTTACTTAATAATTTATTGAGTGCGGAGACATTTTATTTATAACTCAACATATAAATACGTTTTTATTCAAGTGTTGTTTTTGAATACCGGACACTTCGTTCTGTCTAGATCGCTAATAAAATGATAGATCATCATCATTGGCGCAGCAGTCGCCATGGTGGGCCAAGGTCATCTGTTTACTGACAGATTACGAGACAGAAGTTGTTTTCTTTTTACGGGGTAGGGTTGTCAGCCCAACGTTCTACAGTTATATTAGACCTTGATCTACGGTTTAAAGTGGATTCTGAACTACTACAAACATCCATGACACAGCCGGGACTCGACACTTGGGGCACCGAAAGCCTAATCTTGAGATTTTGCAGTATCCTACCTTCCTTCTTAGTATCATAAGCTTCAGGTTGGTGTCCTGTCGGTGGCATGGATGTTTGTGAGTGGTTCGGAATCCACTTTAAACTGTAGTTTCCGGTGTGTTTAGCCCTCATGTGCACAAAATGACCGTAGTGGAACAAACCGAACCAAACCTGCCTTCCTTCTGATAAGCAACGTCTTTCTTGTTTAAGGATTTACCGTGTCCATTCCCAGGAACTATTCTATTAGTCTTCACTTACCTGGTTTCGAACTTCCTTTAGTTCAAAAACTGAACCTTCTATCCACCTAATAACTCTGCTTCTGTTCTGCTCAATTAAAAAGTGTCTCATAAGTGACTGAATATGACATTTGATTCGTACAAATATCACGAAATATTTTTTAGCATTTAGTGAAAAAAGAGTTTTGATGTTTTATTTTGATCAAAATTTTAAATAAATATAACATCGTTTGTTAATTTGATAACTGATTCATGATTTTATATTAATTGTAATAACAAAAGGATACGTAAAAATGTAATCACACAATCTAATGATGGCCATTTCATTTGCCCTTAACAATAAGCTGACAATTGTCTGAATGTAATGACAGTTGGAGACATACATTTCGGTCACCTAAAAGACAGTTGAATATGTCTCGCAAGCAAGTTCAAGAAGACAGTTTTAGCTCAAGGGTTTTTAAAGATGGCCTCAATCCTGAAGGTTTAAAGATCTAAAAAGTAGTTGAAAACCGCCCGAAGCTTTAACTGTTTTTAGAGATTTATTGTCTTAAAAATGCATTTTTCATCGCTTTTGAAATTTCTTTTGAAAAAAAGATGAAACATAAGTGGAACACGATTCTTTTTTTTTTTTAGTTTGAAATTCATGGGTGATTCTTCATGGATTAAATTTGAATCTATCTTAAGATTTTTGAAATTTTTTTGGATTTTTTTTTTTTTTTATCCAATGTCACAAACTATGTTATTTGACATTATTTGGGTACATTTTCAATCGGCCTTGAGATCAACAGATTTTACGCGATCTTGCTCGCATTACTGTTGGCTTACCTCGTATTTGAATCAGATAGTTTAACATATGCCTAGCAGTTTATTTAGTTTAAATGTATTTATTTTAAAGGTGAAAATCAATTTTTTTTATCAAGTTTTAAATGTACCTTTTTTTATATTTTTTTCAAAAAGCAATTTATAGAACGTATTAATTTTGATTTTGTATTATTATTATGTTATATTGTTTTTGAATGGTGGACACTTTCACCTAATTCATTCATCGCTAGTTATGTAGTAGATTTAACGTTACCTAGGTCACGTCATTATATCCTCATATTGGCATCACACCCTTAGACTTGTAATCTGGAGGATTCACAATCTCCTCCTATATCAACAGGGGTACTTTTCATCCTACGGATTTATAATGTCTATCAATGGCATAAACACAGAGATTGCTCCTAAATTGTCGGGTTTCGAACCTGCTTACTTTGATTCAGAAATTCAATGCTCTCTCTGTCACATCTCTTTTGAACTCTATTGTATATTGTCATATTAAGTAAATCATCGGGATAAGCGCTCACCAACTAAAATCTAGAAATTAGGAGGCTTCCTTTACTTTTTTCTTCTTCTTTCAACAGTATATACTAAAGATATAATTAGCCTATACATGTGAAATATTTTTGATATAATTTTATTTTCGCCCGAATTGGATATGAGGAATATATTTTTTATGTAATGATTATATATATATATATATATATATATATATATTGTGATTCTTAGCTTTTTTTAATTACAATCTGGTTTCAATTAAGAAAATTGTAAATTTCTCAAATTGTATAAATGACAGCACATAGAAAAGCAGTTTGAACAAGGTTTCGAGCCTGTAGTACCAAAGACCAGAGCGCTAGCCGATTGACCATCAGGCCGCAAAAAGCATCCTATTGAGATCGAACTAGTGTTGCCAGATATACGATATCATGAGGGAACTATCGTTTGTTTTAGAATAATGCAGGGTATTCCATAATACTCGTTTTAGCACAGAATTAAAAATTAATATTCTCACGAGTTAACTCGTGGTATTTGGAAAAAAGATACAAGTATGAGATATGAGTAATATCGACATAATCTGCTAAAGGGTTAAAAGAAAGTTAGAGGTATCATTAACCTTTTACTTGATTTTGGGGGAAAACGTCAGATAGGGTTCAGGGGCAAACAACAAAGAAAATTCACTTCATCCACTGCTCAAGCCGGAAATCCAGTGGACACCCATTTAATGCGCCGATTAATATTGATGCAGTGCTTTTTTTTTGTTGTTGTTGTTGCTGTTCGGAAGGACTGGTCACAAAAAAGGGCGATCGGCGCGCAGGCCGTTTCTGTCCGGAGGAAAACAGATAATCATTTCGATGGGGTTCACTGGTCAACAACAACAGAGAGGAGTTTTGTTTAGGAATTTCTCGGCCGTTTTTTTTAAGAGTCGAAGCACGTTTTGACATACTATCATGGCAAAGGCGGATTAGGGGGACACTGTACCCTACTGGTTAATTTTTTTTTTTTTTTTAAATTGAAGCAATAATTTTGTATGTGTCTTTTTTAAGTGTACACAAAGTATCTTTTGCAAATGAAAAAATGTTTTCAAACAAAAATGTTTTTTTTTTTTTTATTATTATATTTTTTTTAATATATTTAATCATTTTCATTATCTTTGGAAATTTTTTCACATTGTACATGAAACTTAATATATTACGTTTTAACTAGTTTTTTTTTTTTTTATTTATGTATTTATTCTCTAAACTACTATGAAAAATAGGGGAAAGGGAAAAAACCTCGGGTAAATCTTATTTTATAAATTTCTTAAAATATTAGTTAATTAAGTTTTAAAATTGGATTATTCGTCTGAATTTTTATGTTATGCGCACAGTATAGAATACGTTATGAAATATAATCACACAAATTTCAAACATAGGGGCATGACGACCGAATACCTAGCGGTCTGGCTAGCATATTATTCTCTAATACGTTTAGAGAATAATATGTTAAATAATAATATATCTAATATTTAAAACATATTATTCAATAAATATAAATAATTTATAGGGAAAATAATATGCTTTAAATATTAATACAACTACTATAGATATTTGTAGTAATTATTTTTATAATGTAAACATAGAATAAAAATTTAGATAAATAATTAAATAAGATAAAACAAAATATAATATTTATTGTAACATACATCATTATACAAGCTATAACAAATTATTTAAAGGCAAAACATGCAAAAACTATTCAACAATGTGGTTATACTTAATTTACAATTTAATTATATTTAATACACTTTAAATTGATAATGGTATAGCAAAATATTATTTCAATAAGAAATTTAATCTAAAAACTAATGATTTGTTTTAACGTTATGTTTAATAGTCGTGGCGGAATATATTTGGTAGAATATTTATGTTACAGTTACTTTAACGAATATTTTTTCAGGTTCAGTTACTTACTTTACCCTTTGGCTAAAAATAGCTCGTGGAAGGTTTAACATGGTGGTTTTTCAGAGCATGACAATGATTAGTTATTCTTTATTTGAAATTCCTGCTTTTCAAGTTCAAATAAAAATCTGTTTTCAATAGATTTAGCGATTTTATTTTAAATTGATATTCAGTAGTAATCTAATCTAAAATAATCTAATGTATAATTTATCAAATTTAACATTTTTTTTAATGTACATGAACATTTGTATATTTTTTACCAAGAGTTTCTGCATTACAAAACAATTTGGAAGAATTTTCGATAGTTGGACCAAGTGATTTAAAGTATATCGTGTAGAAATTTAAAACAAGAAGGTAACAAACAACAACAACAACAACAAAAGGCAAGACGTAAAATTCGGAAGAATTATAAATAGTACAAAAATCATGAAATATATAATTACAAAATTTATGAACTGTTGCTAGAACTTTTCCAGATGTTTTTAATTATTCCAAAATCATTATCACATAAATTAATTGGTTTAAAGGCCAACATAATAAAGGTGGTTAAATAAATAATAACAGCAAATAAATAGTAATATCTTGAACAGAAATAGATATTTACTTCTTCTCCATTGGCGCAACAGCTCCTTGGTGGGCCAAGGTCGTATGCCTACTGGCAGATTTCGAGAAAGATAGTGTTTATTTTTTGCGTGGGAAGGGTTGTTACCCCTACGCCCAACGCTCTAGAGTCATATTAGACCAGGATCTACTGTTTAAAGACTACTCCGAATCACTACAAATATCCATAGCACCACCGGGACTCAACCCGAAACATGTGGTATCGAGCATATATTTACTATTAGTTTCATTTTTGCGAGTTAATTTTTTTAATTAATGAAGAAAAAATAGCTTATCAATTAAATTACTTTTAAATGGGATGTTGTTGTTGTCGAGTACCTGGCACTTAGACCTGAAGTCATTCATTATTATAAAGGCAGACATGTAACAGATTCAGTCTTACTTATTGTGCACTACACTACATACAATATACATACCTGCTATCTTGTACCTAAATTTTTTTCAATGAACTTTTATTTAAACCAGTATTACTAGGATTTGTATGGGAGGAGATGCGTTGACTCTTCTCGTCTTCTTTGTGACCTGGTAGCCAATTCGGTAGCGCTCTGTCCTTTGGTACCGCAGGCTTCAAGTTCGAATCCTGGCGGTGGCATGGAAGTTTGTTGGTGGTTCGGAATACGCGTTACATTGTAGGGCCCGGTCTAATTAGCCTAAAATGTGCAACAAAAAAAAATGACCGTAGAGCGACAAACCAAACCAAACATACATCTCCTTTTCTAACTCACATTTCGTTCTATGGATTTATCGTGGCCATCCCCGGCGTTATTTTTCTATTCTGCCTCCTTTGTTGAGTTTTAAATCTGGGTTTCATATTTCGAAAACTTATTGAACAGACTGTTTTGGACCATTACTTTTATATTATAGAATTTTAAAAATAAAAAATTCATTAAAAAATTTATGATTTTATTATTGGACTCGTTTTGCATGTCTGTATATAACTTTAACATAATGTATAACTGCATGCATATGTATTATTATTTTTTTACCCAAAAAAATAATTCGACTGTTTGAAATTTGGATTCAATTCAACTTTGGTCAGTTAATCACTATGTAAATTCGCATGAAATATTTATAGTTAATTAGATAATTGATTTATTTTGATACCATTAACCTAAATTCATTACTGCAATTTCTAATATTATTGATTATGTGTAGGTTTTAGGAGTATATTTATCTCATAGATACTCCATAACATGTACATCCGTATCCGTATCCGTTGAAAATTAGATTTGTTAAACTGTCTAACTCAGACCTTATCTGAATTTTTAGTCACAGAGGTGTCGATAAATCTGATAAGTTCCAGACTTCGAGAGACTGATTGGCCTAATTAAGTGATGGCACATAGGTTTTATTTAACCTTCTTAATTAAGGAGCAGGTTTCCTTTGTTTAGCAGATGCGTGTCCGTGCATTGCTGGCCATTGACTTAATTGGAGGCAGGCGAAGACCAATTATCGCGCTTGTCCTTCATTCTGTGGCCCTTTTTTTGAATACAATGGGACCGTTATCGAGGGGTTAGGAAGAGGCGTCTTCTGCGCGTGGGAGCAACGCGGTCTCTGCGCAGGTCTTTGGCTATGGGCCATCGCGCGCGCAGAGCGATGCGACACTTAGCAGCATCTGTGGAATCCGGTCAAGACGCTCGTAGGTAGACACGGCGGAGGTAAAGTATTTTTGGCTTTTATTACTGCTGTGGCTAAAATATTTTTTATTGTATTATCTTTTACTTTTCAAATAATTTGTACGCCGATTATTTATCAATAATATAAAAAGAAACAGCGCTGTGGAAGTTTTTTTTTTTTTTTTACCGGCTGTATTATATTTGATTCTGGAAATTCAACGTTGATAACAAGATAGGGTGTAGTTGTATAAAAAAAATAGCCTTATAGAAAAATTCGATTAGCCTTTAGTAGATTTGCCTTTAAATATCGATTTACCCGTTTTCGCTTTTAAACCGCTTGTTTAATTTTCCACGGAATAACTGATCTAACTATAATAAATAAATAAATAAGATTACATAGAAAGAAACTCTACAACAGTACTAGTTACTAGACTAGCACTAGCTAATTAGAACCTATAGTTCTTGTGGTTTTAACTTTCATTAAAATGTGGAAGTCTTTAAATACAATTTCCTATTATACGTTCTTTTTAAAGCTGATCTGACTATAATCAGCCAATAAATAAGATTATATAAATAGAGACTCAACATCAGCACTAGTTGAGTTATTAACAAAAATTTTTGAGTTAGTGGCTAACTAGAGACATAGTTTCAGCGGTTTTAACTTTCAGCAAGATCTGGAAGTTTATTAATACACTTTCCTTTGATATGTTCTTTTTAAAGCTGGTCTAACTAAAACAAATAAATAATATTATCTAGATAAAGATTCTATATCAACACTAGTTGGGTTATGGGCAACACTTCTAGAGTTAGCGGCTAACTAGAGCTGTAGTTTTTGTAGGTTTTAACTTTCATCAAAATGTGGAATTCTCTAAATACAATTTCCTATTGTATGTTCTTTCTCAAGCTTATCTAAGAATAATAATCAATTAAATAAATAAATAAGATTACATAGATAGAGACTCTACATCACCTCTAGTTGGGTTATTGCCAAAAATTTGTAGAGTTAAGGGAACTAGAGCTTATTTTCTGTGATCTGGAAGTTTCAAGATCTGGAAGTCTTTAAATACAATTTCCTATTAAATGTTCTTTCTCAAGATGATCTAACTATAATAAATAAATAAATACAATTTCCTATTATATGCTCTTTTTAAAGTGAAACTGATGTAGAAACTGGTGGGCGGCTGAAAATGCTACCGTGTGTCTGGGTGTAACTAGTTTGGATGCAAATATTTACCTTCTGTAGAATGCAAATCGCTTTATTTTATTCTTTGGCTCACCCGACTGCTTCAGAAGTGATGAAGCCAGACGGCCTCCAGAAGGTTCAATACCGGCTTTCTCCTTCCGAGTTTCGCATGACCATTGACCTCTTGTGAAAAAGCAGGCTTATCATATATATATATATATAATTATGGTTAAATATATGGTAAAAAAAATATGATATACGGATTTGATATGATATATACCAAGGATACCATTTACATGCTGTATTCTGGCCCACAATTTATTTTAAAATTAATAGGGTAGATAATTTGTTTAACACACGCATACATATGATAACACCAAAAAAAAGAAAGATTTTGCTAAAATATGAAAGGAGCATAATATGGATTCAATAAATGTTACACTTTAAATTTACTTTTTTAATTTATTGTAAACCGGTGGATAAGGAATTTTTCTCAAAAAAAAGTGCAAGGATTTTATCCTCTTTTTTAAATTTATTTCTTTTTTATCTTACTCTATACGAGTCATAATTATGTTGGCTAATAAAAAGTTAACTATCGGCATAAATTTGTGACTATAATCTATTATGTATTTATTATACATTTGTTATGTATATATATATATTTTTTTTAATATTGCACTCAATAAAATGCTCTGATAGATTATCATTAAGATGTGCAAATCTATTTTGATCAGCATGTATTTGTGAACAAATATTATCAGACATGAATATTTACAAATGGAAAAATACAAACTATTTGCCTAATCATTCTTTATTACTAAGGAATTGAATCAGATACATTGTAAAAGAATGTAAATTCCAGAATTAAAAATTCTATTTACATTTTATTACAATATGCATTCTTTATGATATATATATATATATATGTGTAGTGATTTAAAATTTTTTTTTTAATGTACAATGTGAAGACATGAGTAATGAGTTATTTTGTTTGAAGCTATTATCTCATGAATATTTATTACATTTATAACTGAATAATTGTAATCTCTATTTAGTAAGGAATTCTTTAAAAGAAATTTAATTTAGCTTTTATAATAATTTTTATTTGTACTTATCAGTTGAAAAAAGTATTTAATGTGTGAAAAGTATTTAATGTTGTTAGACATTTTTTAGATGTGGTTGCCTTTGGTAAATTAGAATAAATCTGCTATTTAATATAAATTATACACTTTAAACAGAATAAATAAGTACAAAAAACAAAGTACTAATATACTAAAAAATGAAAAATGAAGTACAATATAGTAATAAAGTACAAATAGCCGTTTATCTCATGTCAGAAAGTTACTCTAAAAAGTTATTTGATAGGTAGTTTTTATAGACTTTTAGGTTTTGATAAAAGATTCAAATAAGGAACTTAATGCAATGAGTTTATAAATATTTCGCCATTAAATATTAGAAAAATATTTTATTCAATCTTTTATTAGTTAATAATTTGGAGATAAAAACGTTCATCAATAAAACACTATTCTGGAAATACGTCCAGATCTGCATTATATATTTTTGATTGCCCTAACTCAAAAGTCTCAACTCAGCCAGAAAAGACATTAGCCATTGATAAAGGTTTGCTTCAGGATTTTTTTAGTGTATTTTAAGGATTCCCACATACATAAATATTCTATTTTAAAATTGCCCTCAAGTAAACGGTGTTTGAGTCCTGATGTGCCGAGTGATTAAACTCGTTGCCACAGGGTTGGGTTCGAGTCCCGAAGGTGAAATGGATAATTGCAGTGGTTTGGACTGTTATAAATGACTGTCTAATATGACTGTTGGACGCAGGGCTGATAACCTTATCCTTTAAAAAGAAGGAAAAAAAACAATTTGGAATCAGCCGGTAGGCAGACGACCTTGGCCCACCATGGGACTATTACGCCATTGAAGAAGAAGAAATAGTGTTTATTTGTAGATTATTAAAATGCCTGATACTATTTGGATCAACATATACTTCTGTACAAATCTTCTCAGCAACACTTAATAATTAAAAAGCAACTATTTATCTATCATTTTTGCACTTGCTTTCCTTAAAAATAGATAAAATAAATGAAATTAAAATAATTTTATAATAAAACACATGAAATTAATATAATTTTATGCACCAAATTTTGTGTACATCTTACTATATTACATTATATGTAAACACACACACACACACATATCTATATATATATAAATGAATTAATTATGTAAAAGATTACTAATATATATATGTGTGTGAGTAATAATATAAAATTCTTTTGAGTCCAATGGACAAGTTTCACTGAAAAAATTACTGTTGGCTCTACAACTAATTACATTTCTTCAAATAAAAATTTTCTATATTTGCTGTATACAATTAATTTCAAATTTAAAGATAAATACAAATTACTTTAAAAACCATCTGGGTTGGAATACAAATTTAATTGGAATTGGATAATACAAATTTATATATATATGTATATATATAAATTTATCCAAAAATAGGTATGTTATTTTGAATCTGATTTTTTTTACCTCTAACTTCTACCCTTCCCTCCCTTGTTATGCAAGTATAACTCGCATCTTTTGTTCGAAACTTCCTCGATTGACCTCAGTCCAGCCATCGTCACAATCCATGACCGCACAAAAAAAGGAATCGCAGAATAAACCCTCTTTCCAAAACCAGAGTCCCATTGTCCGTGAGTTGCAAGCATGCACGACACGCATAGAGACACCAACTTTTTCCACCAAGACTCGTCCATTACACACACACTCACAAAAAAAGAATAATTCGTTTCACAATGGGAATAATATCATCCACTGCGAATAGCTTCTCTTCGCATTTTCATCTGTTACATCCTGCTTAAAAAAATGATCACTAGAGCATTGGGTACCTTTTTTTTTTTTTCTTTCTCGTCGTTGCATTTCTTTGGCTGGAACCACTGACCAGCATTTTTAAAAACTTTTTTGCTTGGTTATTATGTTTTTATTTGTCACGTATAAGCAGAAAGGAAAATTATTAGACACACTTTCATGTCGTTTCTTTTGAGAGCTTTGTGCAATTATCTCTCTCAGGTAGTACAAAATTTCTCACATCATTTTAAAGTTAAAACGTTAAAACCTTATTCTTTTTGAAAAAAAGGAATCGTTAATGATGTTTTTTCATGATAAATTATAATTATGAGGTGATGAATCTTTTGTGTTTTTGGTACTAAAAGATAAAAAAATGCTGAAACCACTGACCAGTATTTTTAAAAACTTTTGTGCTTGGTTATTATGTTTTTATTTGTCACGTATACATAGCGAAAGGAAAATTACTAGACACACTTTCCTGTTGTTTCTTTTGAGGGTTTTGTGCAATTACCTCTCCCAGGTAGTAAAAAATTTCTCACATCATTTTAAATTTAAAACCTTATCCTTTTTTAAAAAAAGGAATCTTTGGTGATATTTTTTCATGATAAATTATAATTATGAGGTGATGAATCTTTTGCGTTTTTGGTACTAAAAGATAAAAAGGGTTGGAACCACTGACCAGCATTTTTAAAAACATTTGTGGTTGGTTACTATGTTTTTATTTGTCACGTATGCATACCGAAAGGAAAATTACTAGACGCACTTTCATGTTGTTTCTTTTGAGAGCTTTGTGCAATTATCTGTCTCAGGTTGGAAGAAATCATCTAAGTAAAAAATTCTCGCATCATTTTTAAGTTAAATTCTTTGAATCAATTATCTGTCTCAAGTTGTAAGGAATCAACTACGTAAAAAAATTTCTCACAAGTTAATTATTCTTTTGGAAAAAAGGAATATTTGATGATATATTTTCCAAAATAAATTATAATTAGTAGATGGTGGTAAATCTTTGGGTTTTTTTACTAAGGAATCAAAAAGGACTTTCATTTTATAATATTAATTTAAGCGTTGTTATTCAGTTTCTAAATCCTCAAAATAACATTCTTGTGATATATACTTTTGATTGCATAAAAATGTGTAATTTTGCTAATTTCCCCGTGATAATTTACTGAAATAAAAATAATGAGGCTTTGATTTTCTACTCAAAATGCATACTTTTCATGAAGTATTCGTTATGGATATTTTTTCATGAAATACTATCATCGATACTTTTTATGAAGTATTCATGATAAATACTTTTTATAAAGTACTCATTTAGATACTTTAAGGTTGAACATTTCTTATAAAGTACTCATCCAGGTTTTTTTAATGATGAATACTTTTTATTAAGTACTCATTATGGATACTTTATATTAAATATTCATTATGGATACTTTAATGATGAATATTTTTTATAAAGTACTAATCATAAATACTTTACATTAAGTATTTACATCGATACTTTTTATAAAATACACATCGTGATATTTTCCATCAAGTATTCATCGTGGATACTTCACATTATTATTCACATGGATACATTCCATAAAATACATATTGTGATACTTTCCGTTAAGTAGTCATTATGAATATTTTACATTAAGTATTCACATGGATATTTACATGGATTATTAATTTTGAATTTCCTCTAATTCCTTTCTTGTGATCAATCATCTGCCTGTAATTGACAGAAGAAGTTCCTTACAGCCGCTCGTGTGCCTCCTGATGTCAATATAGAAAAGGTTTTAAAGAATGATTGCATATACTATATATAGAACTTGTGTGAGACAAAACTGATATGTTCCATGCTTAATTTTGAATCTTTCTTTTAGCCATTGAACTGTACATAAATATAGTCTAAAATAATCCTTGAGCAAAATTAGCCTGTTTAATGCCTATTGGGACAATTCCATCTCTATTGAATAAGAAATTGTATGAAATAGAATTTATTGAGAAATCAAAATAATAATAATAATTTTTCTTCATCTTAAGATAATCTCAAGTTGTTAAATTATACATTTTGACTTTAAAAATACCGTTTTAAAAATATTATCTAAATCGCCAAACCTCTGACATATTATCGTTTATATGTATCAGAAAGAATAAATGCTACTGAATCATTTTCTCTCTCTCTCTCTCTCTCTCTCTCTCTTTCTGCCAGCGTTACAATTACCTTTCAGTTCCCGGTGTCATAAGGAAAATGCGCGTAAAAAAATAAATAATAATAGTTCAAAGCGAGTTCGAAGGAAGTAGATATGTTCAGAATGATTAGTTTTTGTAGACATATCGTAGAAAAGTGCTTTCGAACAATGAGTTGGAAACCTGTTTCTTAAGGAAAAGCGTAGATGGGAAACTTCTTGAATTACAGAGTTACTCACGTTTTGATGCATTACTTCTGACAAAATCTTGTGGTATGTTTTTCTCTTTAATTCTTCTTTAAAAATGTTTCTTTATAAATTCGTTATGGAGTATAAAGTATATCTTTTGCACGATACGATAACGTAGAATCATGACTTCTCATGCGGACTGTTTTGACCTATGTCATTTACCATTAGACCGATAGCTAAGTAGCAGGTTCAGCGCTACATAGGAGCTGCTTTCTACAAATTTTTATCACAACAAAATAGAACAAATCTTACGAATATCCGTAGAAATGTCATTTAAAGAAATTTTTACACTCTCTCTCTCTCTCTTCGCTTTTCCTCAGTGACCAAGTGGTTACCAAGTGGTGACCAAGTGGTTAGAGTTCTGGCATTTGGTACCACAGGCTTCAGGTTCAAATCCTGGTGGGGGCATGGATCTTTGTTAATGGTTCGGAATCCACTTTAAACTGCAGGTCATGGTCTGCTTAGCCCTCGTGTGCACACGAAAACCGTTGAGCGACAAACCAAATCAAACCATTTTCCTCATACCCCAACTGAAGTACTTTTCGAAAAACGTATTTATCTTTTCCCGTTTTCAACGTAGGCACCGTTGTAGAAATAATAAATATGAACATAAAAGTAAACAAAGCATGGTAACCGTTCATTATATCACATATATCGAGAGATAAAGAAAGAAAGTTGTATAAAGGGGAATTCTTGAAAATTTTGTGACTTTTTTTTTCTTTTCAAAAAGACAGAACGCGATATACTGAGAGGTTAAAGAGAGTTCCTATCGAGATTCTAATACATAAAATCTCATTTATTCAACTACAAACATATTGTGGCATATTGTTTCTTAACCCACTTGGTCGAGAGCAACATGACAAGTCCTTGAACATATGTGTTCTCTTGGAAGGGTGGCAGCTTCTGTTGTGATGTATCACCCGTAGGTAGCACTCTGACTTAGCTCCGTGCCGTTGAAGAAGGAGGGCAGTGCCTTTTGTAAGGACTTTTAGGTTGAACTACCCCGTATTTGCGTATCGTGTTGGAGAACATCCGGAGAACTTCTACCAGCTATTCCGACTAACGGGAACCTGATGGCCGAATAGCTAGCACTCTGGCGCTCGGTATCACAGGTTTCGGGGTCGAGTCCCGGTTGTGCTATGGATGTTTGTAGAGGTTCGGAATCCCCTTTAAGCTTTAGATTCCGGTCTCATATGACCGTTGAGCGTCATAGAACCCAATCAGACTTTTCACCCACATCATTCCCAAACTGTAAAGGGGCAATTCAGCTCTAGGCACAGTGATGTGGTGTGGTGTAGTAGTAGTAGTAGTAGTCCGACTAACTAGGCTGAACATCACAAACACAATCGAGACTCCTCGTTTTTCAAACAGTGTCTACAATAAAGCTGCCAGCAAACTGAACCTCAGTGTTCACCAGTGGCACGCTTTACCACTACTAGTATAAAGATGGCACGTCGGGCACTACAAATATAAAGATGCTTTATTGTAGATCGCCATAAATTATTATAAACTATAAACTATATAAACCTATACTGTTATTATCATCAGTTTTCTCAATTTATTTCAAAAAACAGTATAGCCTCTCTAATTCTACTCTGACACCTACCACTAGTCCGACGCACCTGCTAGAACACGAGACTTGGAGATGAGTCATTCTTTCCTGTTATAATTTGAACCCTTTCCTTCACTTTGCATTCTCTGTCAATTCTTATTTTGACCTTCAGTACGTTGTTTGGTTAATTAATTGTCTTGTATTCCGGAAACTCTCTGTAATTCGATAGATGTTGGTCTTACAGATGTCGGATTAGAGACAGAGTTCGCTGTATAATTATTATTTTGAAATATTTATTTGAAAATATTAAAATTAATGATTTATTTCTTAATAGATTACGAAATTAATTGTATGAAATAATTATAACGGAATCCTTTCCTGTTATCAATTTTTAATGCTATCAAAGAAATAATTGTTGTAAAACATTACTTAAGTTGCTGAAATTTCCAACATCTATGACTCATAAGGAAAGATTTTTATATTTAATTGTATAATATTTACAGTGTTTGCAATTCATTATACTAAAATATATTTATATTATTTTATTTTACTATTTATTATACTTTTATCCTTATTTGTGTAATATTTACAATGTTTGCTATTTATTTGATTACATTTTTTGAGGTTAAATTCTGAAATAAATGTTTGTATAAAAACTGAATTTTCTATTTAAAAATATCCATTCAAATAATAAATATATATAAAGCTCCATAAAATCTAAATCCATCCAAATAATCCAATGATAAATCTAAAATCCATCTAAAAATAAATAAATAAAAAGCTGCTTTCATTAGTTTGAAAATCGTTTGCTTTCAATTTTTTATTATAAAATAATTTATAAATATTTATGAATTATTTTTATAAATATTCTTCAATAAATAAATATTAAATAAATAAAAAGCTTCTTTCATTAGACTGAAAATCATTTGCTTTCCTATTTTTATTATAAAATAATTTATAAATATTTATGAATTGTTTTTATAAATATTCTTTTTATAAATAAATTCGTAAAATTCATCCAAATAATCCAATGATAAATCCAAAATCCATCTAAAAATAAATAAATAAAAAGCTTCCATTTGAAAATCGTTTGCTTTCAAATTTTTTAAACTGAAAATCATTTGCTTTCCTATTTTTATTATAAAATAATTTATAAATATTTATGAATTGTTTTTATAAATATTCTTCAATAAATAAATATTAAATAAATAAAAAGCTTCTTTCATTAGACTGAAAATCATTTGCTTTCCTATTTTTATTATAAAATAATTTATAAATATTTAAGAATTGTTTTTAATTTGTTTTTATAAATATTCTTCAACAAATAAATTATAAATAAATAAAAAGCTCCGTAAAATCTAAGTGCATCCAAATAATTCAATGATAAATCCAAAAACCATCTAAAAATAAATAAATAAAAAGCTGCTTCCATTAGTCTGAAAATCATTTGCTTTCAAATTTTTATTATAAAATAATTTATAAATATTTATGAATTGTTTTCGTAAATGTTCTTTCACAAATGGCAAATTTTTAGAATTTATGATTATATTCATTTGTTTAAATATCTTTGCTATTTGTTTTTGTTATTTTAATATTATATATTGAATTTAATATTTATATTTTAAATATATTTCTCACATTCACATTTTGTTTCCTTTTGCGATAATCGAATAAGTTACAAATTTATATGTTGTTTACTTATTTTTGTGCCTCGAAGTTCTTCAAAATTTAAATTTGTGTTCATAAACAACTATTCCATATTATTCTTTTTATTACTTTAAAGGGAATTTAAACAATTAATTTGCGCCTGTAGAAAAACATGTCCTTTCCACT
This sequence comes from Caerostris darwini, assembly GCA_021605075.1. Classification (NCBI taxonomy): domain Eukaryota; kingdom Metazoa; phylum Arthropoda; class Arachnida; order Araneae; family Araneidae; genus Caerostris; species Caerostris darwini. The sequence continues at coordinate 122,097 of BPLQ01004939.1, read as the reverse complement.
AATTTCTGAACCATTGGCTAGAAAAAACTGGATTTTTTTTTTTCGTTTATCCCTCAGTTGCGTTGTAGAATTTCATTTCTCTCCAGTTGACCTTAACATTGAAGATTTGCTACACAGGTTTCGTAGTGAGAAGGCGGATTTTAAAGCCTCATTTATTTGCTGACCATGTGGAAACGGGAAGCCATTTGTTTCTGTCAAGTAATAAAAAGTTCACCGTTTTTTCTAATAAAACTACTCTTCGATGTAAGTTTTCGAAACTTATGCTATAAAAAGTTGAAAAGGACAATGAGCTAGATCTTAAGTCATTAATTTTATAATTGAGCTGTTTCTGCTTTGCCCTGACTTTCACAATGCTTTTATGGCTGAAAATGTTTCTAGTATTAATATCTAAAAGAAAATATATATTGAATTTCCACAACATAGGGGAAATGTAGTGGAAACACTTTTGAGAATTTGTGAACCATTATATAGGATAGAGTACTTAAATCTGTGAATTAATTACGGAAGACAAATGAAATTGATGTATGAATCATAACCTGTTTCAATGTAGCATTACAAATCTAAGGAAATATTGTAGTACTTTATATTTTATATCTTTTATATAGGATATTATATCTTCTATATAGGATAAAGAATTTTACAGAGCACTTCGATCTATGATTTAATTAGACTAGACAAGTGAAATTGATGTATGTGTCATATCCTGTTCCAATGTAGCATTACAAATCCAATGTTATCTTATAGCACTTTATATATTATATCTTCTATATAGGATATTATAACTTTAATATATAGGATATTACATCTTTAATATATAGGATATTATATCTTCTATATAGGATACATAATTTTAGAGAGCATTTTGATCTGTGATTTAATTAGACTAGACAAGGGAAATTGAGGTACATATAACCTGTTTCAATGTAGCATTACAAAACAAATGCTGTCTTATACCATTTGATATATTATATCTTCTATGTAGGATGTTATGTCTTCAGATATTATATCGTCTATATAGGATACTAAATCTTTAATATATAGGAATAATATATCTTTAATATACAGGATATTATATCTTCTATATAGGATAAATAATTTTAGAAAGCACTTCGATCTATGATTTAATTAGACTAAGCAAGTGAAATTAATGTACGTATCATAAACTGTTTCAACATAGCATTACAAATCAAACTATCTTATAGCATTTGATGTATTATATCTTCTATGTAGGATATTATATCTTCAGACATTATATCTTCTATATAGGATATTATATCTTCAATATATAGGATATTATATCTTCAATATACAGGATATTATATCTTCAATATACAGGATATTATATCTTCTATATAGGATATTATATCTTCTATATAGGATAAAGAATTTTAGAGAGCACTTCGAGCTATGATTTAATTAGACTAGATAAGTGAAATTTATGTAAGTGTCATAACAAGTTTCAATGTAGCATTGCAAATCAAATGCTATCTTTCATTAACTTAACCTAGAATCTCGTTGTTGAAAAGCAAAATAAAATAAGTTCTAGAGGTTGGGGATCAGAAGAAACTCCGCCCAATTACTGATGATTTTTTTAACTATCTTTAGAGAACATTTCTGGTTTTGGTCTTATTGGAAGTCTGTTTAGTTTCTGTTGTTATGTCTTTAACTGTACTTATTTTTTTTTATTTCTTTCAGAAATATCTGTTCACCCTTTGTATCAATCATGTCTGAGCTTAACGGATACTCGAACGGGATTACCAATGGCCATAATGGATGCAATTCCGAACCTATTGGCCAGCACTGGACCGTCGGCCTTCTCAATTCCCAGTGTCGTTACCTAACGGCTGAAAGTTTCGGCTTCAAAGTGAATGCCAACGGCGTGGGCTTGAAGAAAAAGCAGCTGTGGACCCTGGAGCCTTTCGGGGAAGATGATTCCGTGTGTCTGAGGAGTCACCTCGACCGCTACCTGAGCGTCGACCATTTCGGCAATGTCACCTGTGAGAGCGAAGAGAAAACTGAAGGAGCCAAGTTTTTCGTTGCCGTCGCCAACGATGGAACTGGAAGATGGGCTCTTAGGAATTCAATGAGGGGATATTTCCTGGGTGCTGCAAATGACAAGCTTCTGTGCTCTGCTAAGGTAAATATGATTATAGTGACTTATAACAATGGCTTGGTATGTTTAATTTTCATTGGTAATGTGACTCTTTGCAAGTTGAGATTCAATGCTTGGCCACATAAGACAGGACTACAAACTGCACTACTGTTGCACGTTCTCTAAATTGCTTTTAATATGAGTTTATTTCAACTTCTGGAAGCTAGACTACTATAGAATGCCAGAAATATGATTTTCAACCAATACCAAATCCAGATTTGTATGGTGCAGGTCGGAAAATTTAATCTTTGGAGTAAATCGCATAGGTGAAAAAACTAGTTATTTCTAATGATTTGCAAGTTGAGATTCTTAGATGGAGAGAGCAAGTTGTGACTCTTTACACGTTGCGATTCAATGCTTGCCCACATAAAAGAAGCCCACCGTAAAATGACGATTCGACTTAGGGTTCCTCTACCCTAACGTCGTACATTCTCTAAATTGCTTTTAATACCACCATCGCTAATTACTCTTCCAACTTCTAGACGCTAGACTATTACAGAATGCCAGAAAGATGATCTTTAACCAATAAATACCGATTTTTATGGCAGCGGTGGGAAAATTTTATCTTTGGCGTAAGCCGCGTAGATGGAAAAACCAATTATTTCTGATGTCTTCTTAAATCTTCAGCTTTGAATTGGAATCCACGTTAAATCTGTCTTCCAGGTAGCTATGTGTACACTGTGTAGCTTATCCTCAACGCGAGCCAAATGTTCAGAAAGACCTCCACTTTATGTGGCTGATCAATTGTATATCTGTCTTATCAAGGAAATTAACCTGAGGTCAAGAATCTGACATAAAAATGTCTTAAATGTTATATTAAATTCTAATTACATTACAAATTATTGATTTAAATATTTTATGTTTTCAATTATTTACATGTTCACTAATAGATGAAATTTTACGACAGATAAAATCAATCTTAAGTTTCAAAATTCTTAATAGATCTTTAACAAAATACTTAGTAGATAACATTAATGTTAATTTAAGTATAAGTGGGGTTTTTTCCATGTGATAATTTTTCCACATTAATTTTAAATGCATAACTTTAAATAAATGCAAAACAAAAAAAATTATAGAATCACGGTTTTAGGTGCCTTTTAAAAATAAAAGTAAACTTATTCTTGCGCAAATATTTAATTACAAATTAGTGTGAAGTATTAAATGCATGCTAAAAATACATCATGCATCATCGAGTTTCTTGAAATTATTATGTTTAAACTCTATGGTAATATAAAATCTATTACATATATATTTTTTAATTTGTAAAAAATGTTTAATAACAGAAATATCTTAATGTTACTAACTAAATTAGAATTTAAAGGTTTTGTTTTATTTCAAAGTTTGTACTTATGCACACGAAAAAAATACTAAATTTGAAGACTATCTTAAATACCACGAGGGTTGATATTGTATCCCTCTATGTTCAGAAGGCATAATAATGCTTTGAATCTGATTTATGCTTTGTACTGAAAATTTTCAGGTATGAACAATTAATCAGGTAATCCTTTAATACCGAACACTTGATCTTAAGTAAGGTATGATTGACTCAGCACTTGATCTTGAATCAGGCATGATTGGCTCAATACTTGAACTTAAATAAAATATGATTGACTCAGTACTTTATCTTAAGTCAGGTATGATTGACTCAACACGTGATTGGTATGATAGACTTTCAGTTGGTTCTGAGTTCTCAGGATGTGATACTGACACAATTTTCTTACAAATTCTATTCGTTTCTTATAACAATAAACGTAGTTCTGTCGTTAAATAAACAAATAAATTTTTTTCATTCACTATGCATTAATATTTGTTTTAAAAATATTTCATGTATTTAGGTTCCTGGCCCAGCTGAACTTTGGACTGTCCACCTTGCTGCTCGACCCCAGGTGAACATTCGAAGCGTCGGACGCAGGCGATATGCCCGTCTGTCCACCGACCACGAAGCCATCCACGTGGACGCCAACACCCCATGGGGAGAGGACACCCTCTTTACCCTAGAGTTCCACGAAGGCAAATACGCCATCCACACGTGCAACGACAAGTACTTGCGTTTTGACGGCACTCTCTCACAGACGCGAGAGCCCGAGTCCTTGTTCACCTTGGAGTTCCACTCGGGATACCTGGCCCTGAGGGACTCGGTCGGCAGTACGTGGCCCCCCTGGGCAGCAGAGCGGTCCTCAAGACCAGATCTCAGACCGTCACCAAAGACGAACTCTTCTTCCTGGAGGACTCGGTTCCCCAAGCAGCCTTCGTCGCTTTCAACGGCAAATATGTTTCTGTCAAGCAAGGTGAGTGTTCTTTCCATGTTCTAGTGACTCTTTCAAGTTTCAACTTTAGCAAATATTGAGAATGTAAAGGAACATAATGTGTATGAAAAATATCATTTAGGTTTGGGCGTTTATAAATAGTTAGTACGATCAGTAATGATACCTTAATCTTATCTTAATCGTCTGACAAGAGTTAATCTCTCATGATACATAATATGAAATGACGTAATTCTAACAACTTAATGAATTCCGCGACCGTAACATATCTTCAAGCTGCACGTGTCCTCTAGGTAGTGCTAAATGAGTAACAGCAGTGTAACCTTTGTTTATAGCATAAAGATTAACTGTATTGCCAGCTGCATTAGAACAACAATGAAATATTTTGACTACCACGGAATCCACCAGGTTCTCTTTGTCAGGTTAGAATATTCTATTGCAGTTCCACGCCCCCACCACTGGACTGTTTTTCCTTTGTAAATGCCATAATAGTTATCATAGTAGTTTATTACCTTTATTTTCTATTAGCTATATAGGAATAATAGGGTTTTTTAACTGATCAGTCTGAAAATATCATTAAAATGAAAATTAATCTTAAACTGGTGTCATAATTTTTTTCGTCTGATATTCGATCAGAAATATTACTGTAATTACATGAATTTTTACTGTAGCCATATTTAAAAAAAACTGATTCTAGCCTAAATATATTGTTATATCAAATTCCATATGATATTATATCTAGTACAAATTTTTAGATTTTAAGTTTGGCAACTGAAAATAATTTTTAACATCATGATATTTAAAGTTTTTGTTCATATACGAGTTCTTCCATGTTTTTTTTTTATTTTTATTTTATTTAAAGTGATTTATTTTCCATCTGTAGTAAAAATTTCTTGTCTTTATTCAACCCATACCTGTTCTGGAAATTGAGTCCCATCTTTTGAGGAACACTGCCCTAAAATAATGAAAGAAATAATTTTTATTAAATGTCTTTTGCTTATTTTAATCAGGAATCATACAAAAATTAATTTATTCTTATAAATTATTAATTTTCTTAATTAACATTTAGGATTGTTACTGATAATTTTCAAAGCAAAATATTTTCGAGTTCAACATTTACGAGTTAACTTAAATTACAATAGATGTTTTTTTAAATTATTTTTATTAAGTCCTTTTTAAACTTTAATTTTTTTTCTAAATTAATGGTATTTGCTTTGTTAATATCATTAAAAAAAACTATTTTAAGTGATATGACTTCTGTATTCATTATTACTTTTTCATTTAATTTACCAATAAGGAAAGAGAAGAAAAATCATGAAAATTGCCATAAGAAATTATTTTTTTACTTAAGCGATTTCTATACTCATTATTACTTTTGCGTTCAATTTGCCCATAATGAAAAAATCATGAAAATTGCCAATAAAAATTATTTTTTTAATTAAGCAATTTCTGTATTCATTATTACTTTTGGCATTCAATTTACCAATAATGAAAGAGAATGAAAAATCATGAAAATTGTCGTTAGAAATTATTTTTTTACTTAAGTGGTATAATTTCTATATTCATTATTAATTTTACGTTCAATTTAAAATAATGAAAAATTCATGAAAATTGCCCTTAGAAATAATTTTTGCACAATTTACGAATAACAATAACTGTATTTATTTTTATCATGATGTGCTTTTAATTCTTCTATTATTTCTGAGAGATTTCTTTTGTTTGTGTATTTTCTCACAGACATTTCATTATGGGATTATCATTGTTTTGTTTTGAAATCATTTGCAGACTACTGAATATTTATCGTGGGAACCTGATAAAAATAGTGTTCCAAATCGTGGTAATTCTAACACGCCATAATGGATTTAATGCCTCCAAGGTATATCTTCGTGTCCCAATTCCACCTTTCTGGCATTGTTATTCTCACACACAAAAGACTTTTTCTACCTATTTATAAGCGCAGAGACGGTTTCTCTCATCCAAATAATCAATCTATCGATGTCGCACTACAGCAATCTCATCAAGCTATCAGAGCATTTAATTGCCAGATTCTTTTTTCTTTTCTTTTCCTTGTGACCTGTGCCATGCTCATAGTCGTAAAACTAACCGATGCAGGGATTAAATAGAATTAGAATTTCTCCAGTGTTTCGAATTTTGTTGTTCTGTAGAGTTTACAACAAATGTCAATATCAGTCACGGTTATGGATGGTCTGGCACGAAAATCGTCTGGTGTAGCACATCCCACAAATTCATTTTCTTCTTGACTCGGGTCGTGTCGTCTGCTTGTTTTAGATTCATCAAAGTGTCACTAATGCCGTTACCCTTAATGGATGTCGCACTGGAGCATCAGCTTAAGCGCATTAGGTATCTCCATAACATTGTCCTTAAACAAAAAGACGGCATGGAGGCTTACAGGTAGCGCCTTTTTCTAAACACTTAAATGGTGATTACAGGAGTGCGAAATTACGAAAGGCACTAAGCGTTGGAGTCTAATGAGATAAAAAGAAAGCTTATTTGAGCATTACCTGACTCATTTAGTCAATTTTTTTTTCTTCAGTTTAAGGTGAATCAACTTTTGAACTTTTTCATTCGAAACTTTTATTGCACATTTTTGTTCTTTTTATTTATGTATAAATACATACTTTTAACAATATAATTTCGGTAGTGCGCATAGCAATCAATATAGGCTATCCTGTTCTGATTATTAATTTGATCATTTGGAAAGCATTTTCAATTATTTTATTTATTTGTCTTTTGCGCATATTAGCTGGTATCGCATATCATGAATTATCTCTTTTCATGGAACTTTTTTTCATGTTTCTTTTTTTCCATCGTTTTAACAAAACTTCCTCAGTTAAGTTTATTTTTGAATAAACTTTTTAAATCTTTCTCACAACGCCATTACCTTAAAAAAAATTTTGTCATGACTCTTTTTCTGGAACCAATTTTTAAGGAAAAGAATCCATAGGTTGTACACAGAGCCCGTAAACTTGGTCTTCTATACCAAGAAATTCTTAAAAATTTAAATGTGGGATCCATAAATTATAGGCACCCGACCCATGGCTCACTAGTAACGTGCGCCGCTGGTGAGCATTAGTGTTGAGGTTCAATCCACTAGGAGCATTGTTGTAGACATTGTTTCAAAAAATGAGGAGACTCGATGCCGTTTGTGATGTTCAGCATCCTGCCGCGTGAGTCGGACTGTCTGGTGGGAGTTTCCCGGGTTTTTTTCCATACGATACACAAATGCTGGAGAGTTACCCCTAAAAGTCCTTCTAGAAGGTACTGCCCTCCTACATCCACACGGAGCCAAATCAGACTTCTACCTACGGTGCACCATCACAACAGAAAGCTGTCCCCTTTTCAATCATCCATATGGGGTGTCTGCTTCGCACTGCCCGACACTGAGGATTAGTCATAAAAATCATCTTACGTAATTTTTTTTTTTATTTGAAAATCGAAATTTTTCAAAAAATATTTTGCAAATCGCCTTTTGTAATTTTTTTATTTAGAATCTCCATTTTCTTCCTGAATGTTCTGCGTGATATTGGTCTTGATATAGTTGTATAATTTCCTTCATGACATCTTTTATCGTCAAACACGAGAGACTGCAACTGACTCCACCATCGGATCCAAATTTGTGCCCACCTGTTTGTTAGCTACGTATGCTATCATTAATTGTAATATCGTTACCAGTCGAGTAAAATTATACAGATTTTGGAAATGATATATTGGCAGACTTTGATTTCTGAATGAAGTAATAGTTTTTTTCTGACACATAACCTTGATTACCACAATAGAACGGCGATTGCATCGGTATAGTGTGACCGCCTCTGTCTACTTTTATGGGTGGGATCCAATTTGTGATCTCTGGTCAGAAACCTGAAACACAAGTAGGGAAAGATGTGGGTTAATTTACCTTCCCCTCTCACCATACAGGCAGGCCTTTTTTGACTGAATTTAGAAAGTGTTTACTACAGCTACCGGTTTCTTCTCTTTTCATGCGCTACTTTTTCATGTACTTAATCTACTTGCTTTTAAATTCTATATTTGGTTTTCTGTTATATTTTGCTAAGAATACGTATTCATAACATTTGTTGTCTCTATTACGTTCCCGTTGAGATAATATGAGCCATACATTTACTTTTTTCTTTTTCTTTTTTTTTTCCTTTGGAAGTATCACAGATGACCGTTGTTTACTTTTGCCACTCTATTATTAGACTTAAGAATTTTTGTACGACTTACGGGTTGTTTTAAAATTACATTTAAAAATAAATGCAAAGAGTGTCATTAGTCTTGATATACTTATTCTAGACATTTTTTATCATTTAACATGAATGACTGCTTTACTTTTATTCCGTTTAGTTCCTGTACCATTATTATAATGAATGTTTTGAAGGAGTTATATCTTACTGGCCAAGAACTACGTTTGTCATATGAAAGCGTGTTTTCACTTTCTATTTGCTATTTTTTCTATTAATTATATAGATATTTAATATTACCAATAATTCATTTAAGTCATTATTTTCGCCATTTCTCTTACAATCACGTAAATTATAACGCGCCGTTATTTGACCCATTCATGGTTTTTGTTATAAAGACAATTTTATTATATATATATATATATGTATATATGGAGCTCGGTGCCACAGATTTCGTGCACGAATCGCGGCGGTGCCATGGATGTTTGTTGTGGTTCGAAATCCATTTAAAACCGTAGGTCCTGGTCTAACATGATTGTAGAGCATTGGGCGTAAGGCTGACAATCCTACCCTGTAAAAAAACATTTCCTGTCTCAAAGCAGGCTGCCTTGGACGGTTGTTGCGCCAATGTAGAAGAAAATAAATATATATATATATATATTGGGAATTTAATCACACTAGGAAATTTAACTATTTATACGAGGAATTTTTCCATAAACTATCACATCCGTCATCGAGTCTTCTCATTTTCAAAAACAGTGAGTACAACGGAAGCAGATTGTGGATTTGAACCTCAGTCTTCCTTTCTGCATATATTAACATAACTTTTTAATCATTCCCCTCTTCTTTTTCGTCTTATTTTAATGTTTTTATTTTTGTTCCTGCCTCTTTTCGTGTCGTTTTTCTTTTTCCTTAATTAGAATTATTAATTTAATGACGAGACTTCATTTAGCGACTATTTAAAATACTACACGGACACCCTACTTAAACTAATCATCATCTAAACATGCCAATGTTTTGAATTTAAACTTCTTTAAAAGCGCTTTGAGCCCTTTTTGTTAATTATTTGTTACGGGATAAAATGTTCAAGAGTACATAAATTGAAGAGAACGGTTCAGTACAAATAAGTAATTTCGTCGCCAAAGGCCTGTTATTAGTTAATCTAATGGATACATTTATCCAAATTATTCTGATGGAAGATAAAAAAAAGAATTTATTTTTTTAAATTACTCAAACGTCTTGCCTCTGAGGGTAACTATTAACCTTGCTACGAGATAAAAAGATCCATATTCAACGTTTAAAATCTTTTCACGTTTACGTGCATTTAACTTTTTGTTCAAAAGATTTAAGTGCTGATGGCGGGGTTCGACGAACTCGGCAAACGAGCTAACAAGCTTCCATTTAAGCGAGCAAATCCTACCTTCAAGAAGTTCGGTTGCTATTAAATTACTGTTTCGTGTCCAGTGAATCACTTTGCTGACCTAATTACGGCGAGGGTTTTCCCAATTGTTAAGGGATGATGAAAGAAAGAAATTTAATTGGGTTTTTTTCTGCCCTGAAAATGAGAAGATGATGAAAAAAACGGTTTCTTCAAAAATAGGAGGTGGTTTTTTTTTTATCTTCATTTGTTTATCACTGGGCCTCACTCACGTTTCATTCATGTATACCTCAAACAGCTCACCGACGGACTATGAGGGAAGGGCATTGCCTTTTGGGCAGGATTTAGAAATAGTTTCCTCTTATTTGGGTATCGTACAGTAAGTTACCACCAGGCAACTTGACTGCAGATGTTACAAGACCATGAAGTAGCTTCATTTTTTAAAACAGTGACTACAACTTTTGCCGCTGATACGAACTTGAACTTGTTTGCATGCTAACTTTATTTATTTATTTTATTTCATCATCATCATCATCAATAGCACGACAGCCTAGACTTGAGCTTTCCTTTGAAAAGATTTGCATGCATTCCTCTGGGTGACAATGGCCCCAATTCTTAGCCTTTGGTACAGCAAAATCTTTTTCGACTGCGTCTATCCATCGCAACTTGAGTCTTCCTATTCCTCATTTATTTTATTTAATGAAATATTTTAATATTTATGTCATCTGGATTTTTTTTTTTCAAAAACATCAAATTCTGGGCCTGAATGGCCGAGTGTCTAGCGCTCTGGCTCTCGGTGCCATTTATTTTGGATTCGAGTCCCGGTGGTGCCATGGATGTTTGTAGTGGTTCGGAATCCATTTTAAACCTTAAGTCCTGGTCTAATAGGATCGTAGAACATTGTCTTGAGGTTTAGTCAGTCTTCAGCCCTCGTGGTTCCTCGCTAAAGTGAAGCTGAGTAGGGATTAGTGGCCTTCATTAGATTATAAAAAGAAGTCCTTGGACTTCATTTTAAAGGTAAAAGAGCTCTCTTTTAGAACTTCAGTTTTAATCCGATTTGTGATTCAATGATAACATGCACAACTAGCAGAGATTTGAATACACTATCGTCTACTGCAGTCACTATATTCAGAACTACATGACTCGATGGTAATTGTGACATCACATGTGTTAACGTCTTGCATCAGCAATCAGACTACCTGGGGGATTTTTCTGAGTTTTTGTACAATACGATGCGGAATGTGGGCAGTTACCGCTATAATATTCCGGGATGGCAATTGCCGGCCCTTTATCGCTGTAGCCATATTGATCATTGAATACGTAAGTGTTTTATTTTGTACATTTAAAAATATTAATCTATGTAACGAGCCGGTGTCCATCGTCTTACTCCCCAAAAGTGGCCTGGTGGCCAAGTAGCTAGCGCTCTGGCCGTTGTTATACCACTCTTCAAGTTAGAATACTGGCTGTGGCATGGATGTTTGTTAGTGGTTCGGAAACCACTTTAAACTGTAGACCCCAGTCTGTTTAGCCCTCGTGTGCACAAGATGTCCGTAGAGCGACAAGCCAAATTAAACCAAAACCAAACTTACTCCCCAAAAGGGGTGCATGCTACAGAAAAGGTAAAAAGTTCGCGATCTAATAAATAGCATTAGATTTCGCATTGCGAAAGGGCTGCCGTAATTGGGAGTGGTAACAACACCTTCCACTGTCAGGTTCGGCGACCGCATTAACCGAGCTCTCAACAGAAGTGGGTTGCAATAAAAGAGTTGGCACGGTTTCTTCCCTTACAAAAGAAACGCCTCGATTTATTTATCCTGAGCACATTCGGCCAGCATTGTTGGTCTCTCTGCTAAAATCTCGCCTTAATTGCATTTCACGATGCTGCAAGAGCGAATCACCCTTTTTTTTCTTTCTCGCGGTATGCCATTGTGACAAACAAAGATGGAAAAAGGGTTGCAAAAGAAAGAAATTTTGGAAACGTTTCCGGGTTTCCGCAAATCGAGTGGGCCCCGCGATTTACTGCCCACAAAAGCAGCTCTCAATTTATGCAGGGAAACTGCTAATGACTTTTTCTAAATAGCTTTGACTTGACTTCACCTATTTCGAAAATGTAGCTATTTTAAAGAATAATTTGGTTTCTATAGATAGAGCAATAAATAGATTGTGTTGTTGTTTCTTATCCCACTTGGCTGGCCAAGCCCACGAGCCCATACGTACTCATGATTGAAGGGGAAGGAAGCAGCTTCTGTTGTGATGGAGCACTCGTAGGTAGAAGTCTGACTTTGGCTCCGTGACGCTCTTACACAGTCATAGGAGACCGGGACCTACGGCTTAAAGTGGATTCCGAACCACTACAAACATCCATGGCACCGCCGGGATTCGAACCCGAAACCTGTGGCACCGAGCGCCAGAGCGCTAGACACTCGGCCATTCAGGTCCCAAATTTGTGAATGCCAACGGCACGCGGTGTTCCCAGGTGGTCACCCACCCAAGTACTGACCGCGCCCAATGATGCTTGACTTCGGAGATCTAACGAGAACCGGTATATTCAGCATGGTATGGCCGTTGGCACATAAATAGATTGTTTTGGTGTTATATTGTTAAGCATTAAAAAAAGTTCCTTCTCTTAAATGAATTAACCCCCTTTTTTTTACTATTTGTCATTTTTTAATGAAGAATGGAATAAAAGATATTATAACAAATAATAATAAGCCATTTTCGTATGAAAAAATTTTACGTCAAAAAATTATGTTATTTTTCTTTAATGAAGCTTTTTTATAATGTCATTTAAAGTATATAATATTCGCATTTTAAATATTATATATATGTACGATACTCTCCTGTAAGGGTCGAGTTAGTCAACTTGAAAATCACTGCTTTAAAAGTACATCGCAAAAATTTTTCAAAGTCACAAATTGAATTATCTTCAATTGACGTTCAAACGTTAAACTGTAGGTCCCGTTCTAATTAGCCCAACGTGTGCATAAAATGACAGTAGAGCCCCAAACCAAACCTCAAAGGAAGTTCAAAGCGTAACAAATATATGTTATAATGTCGATATTTCTGTTCATAGATTATTTTTGTATATACTATAATGTTATAATAAATAAATTTATATATGAAACAATAAATATTACTAATAATTAAATGCAAGAGCTGACTTGTCCAAAGTGTGACCTTGAGAATTGTTTATTGTTCGAAAATATCTAGTTCTGATTTATTGCTGAGAATATATTCATAATAATCTAAAAAAATAATTATATTTTATATTTAATTTAATAATTTTTTTATTATACCTTACGATCTTGTGATAACCGGATATTTTAAATTCAGTTCATTTGTCACTAAAAGATCATTCAGTTCATTTCTCTTTAAGAGATCATTCAGTTCGTCACTAAAAAGATCATTCTGTACATTTGTCATTAAAAAGATCATTCAGTTCATTTGTCACTAAAAAGATCATTCAGTTCATTTGTCACTAAAAAGATCATTCCGTTCACTTTTCACTAAAAAGACCGTTCAATTCATTTGTCACTAAAAGATCATTCAGTTCATTTGTCACTAAAAAGATCATTCAGTTCATTTGTCCTAAAAAAGATCATTCAGTTCATTTGTCATCATTAAACTGTGAAGCATAATGAGTGTCACCTAAAGTGTAAGGAGTAAGTGTTAACTCTCAAGGGTTAGCACCTGGAAGGTTGAAACTCTTTTTTATTCCATTCAAGCCCAGTGGAGTGATGTTTCAGTCCTCCCTTAGTTTAAAAATAGAATCTTTAGTTCGATTTCCCTAATTTGAGAATCTTTGCTGCCATCTCAGTCCATTTCTCAATACAGAAAATTTGTTTTGCTAATAAATAAAACCCAAAACCTACTATCTCTGTCATCGCAATTTTAGTATTAGCATTTGAGTATGCAATGAAATACTCACGTTAGAAAAGTTCGGTGAGAATTTTATAATGATGCGTCACTGTTAAAGTATTGCGTCACCATTGCTTGTTGTGCGACCTGGTCAGTATCCAAATCACTGGAGCTTGACAGTCGGAAATGACGCGCACCGGAAACGGTGGCCTTTTGTAGCGGCTCCTTTTCAACCTTTACGACAACACTTTCAATGAAATCTGTTCCTGTAGAGAATCATTTTGGATTGCCGATTCTCTGAATGCTCTGCAATAATGATTCTCACAACAGAATAAATCTTTCATAGGCGGGATGAATTTTGTGTTGTGGATGGGTAACAATGAAAAATATTTCTCATATATGTTGTATATATATATATATAACTCTGTAATCTATGCAATTTCAACAATTTAATGACGACCTTTGCATCCAAAGTGAAGATATTCCACAAGGAATTAAATATTCATCAATACTAGCTAGCTTTTTAAATACACTACTTTAAAAAAAATTATTGTCTAATTCATACGCGTGCTTTTAGATATGATAATGACCTAATTATTTTCAATCGTCCAAATTTAAAAAAAAATCTATTATAAAATTTATCCAGTAAAGCATATTTAAAAATAATAATACACCTCTGATTTTCTAGAAAGTTTTCAAGTTGATTTTCATGTTATTAACGTTAGCATTCATGACACATCATAATTAATATATTTGATGAAAGAAAAGGATTCCAATTCACTATCAAGAGATTCACACCATGGTTACTCCAGTATCAGTTATAAAATATATCGCAGTATCATCATTAATTTGGGCGTAGGACTCCGTACACGACATCACCTGTCTCGAAATCTGTCATCAAGCAGATGGCCTTGGCTGTGACTATGAGGCTGTTGCGCTGTTGATGATGATGATCCTCAAAAAATTCTTCCAACTCATTATTGTTAGAAGAATTTTTTTCCATAGCTTGCAATTTCCACAATGGGGTTGTTTTTTTTTCTCACATTTTTTTCCAGAATTAATAAATCACTGCATCAATTTCTACACCAACATTCCGCTTTCCTACGCTTCTTCAATTCAGAATTTTATCTACTCCAAACTTAAGGTTTTTCTGTCCACTCCATGTTATCGGAAACATGTCTTTGAAGAGGATCCAGTCATCTACAGAGCAGAAATAACAAGATAATATATATAAGTAATATAAGTAATTTCTTTTGGATTTTTATAATCATTTCTTTTGAGTTTCATTAATTTCATTAGGGTTTTACGGATTTCCTGGCAAGTTGCTTCATGCCCTTTTTTTTTTTATAAATTTTGTGTTCGTTTTTTTATTCCAGTTCACTTTTTGTCAGTTCTTTGTTTGCGTGTTGACCATATATATATATATAACATGAATAATTGCAATTTGAATATGCGAAATAATTGGTAAAGTTATTTTTAGGATATTTGTTATAACTAATTTTTTATGAATTTTTGTTGATTTTCTGAATAACTTGCTTTTTATATTGTATACAATTTTTTTTTTCCTTTTTTATATGCTTGTATATCAATTTTGATTTACAAATAAAAATTTTTGTACTTCATAAAAATTATAATTTTATATTTTATCAGTAAATATAAAATATTTATTCGGCATGTCAAAAATGAAGAATTCGCCAAAATTTGAATTATGCACATTGATAGAAGTTTTTCTTATTTTTGAATTTCTAATGAAAATCCACTTTACATTGTTTTAACTGTAACTGGATAGCCTGTAGACGACTGGATATGCTAGTTTCTCAAATTATACAACATGTTTTTTAAATTTCTGTCACACAATAGGCAATTCAAGTAATTGTAGAGATGAAAAGGAATATATTTACATAAACATCCTTAAGGAAACCCGACAATACAGGCTTTTTTCCTCCGGGTTACAAAGTCACTGGTTGTGATATTATAAACCACTTGAAAAACCTGAGACTGTAATACAATCACTTTACCTTGAATTTCGCGTAAGGAACAATAGGTGTAACGTACGCAATTATCACAAATCTTGTCAAATGATATTCTTAGCACACTTCCAAATACTTCTCATATAAATATTATTCAGGAAGAACCAAGGATATATAAAAAAATTTAATAAAATCGTGTATAAAGCGATTTATGTATGATAATTTGTTTGTTTTTTTTCAAGTTTTATTAGTTTTTCAATTAAGCGTATTTATTTTTTAAATCGGGCTTGATGACAGAGTGACTAGCACTCTGACGCTAAGTGCCACAAGTTTCTGGTTCGAGTCCCAGCAGTGCCATGGATGGTTGTAGGGGTTCGGAATCCACTTTAAACATAACTATTGAGAGTTGGGCGTCGTCTGACAACCCTACACCGTAGAAAGAAAAACATTTCCTGTCTTGAAATCTGCCAGTAGGTAGACGGCTTTGGCCCACCACGGGGCTGTTGCGCCCCTGATGATGATGATTTTGTAAATCAATTCTTCAAAGTCCAACTGAATCAAAAACTAAAATTAAAATTGTTTTTTTTTTTTTTTTTTTTTTTTTTTTTTTTAAATAATTACATGTCACACATGTTATTACATTAGTTATAAGAAGTTCATTCGTGTCCCGCTGAAATCATTAAGGCAAATAATATTTTAGTCACATTCAAATTTTCCATTGGGTATTGAAATAGAACTAGGGATATCAAGAACATTGTATATCTTAATATTTCCCAAACACTTAATGTATTTGCATCCCGCTGCAATCATCAAGGCTGTCTTACTGATGCCACAACATGTATACTAGAATGGACTTCAGTATAGCATGGATAACAACACACAGCTCATGCAGGCTTGTAGGCAATTCAGATATATAAATAATGTCTCTTATATAACCCCGTAAAAAGAAGTCATTGACGTGATTTCGGTCACTTGCAAAGGACATTGTCTTCCATTTCAACCCAATCAATCAAACACTGAAGAGATCATGATCACACAGAGATAGCAATGAAGAGATAACCGTCACATCGAGATGCCAATGAAGAGATAGTCGTCAATGAGGATACGATTATACGGTTAGAGATGCCAATGAGGATACAATCTTCACATCGAAATGTTAGTGAGAACACCATCACATCAAGCTAATGTGAAGAATATTATCACACCGAAATGCTGTGAGGGAATTATCATCAGATCGAGATACCAATGAAGAGATCATCATTCCATCAAGCTGTCAGTCAGGAGATGTCCCGCCTTTTGCTAAAGAAATTCATTGTCATTTTTTTTTCTCGTTGTAGAAACAGCCAACCAGTAACCACAATAATTAGTAAAACAGGAAGCTGCTATAGGATTTTAAATACTGTACTAAATAGATTTAAATATGTGAATTGTACCACCTTGAAAAATCGTGCATCAGCGTCGAGTTCAGAAATCTTAGTTCATTCGCCAATCTTATGGTATACAAAGGCAGAGTATGTTTAAGACATCGGCACATCACCATACCAACCTATTTATCAAAAATTTCATTATTTTATAAATACTGTGTTTCATTATCACTTGTATAATACGTGATTGAGTTGGTTCATTATTATTTCATAATTATCAATCTATACTTTAACGATATTTGAATATGGACACATTTCCGTTAAAAAAAATTATAACTTTTCAAATAATTATAAACTATTTCTTATTTTAATATTATTCATTACTTATTTTGGATTCAAAGCTTGTAATTGTTATACATAATCTAATCTTTATTTTGCTCACCAAATAATATTTTACTTATCCGTTATTGATTATTTATTATTTGATTTTTTATTGTTTATTATTTTCAAGAATGCTGCTTTGTGAAAAATTTTAAAATTTAAGATAAGTGTTTATTTTGCTTTATACTTTTTATTAAAACTGAAAAATTTCAAACTCATTCTATTCTTCTGTTACAAAAAAACAAAATGTTCCATTAAATTTTTTGGATTTGTTAAGTTGTTCCTATTGGTTTTTTGAAAAAAAGGCTGAATACGGACACCGTTTTCGTTATCAAATGACATTTTTACTCGTACTATTAAATCTACATAGCTGTATTCATAACATTTCTGCAATCCAGCACATTCTATACGAATTCCGTGACCAGGAGTTATATGAAACATTTTTAACAGGTCCATTGCGAACGAAATGGTTTTCCGTAAATCAAAAAGGGGAATAAACTAATAAAATGTGGAGCGCGTTCGATACGAAAACATCCCATTTCGAGCCAAATAAAAATATCATTTATTTATGGACAGCCCTTTGTCAGGTTGAATCAATACGGAAGTGTGTATGTCTCGGTTATGGCGATTCTGTGTCACTATGGCTCGTGTCACCCCAAATAAAGTCACAAAGCAGCTGCAAAAATATGCGTTAAGATTATTTCACCCGTTTTGCACCGTTCGAACAGGTGCTTCCGCGTTATCAAACATATTGGCAGCCGGCTTATTTCGCCCTATAATTTGTCCTTGCAAAAACTGACACTTTTCTCCGAAGCTGAGATTCATCCTTTGAAGACAGGCACAGTTCCTGCCTCATCGTACGTCAACTCTACTTCAAAAACTCAGATTATAGCAATTGTTTTTATAGATTTTGATGTAAGATTAGAATACGGAACATTGTTTTAATTCTTTTTAATAAAAAGTAATCGTTTAAATATTATCAAAAATATTTTATTCAACAGCTCTATTTTTCTTACAGTTATTCAATTTATTACTTAATTCTGTTGTAAATTGATAATAACTAAGCAGTTTATTATGGAGAAAAGTATTGCTTTCGTTAAAATCAATTCATTCTTGGTAGGAATGCAGTTTAATTCAGGCATTACTTTTGGCGAGATTTCAAAAATCGCCAAATTTGGCTCATTTATGCATCAGTCAATTTTATCAATAACATAATTTTATTCTAACATCAATTTTTATCCTAACCAGAAGATAGGAATTTTTATCAACAACATGCTAACTTGGATTTCAGGCTCGCATTTATTGTTTTTTCTTATTAGTATTATTTTATTTACTTATTTTTTTACTTTAATGCAAGAATATCAAGACGCTAGCCATCGGCAAATGTCAAGAGTTCATTTTGGGATATGTGTCTAAATTATCCACATGCGTCTGACCATCAATTTTACCTCTGTAAAATGAGTGAAAAGTATTTAGTAATAGTTTAAGATTTGCACATTAGCTTTAATTTTATAGATTTATTCAATTTATTACTTAATTCTGTTGTAAATTGATAATAACTAAGCAGTTTCTTATTATGGAGAACCGCATTTGCTTTCGTTAAAATCAATTGATCTTTGGTAAGAATGCAGTTTAATTTACATTTTTTGCGAGATTTCAAAATTCGCCAAATTTGGCTCATTCATGTATCAGCCAATTTTCTACCAATTATGCACGATTTATAGATATTAGACTTCGGATATTATTCCCAATACATTTTGCCAAGAATGTTGTGAGTTAAATTACATTCCAAACATTTATTAGGGTTTTAATTAAAAGGAAATTATTTCAACTAGTTAACACAGCATTTATTTTAGTTAGTTTTTATAGTCGTATCCATAATGTTGTATTATACCGAAAACAATAGGTTTTAATAATCTAGATGTCATAAAATTATTGGGGTTTTTTTATAGTTTAAATTATTTTCTACTTACTAATAAATGCTGTAAATTTTAGTTAATATCTATAGGACAATAAGTGTTTTATCGTACTCCGTGTTCTAACTAAATTAGAAATTTGTTAAAATTAGTTGTTGTTGTTGTTGAAATTTGTATTAAATTTTTTTGCATTAAAATAGTTTTAAATATCTTAAATACTATAATTCATAATTATTTGAAATTTTAACACGCATTTCCACTTTTTATTTATCATGCTGGAGATGATTTTAAAATGGTAAAGTGCTTAAAGGGGGCCTCGTGGCCGAGTGACTAGCGCTCTGGAGCTCGGTGCCACAGGTTTCGAGTCCCTACGGTGCCATGGTTGTTTGTAGTGGTTCAGAATCCACTTTAAACCGTAGGTCCCTGTCTAATATGGGCGTTGGGCGTAGGGTTGACAACCTTACCCAGTAAAAAGTAAAGTATCTCCTGACGCGAAATTTGCCACTAGGCAGACGGCCTTGGCCCACATTGGGGCTGTTGCGCCAATGATGATGATGAAACTGTTTAAACATGCTTAGACATGATTGTTAAACGCTTATTTCATAACTCTGGGCATGGAATAACATTTTGATGAATAATGTTTTTTTCAGAAATTTACAAAATCAGATTATTTATTTAAAAAAAAATTAGATTGCTATCCTTAAAATATGAGAGAAATGTGAGAACTTTCGTGAGAAACTTTTCAAATATAACAAGAAAAAAATCTCAAAACTATGGATTTCATTTTGTAACAAATGTTTTGTTTGAAACTAATATTTTTTTTTTAAACAAATACAAAAAAATACATTTAAAAAAATAAAAATTCTCACAGTGTGCCATATTCAGTTAAAAACTTCTTTACAGACTTCATTATAATTTTAACAGCGTAAATAATGATCCAGTTACTTGTAAATTAATTCTTGCAATTCAATCACTTGTAAATTATATTCCATAGTAAGCTTCATTATTTATATTTCTAATTATTATAAATAAATTAGTTACAGTAAAGATAAATCTAATCTTAAATCTATAATCACAAAGCTAAAAACAACATTAAAAAATTAGGCTTCTGTCCCATTTGATCTTTTAGATGTGTGTGTAGCATGAATTTTTAGGTATTCGAAATAAAAAGTATTAGGAACATGTTCCAATTTCAGAATATCTTTATTTAAGCATCATAATCTTCGAATAGTTAATTATGTCTCCTGTATAAAAAAAAATGAGCACACTTGTCAATAAACGAAGATTATAATAGGAAGACAATGACGCATCAGAATTGTTTTCAATAATATTTTACTTTTCTTTCTTGCTCTAAAAAGATTGCATGAGTTGCATACATTACGTGATTGTTCTACAGACGCTTTCATTGTTAGAAAATCTTTGATCTATTCTTTAAAACGTTGAAATGGTTGCATGTTTTCTCTAGTGATTGATGAAACGTCTAAGCTACTGTAATGACTAACGATTGTTAATCCTTTCTTCTATTTGTTTTAATAAATTAAAGCCAAACAGGTTGATTCTGGTAGAGAATTACTTATAGAAAGGCTAAAACAAAATTAAATGTTTTTATCTCTTGATGGACTTGACCACGAATAGAAATTTTTTCAAGAAGAGAATTATTTCTGTT
The DNA here is from genome assembly GCA_021605075.1 of Caerostris darwini. Classification (NCBI taxonomy): domain Eukaryota; kingdom Metazoa; phylum Arthropoda; class Arachnida; order Araneae; family Araneidae; genus Caerostris; species Caerostris darwini. The sequence goes on along the minus strand of BPLQ01004939.1, from coordinate 100,949 downwards.
TGTTGAAGTCATTGCAATAATGAAGATTTAGAGGTCAGTGATCTTACCATTGGGGCCTGATAGTCGAGTGCCCAGAGCTCTGGCGCTGGGTGCCTCAGATTTCAGGGCCATGTATGCCTTTAGTGGTGCGGAATTCACCTTAAACCGTAGATCCCGATCTAATAGGACTGTATGGCGTAGGGCTGACACCCCTACCCCGTAAAAAGAAAAAAAAATCCTGATTCTAAATCAGTCCGTTAACAGACGACCTAGGCCCACCATGGGACTGATAAGCCAGTGAAGAAGATTATTTTGTGAAATTGAACTTTATTTTTTAAAACCATCATCAATGGTGCAACATCTCCATGGTGATGTCCACGTGCGAATGAATAAGTGCCCAAATGAAGTAAGAAATAATTATAGTTTGATCATGGTATTTTTTCTCTGTTCTTCTTCTTCATCGGAGCACCAGTTCCACAAGGCCGTCTGCCTACTTTCAGATTTTGAGACGAGAGTATTTTCTTTTTCTGGGTCAGGGTTGTCAGCCCTACGCCCGACAGTCATATTAGACCGGGACCTATGGTTTAAAGTAGATTCCGAACCACTACAAACATCCATGGTACCGCCGGGACTCGAACCCGAAGCCTGAGACGCAGAGCGCCAGACACTCCGCCGTTTAGACCCTATTCAATATCTTAAATGGTTGATTTCGAATGCCGAGCATTTGAACCTGATGTCATTCAACACCGGCAGATTTGTAGTAGACTGGGCGTTACCTAAGATACACCAAGGATGGGGAGGCTTCTATATTTCACCCACGTTGTGTCATCGCAGTTTTAAATTAATATCCCTAAGGGCTCACAACTTCCTTTTGAACCTAGCGGAAGAACATTTTCTGCCTTTGGATTTATCTTGTGCCTTGGATTATTATTGTATTCTTATCTGCCTTATCCTATTCCTTGTATCCTTATGTGCCTTGGATTTACCCATCCCTGGCAGGCACTAAACCTTTAGATTCGACATCACTTGTCGAACATAGCGACCTATATTTGGTAACCCAACACGCTGTCCATCCGGACAGTCAAGATTACAATAATTATGTAATTGCTTTGAATTATGTAATTCCTACCCTCTTTTTAAGCGGTTTGCATTTCACGACGTAATAAAATGGACAGCACAGGTTTTTTTTAAGAAAGCAGTTGCTGATGCGTTATGCATATATAAAATATCTTTATTCTCATTTTTTTTTTATTGAAGGACGCGGATATTATCATGCATGATGTGCTTTTGAACACCTTTTGCATAAAAAAAAAATTGATTTTGAAGGACAGAAACTTGAAAACAAAAACCAGTATAGATACGTTATATTTAAATCAGATTTATACCTGAATGTCCGAGTATCTAGCGCTCTGACGCTCAGTGCCACAGGTTTCGGGTTCCATTCCCAGCGGTGTCCTAGATGTTTATAGTAGTTCGGAATACACTTTAAACCGAAGGTCCCGGTCTAATATGATCGTAGAGCGTTGTCTTGAGGTTTAGTCAGTCTTTAGCCCTCGTGGTTCCTCGCTAAATATGAGGCTGCATATTACCCTTAGCCATGGACCAATCGCCTGCGACAGGGTCTTTTGAGCCTAGTGTAGGCTTTCCTGCACCAAGGGGATTAGTAGCAACAATATTTAAATCTTTTTAATTCTTCGTTCATCAAATGCCAGCAATAAAGAAAATCATGAAAATAAAAAATAGAACGATTATGTCCATTCCTGGCAAAAAATATAGAAATTTTTAATTTGGGTTTCGAATCGAACTCCCAAGATCGGAAACAAAACTAATCCTCCACCTGAGCGCTCCAAACGGCACAAATACAAACTAAAATTACAGAAATCTGCAGTATCATTTTTAATGATACGAATGATGACTTTTTATTCCTGTGATTCATAATTGTGATACTAAAACGACGTCTGATATTAAATTTTAATGATGCTTAATTTAACTTTCAAGGTCTTGTTAATGACCGATTTTTATTTCGAAATCATTCTTGAAGAAAAAAGAAAATTTATTTTTACAATCCATCTTAACTTTAACAAATTGTTTGTTAGCCATAAAGCTCGTTTATTTTATTTTACTACAACCACAAATTAACAAATGCAACAATGCGGAAAGAAATAAATGCTGGTATTAGAATAAATCTTTTTTTGTAGAATACTTAATGAATTGTTAAGAAGAATCTTTTACAGGCGAATCCAGTTTGACACAAGCAGCAACAACGACAGGTTAATGAACAGACGCCGTATTAACTAGGAATATTTCGTTCTCAGAAAATTTCACCATGCATGGCTTGACAAAGAGATGGAGTTTAATTTATAGTTCGTTAAAGTTCCCCACCGACCCCCCACGCGCGGCAGCAGATCGGACGTCAAGGTCCACTGATTTCCAGATATTTCTTTTCACTTCCTGGGAACGAATCTGGAGGCCAAACAATGATGTAACTGGAAGAGGCCACCTTCTTCTATTCAAAGCAATTCTGTCCCATAAAAAAAAGAATGCAGTCGATCTTCCAGCTATAGATAATGGCCACATCTCTTTCACAATATAAATAAGGGTGACTCAAAAGTGCCTTAGAAAAGGATAAATACTATAATACAATAAACAAGTAATATAAAAAAAAACATTTTAAAGTCAATTCCTACTTTTTTTTTCACCATATTGCAGAAAGTCCTTTATAAATAATTTTCATTCATTTTTTTAAGTTTATCTGGCGCCATTTATTGGTAGATATATGCAACTTAAATCTAAAAAAAAAATATAATTAATTAATTAAATTAAATGAATTAATTAATATTTGAAAAAACTGTATTAACATCCAGTGTCATCCACTACAAAAAAGTTCAAGTTCAAAATAAAATGCATTTGAACTTGAGTGGATGAGTAAAAAGTATTTTATGAACGATTGAAAATTTGAACAAGATATATATAGTGAGAGCGTAAGCTAATAGAAGGAATTGAAATAAGAGTGACTCAAAAGTTCTTAGAAAACTATAAATACTATAACACAATAAAAAAAAAATTTGATTCACGGTATTACAATGTGTTTTAGAACTTGGTTTGATTTTTTTTTTTTTTTTTTTTTTTGCAAAAGTGGTTAGTCAAATGGTTTCTATTTTTTGATTTTATTTCTAAATTATTTTTAAACTATTCACGCGAGAAAATGTTTATGGGTAGATCCAAATATGAGAGGCCTGATGGCCGAGTGGCTAGCGCTCTGGCTATATACTATAGGTTTCGGATTCGAGTCCCGGCGGTGCCATGGATGTTTGAGGTGGTTTGGAATCCACTTTAAACCGTAGGTCCTAACTATATTACTCTAACATGATTGTAAAATTGACAAGCCTTCCCCTTAAAAAATATAACATCTCTAACATCTCCTGTCTCGAAATCTGCCAGTAGGCAGACGGCCTTGGCTCACCATGGGATTATTACGCCATTGAAGAAGTATCTGCTTCAGGGGCCTAATAGCCGAGTGACTAGCACTCTGGTTTTGAGTTTGAGTTCCGGCGATGCCATGGATGTTTGTAGTGGTACAGTTTTAGGTCCCTGTTTAACATGATCGTAGAGCGTTGCGGGGGTATTATTATTCCGCTTTGTAACTTATCTTCAAGCTACACATACCTACTGGGTAGTGCTAAGTGAGTAACGTCGGTGCGGCGCTTGCCTTAAGGCGTCAAAGACAACTGTCTAAGTGTTTGACTGCTGGAAAAAAAAAGATAGAAATAGGATTATGTATTTCTATACATTATCTATCAACAACCACGGCAAACTCGTAAAGTGAAGTTTTAAAATATAGATGTTTTACTGGCAATCACATAAAATGCGTATAAGATTAGGAATCCAATCAGAACTTTTTAAAACAGCATCCTAAAAAGTCCTTGGAAAACGATAAATACTATGAAATAATAAAAAAAAAAATAATAATTTGATTCATTGTATTACAATGTGTTTCAAAATTTGGTTTGATTTTGTTTTAGAAATTTTTTTTTTTTTGTTTTAGAAATTATTCACCCGAGAAAATGTTTACGTGTAGATCCAAATAGGATTGTGTGTTTCTATGCATTATCCATGAACAACCACGGCAATCTCATTAAGTGTAGTTTTAAAACATAGATGTTTTTCGGGCAATCGCGTAAAATGCGTATAAGGTTACGAATCCAATCAAAACTTTTTTAAATAACATTTCCCGGTCTGTTAAGTCAACAAGATTGTGACTCTCATGCGATCGTAAAAAAATAAATAAACACAGAAAGAATTTCTGTAAGAACCTCCCATCCAAACTAATGTGTTATTCACTAAAATTCTTGTCTGCTAATTTTCAATTGAATAAAATAGTTTTTTTAATGCTTATGTGTTAATGTTTTTTATTAAACTGGAATATATTGTATGTTTTAATATTACATAAAGTCTGAAAATTTAAAAAAAAATATATCTATCTTATAAAATTAACAATAAAATTGACGTAAGATGAGGATGGACAATATTTGCGCCTCCTTTCCTTTGTAATAGGGAAAGTCAGGTATACAAAAAACAAGTTATTTTTATATATTGCCTCAAAATTCAGCAATAAGTAATACTTCTGTTGTTATTTGTTGTTTCTTACCCCACTTGGCTGGCCAAGCCCACGACCCCATACGTACTCATGATTGAAGGGGAAGGAAGCAGCTTCTGTTGTGATGGAGCACCCGTAGGTAGAAGTCTGACTTTGGCTCCGTGACGCCCTTACACAGTCATGGGAGACCGGGACCTGCGGCTTAAAGTGGATTCCGAACCACTACAAACATCCATGGCACCGTCGGGATTCGAACCCGAAACCTGTGGTACCGAGCGCCAGAGCGCTAGACACTCGGCCATTCAGGTCCCAAATGTGTGAATGCCAACGGCAGGCGGTGTTCCCAGGTGGTCACCCACCCAAGTACTGACCGCGCCCAATGATGCTTGACTTCGGTGATCTAATGAGAATCGGTATATTCAGCATCGTACGGCCGCTGGCTAGTAATACTTCTAATAAAGGACACGAAAGATTTGTTTTATAAATCACTTTGGTATACTCACTCCCTCCCGAACACCAAGTCTAAAGGTGCATTTTGAAAAAAAAATCAGCTCTTTCATTATCAAATATTCCGGACTTTTTACGATGTTTGGGAATATAAATGTTGCTTAAATTTTGGGATAACCTATACACGGGAACATGAGATTGGAAATGCAATGGACAAGCGTTAAAGTGCATTATTCGTCAGTGAATCCATCAAAAGAATGGGATATTAAATAAAGTAGTAAGTCAGATGTGTGCACGTAACATTAGCGTAGCCGATTCTGGATACATGAATAGCAACTCTTTGTTATAAATTTTCTAAACCCTCAAAGTACTTGTGCGAGATACTTTTTTATTCTATAAAAATAATCCTGATTATATTTGAAAAACACATTTTTTTCGATCAATTCCTACGTAAAAAAAACGCCAAAATTTTGATTTTCCACTTTAACACTTTCCACGAAGTGTTTCCTTCTAATCTTTCCCATTATTTTTTCAAAAATAAGAAGTTGGCCTATGGTGTAAATGCAAATTTCATAGCTAAGATATTTTATTAAAATTCAGATGGAGCAAAATCTGCGTTTTCCATACAAATAAGATACAAATTATATACACTGAAAATTATATACACTGAATAAGCACTGAAGGATTATTTCCATAATCATCATCATTGGCGCAACAGCCCCATGGTGAGCCAAGGCCGTCTACCAACTGACAGATTTTAAGACAAAATATGTTTTTCTTCTTACGGGATAGAGTTTCCTGCCCTACGCCCAATAGTCATATTAGACCGGGACTTACGGTTTAAAGTGGATTCCAAACAACTAAAAACATCCATAGCACCGCCGCGACTCGAACCGGAACCTATGGCACCAAGCGCTAGAGCGCTAGTCTTTTGGCGCTCTATTAATAATAATAATAATAATAATATATTTATTAAAAATAATATGTTTAGTGTATCGCATATGCAAAAGAATTCGAAATATACTGTAAGACCTTGAGAACCCAAGGCGATGATGAAGGGTTAAGCCTTGTAGGAAACATTAGATAAAAATCGAACCCAGTTCTCTCCTTATGAAAGGTCAATGATTGGATCAAATTTTGTTCATTCAACCAGACCTGGTTGTTCGAAGCGATAAGAATTTCGTTTTCCTTTTTTCTTCTCCAACTTCCCACACAATGAAAACCTCCATCTCATAAGGAACAGAGGTAGACGTCTCCGTTTGAGACTGATTTTCTAGATGAAAATATAACTGCACCATATCTATCAGTATAGTACCTCAGAATTTTTTGCGTAGAAAGAAAGAATATTTTTCAACTATCTGGGGTAACTATTTTAAATTCAAAAATGTTATTCACATTTTAAACCATTTTGCTGTATGCCCTTTTTTTTTTTTTTTTTTTTTTTTTTTTTTTTTTTTTTTTTTTTTTTAATATATATGAATTTGAATACTTCTGATAAATAGAATATTTTCACGGATTAAAATAATTTATTGTTTTTTTTTTTTCTCAAAACTTGATTTTTGCATATGCTCCTGAATTTCCTCATCTGGTATCTCCAGAAAAAAACAAGATATTTTTATGAAACTTATGGAAAAAGAAGATAAAAGCCAGCTGTATAAAAAGGTTCCTAATAGTTTAATTAAAAGAAATTAAAAACTGATACGCAGCATACAAACAATTTTGGAATACTAATTGTTTGTATGCTGCGTATGCAAGAGCTGTTTTGGTATTCACCAGAATATTAAATAGTCTTAATGAAGAAAGATAAAAAATATAACAGAAAAACACTCTAGAAAAACTAAACGAAAATGAAGAAGAATGAAATAGTCATACTACTACACCACATCACATCACATCACTGTGCCTAAAGCTCAGTTGCCCCTTTACGGTTTGGGAATGATGTGGGTGAGAAGTCTGATTGGGCTTTCTGAAAGCTCTACGGTCATATGAAACTGGGACCTACTGCTTAAAGTGGATTCCAAATCACTACAAACATCCATGCACCGCCGGGATTTGAACTGGAAACCTGTGGTAGAAAGCGCCAGAGAGCTATCCTCTCGGCCATGAGGCTGAAACAGTCATATTAACTTAAAATATCAGATTTAACTATCGTAAATATTATAATAAACATAACTATCTCTCTGTCATTACAGTCCATATTGGACCATGGCCGTGTGCAAACTACTACTAGTCATACTATTACTAGTCTTACACATACTACTACTTTACGGGGTAGGGTTGTCAACCCATTACAGTCATATTAAGCCTGGACATACGGTTTAAAAAGGATTCCAAATCACTACAAACATCCACCGCCAGGCAACGGAGGGACTCAAACCCGAAACCTGTGGCACCAAGTGCTAGTCCCTCGGCTATCAGGTCCATTTAAAAATCATACTAACAATATTTTTGAAAAGAATATAGGTAAGCTCAGGTTAGAATCCTCTGATATGCCTCTGTTGCAGTCTCTGCTTTGAGAAACGAAAAGAATCAATGGCTATTTTACACCATTGGGTGTCAGGCTCATGAGTGTTTCTGGGTTTTCCCCAAAATGTCCCAAATATTTGTGATAGCCACCCTTGAAAATACTCCCAGCAGTCAGTACTCTCCATTCATCGTCTATGGCCGTCTAAAATCCCCAGATGTACACAAAGAGAAAAATACTTCTTTCTTGGTAATTTTATCCTTATTGAAAATTTCCAAACGTAATTTTTATATTATATTAACTTTCTATCGAATATAATCACGGAATTTTATAATTCTCGAAAATTTCATTTAAATAATGGTATTAGGGTCGGTATTATTTATAAATCGTTCATAAAACACATCCGAACAATGAGGAAGAAGAGGAGGAATCACGAAGTTTTAAAGTAGTTAATGTTTTCTTCGTTGGCGCAACAGTCCCATCGTGGACCAAGGCTTTCTGCCAGATTTCGAGATAGGAGATGATTTCTTTTTTTACGGGGTAGGGTTGTCAGTCCTACGCCCAATGCTCTACTGTCTTATTATAACGAGTCCTACGGTTTAAAGTGGATTGCAAACCATTACAGGCATCCATAGCACCACTGGGACTCGAACCTTGTGGTACCGAGTGCCAGAACGCTATTCCCTCGCTATGACTCAAAGCTTACGGTCTTCTTCAAGTCTGGTATCCAAGGGGCTGGCGTTCTTGCTTTTGGTATCACAAACTTCAGGTTCGAATCCTGATGTTTGTTAGTGGTTCGGATGTTTGTAAGTGATTCGGAATCCACTTTAAGCAGTAGGTCGGGGTCTGTTTAGCCTTCGTGTGCGACAAACGAAAGATGGTCGTGGAGCGACAAACCAATCTTTAGACAATATCCTTTGTATATGCCAAATTCGAAAACTCCAATTGAAGAATTGTGAATTTTTATATAGGACAAGCAAACAAATAGATTTTCAGATACATATATCAACGAACAATTTTTAAAAAATTCAAATATTTTAAAATTATATCTTACATATTTAATTTAATTTCAATTTTATTGGTTTTTTTTTTTTTTTTTTTTTTTTTTTTATGATTGCAGTATTATTTTTAAAAATGTGCATGTTGGATGTTTTAAAAAATAGATCATCAACCTCTCGTAAAAACCAGTCTTGGCGCTCAAAATGGAGCAAAACTGATGGGATTTTCATGACTGTGGGAATCAAAACTAGAGTTCTAATATATGTCTCGAATCGTTAAATTTTTCGCAATTTTACTTCCAACTAAAAAAAAAATTTTTTTTTTTTTTTTTAGATAGAACTTTTTTTTAGAGCATTAAGGTCATTTCTGCCCTGAGAAACAACTCTACCGAAAATAAATTTAAAATATAACATCTAATACAAAACAAGGAAATGAATTTCGTTATTTCATCATTACAATTTGATAATTAGATTTGTATATAATTTTTTTGTAATAAGTTCTTGCTATTTAAGCATTTATTTATAAGTTATTGTTTATATAGGTCATTTTAATTTCCTGTACATTGTAGGAAAACAGTTAAATTGTGTAGCAATTAAACAAATACATCAGGGCTGTGCAATGGTCTCTGTTATTGCTAGTTGTTCAGGCGGCAATTTAAATTGGAATAAACATCTTCTGATTTAAAATTCTTAGAAATGCTTTCTCTAAAAAGAATAGTTTTATAAGTAAATTGACGATCATCATCATAATTTCTTTAATTGTATAATTTTATTTTGTAAATAGGGTTTTTATATTTCTTTATCAATTTAGTATACTGGATTCTTTCCATTTTAATTTAATGAATTTCTAAAATTAATTGAAATAAATGTGCTCTAATTAACTTTTTCCTCCAATTAATAAGTTAGTTTTCTGGAAAGGCAATTGCGTCAGAAGAACCGGAGAGACATAAAAATTAAATTAAAATCATTGCATAGCCATAGTTCCTTTACACTATTGCTATGCAATGATCTCTGTTTTTGCTAGTTGTTCAAGCTGCAATTTAAATTGCCATAAAAATCTTCTGATTTAAAATTCTTAGAATGTAATTCTCTTTACTCTAAAAATAATAGTTTTAGAAGTACATTGCTGATCATCATAATCTTTAATTGTAAAATTTTATTTTGTAAATATGGTTTTAATATTTCTTTATCAATTTAATATACTGAATTCTTTCCATTTTAATTGTAATGAATTTCTAAAACTAATTGAAGTAAATTTGTTTTATTTCTCCAATTAATAAGGTAGTTTTCTGGAAAAGCAATTGCGTCAGAAGAACCCGACAGACATAAAAACGTGCAAAGGAACTCGGCAACTTGTTTCAAGATTACCAGATTATTTGTCGTTCACGAATGTAGCTATCCAAATACCTGCAGCCATTCATTTTTGCTCATTCGTCTCTTCTTGATAACGTCACATGTCAAAAAGAGCGACATCCTCTGCGTGCTCTTGTTTCAAATGCGTCAATTTAAGAAATTTTATTTCTGCTGGATTACTTTGGTCAGAACCGCCTTTTGAAGCAAGGAAACCAAAATTTCAAACACGCGAATTCCTGAATCCGTTCTTTTTTCTAAAATTTTAATTGAAGCTGCTTTTTAGCCCCAAAGGGTTATAGAATTTTTGTTTCATCAAACCGAACACATACTCGAGAGATAACGTGCTTCTTTAGTATCCGACGGCCTGAAGGCCAGTTGGCTAGCGTTCTGGCCTTTGGTATCACAGACTTCAGGTTCCAATCCTTTCATTGATATGGATAGTTGTGAGAGGTTCGGAATCCACTTTAAAAGTTTTAGTTCCTGGTCTAATTAGCCTAAAATGTGCACAAAATGACCGTAGAGCACCAGACTAAACCGAAACAAACTAAACCTTAGTCTTAAGATTGCAAATTCATCCACATCATTACCGAATCCTGGCCGTGGTATGGATATTTGTAGTAGTTCGGAGTTCACGTTTAACCGTAGATTCCGGTCTAAATATCCTAAAGTGTGCGAAAAATTACAATAGAGTGGCAAACCAAACCAAATGGCCTCTGGTTCGAATACGCTGGTCACTGATTTCAGAAAAAAAGAATACTCAATAGTGACTGTAACAAGTCTTATAAAGGTCTCTCATATCGAATTTTTCTGAATACGGTCACTAAATGTCGCTTGCACTTATCCTTAAAAGTCATATTGGAACGTAATACCCTTCCTTCATCGCTCGTTAGTGGGTGCTAATTGTATATATATATATATATATATATATATATATATACAGAGAGAGAGAGAGAGAGAATACATAAATATACATAAATGAACGACAAATGTACCGCAAAAATACGTACGTCCTTAAAAATATGCCAACGTTATTCTAAAACTGGAGCTATATGATTGGAGTAAGATTGAAATTCGAATACGGATTTGGCATATTTGGTACATGAAAACAAACTTAATTTTTGAGAGAAAAATACTGTGAAATTTTTTTGACCCATTTAGAGAGAATGATAGATGGAGAATTTTGTTTAACCATGAAATCTATAGAAAATATAGGCAATCTAATATTGCCAGAGTCATAAAATATTTTCGCATCAGATAGCTTGGCCATATATTTAGATGTAATAATACGAGCACTGTTAAAAAGGCAACTTTTGCAAATGTAGAGGGTACCAAGAAAAGAGGTAAACCTCATACAAGGTGGATAGACTGCTTAGAGATAAATCTCAAGACATTAAAAATCAATCGTTGGTGGACTATGCAGTCTGATCGGAACTGTTGTAGGAAACCTGTTGAGACAACCTTAGCATGTAACAGGCCGTAGTGCAAATAAAGAAGAAATGAAGATAGAAATTAGAGGATTGTAGAAGGCCCCACATAAAAAAAGGTCTTCAATAAGTTCCACGTAAACATTTGAAAGATGTTCTTTGAATAAGGGCAGAGTTTCTCTGAGTTTGTTAATGCCCAACTGGATCTGTGTAAGGCTCTGTGTCATATGTAAGTCTAAATGGAATTGTAAGCTTCTATTGAAAGAATAGTTGGATTATCAGTGCAGTGAGGGTTTTTGTGAAAACTATTTAAAATCATTATTGATCAAATCTATGGTGGTAGGAAATTCGATTGCATGAAGTTTTCTAGTTCTTATATACCATTGGGCAGCATGATGGCCAAGTGGCTAACGCTCTGGTTTCTGGTTCGAATCCTGGCGGTGGCATCGATGTTTGTGAGTGCTTCGGAATCCACTTTAAGCTGCAGGTCCTGGTCTGTTTAGCCCTCGTGCGCACAAATGACCGTAGAGCGACAAACCAAACCAAACCATATACCATTGGGCTATTAATATTTGCCGTGCTAATATGTTTTGCTGGGAATTCGTGGAATTTATGTTATTTTTTGCAGCAGATACCCATACTGGAAGCGACTGGGGATGAGCATGTCAAATGAATTGGCTGAAAAATCCCTCCTAAGAGGAATTCGCGAATCACCTGGATGACACCCTTGCAAGGGTGGGGTTGTCTTAACATCCCAAAGTGCCTATCTCTGGTTTACATGAGCCAGATGATTAGCGGAGGGGAGAGTAAATCCTGTCAATAAACTCTAATCCTGATAAATAATTTTAATGTCTCGGATGGGTTTGTTATTCGTCCTTCATTCCTTCAAGCTTTGACCTTCCAAAAAACCCTCCCCGATTGTTCTGAAGCTATGCAGATAGATCCCTATCTTTTCATTCTTCTATATAGTAGACCTCCACCCCCACCCCTACGCTGTGACTCACGCGAACACGTGTTTCCGTTCTATTGTCGCGTGCTGCCTCAGACAAGCCGCTTTCTGCTCCACAGAGCAAAGTTCAGGTGTGGTGTCCGAATGGATGGATAGCTGCATTGAAACTCTCACTCCAAATTGTTTAAAGATACATCCACTATAAAAAAAATGAGAAAGGGTTATTAAATTTATGGGGTAATAATTCGCCAAGTAATTTGGTGGAAGTATCACAAAGTATGACTTCATACTTTATTTTAGGGATTTGTACGGATAACTGATTAGTGCGTTTTGAACACTTTTTACTTTTTTTCCCCCATTTTTTTTCAATTCCTTCTATTAGCTCACGCTCTCTCTATATATATCTTGTTCAAATTTTCAATCGTTCATAAAATACTTTTTATTCATCCACTCAAGTTCAAATGCTTTTTTTTTTTTTTTTTTTTTGAACTTGTAGTGGATGACACTTGATGTTAATACAGTTTTTTCAAATATTAATTCATTCATTAAATTTAATTAATTAATATTTTTTTTTTTTTTTTTTTTTTTTTTTTTTTTACATTTAAGTTGCATGTATTTAATAATAGATGGCGCCAGATAAACTTAAAAAAATGAATGAAAATTATTTATAAAGGACTTTTCTGCAATAGAGTGGAAAAAAAGTAGGAATTGATTTAAAAAAAATAAAATTTTTATATTACTTGCAAGATATAATATTTTCACATCTTAATTACACACTAATCTTTATTACAATATATACATCCAAGTGGAATAAATGCTATACTAAAATTGTGTTTGTTTCTTAAAAAAGGCATGTAACCACAAATCGTACTGTTGTCAGTGGTTTCCACGAAATAGGCAATAGAATATTTTATGCAATTGAGCTCTGGGGGATAAAAGGTGGATATAAGCACAGCGATAAAATCATTATTTCAGTGGAAACGGCAGTTTGCTTCACACTGAATGTAACGATATAAACCTGTCTGATAAGGTCAATGATTTTTATATAAAATATCAAAAACTTTCGCGCAATTCACAATCTGAAGTCATTCTGGTTTTATTATAAACCCTTTTAATCCTGAAAAATTGGTAATATTTGTTCATTTCCTTTTACAATCCAAATTGTTTACTTAAAAATCTTGTTTTCTTTATAGGCGTTGATGTGACAGCTAATCAAGATGAGATATCCGATCATGAGATTTTCCAACTGGAATATGACATACCGAGCAAGAAATGGTGCGTCAGGACCATGCAAGATAAATACTGGAGCTTACAGAGCAGTTCTGGAATCCAAGCTAATGCTGACAAAGGGTATGTATCGCTTGAAAATTGTCTGCGTTTAATTTATTCAGTAGTCGATTTTATTACGGTTGATTTGGAAACTTCAGACATATTTCACTAAGTTTTCAAAATACATCAGCACTTCAAATGATACACCGAAACTTTCGCTGAGCAATTTTCTTCAGCAAATAAACCGGTTGTTAAACAACTACGAATCTAATTCAAAGTGTATCAACATTCAACAGCTAAGTAAATAGAGGAACGAAATGATTTTGTTCTTTTTCACTTTCGTTTTCCATTATGTCTGTATACTTAAACAAAACTTTCTCTCAGCATGCACGAAACTTACTATTTGAGTATATCGACGCATTTTCGTTTCAATGTAGTTTTCATCAAATGTTGATTTTGAGAAAAAATATTAATTTTACAAATTTATGGAGAGCCGAAACAATAAGTAAAACCACAGTTTTTCCTCTGCCAAAATGTTACATAAGTTGATTTGTGAAGATTATTGGCGGAACAAAAAAATAAAATTGTATATATATATATATATATATATGCTTAAATAATTAACTTAAAATAATTAGCTTGTCTTTAATAAGTAAACGTCTTCAATACTTGCTTATAATTAACATTTCTATTCATACCTAATTTGTTGTTTTTCAAAGTGACTCTCTCCCTTCTAACACGAGCCTTCTGATCTGAGGTTTGGTTTGATTTGTCGCTCTACGGTCATTTTGTGCACACTTTGGGCGAATTAGACCTGAACCTAAAGTTTAACGTGGATTTCGGACCACTCACAAACATCTATGCCACCATCAGGATTCGACATTAAAAAGTCAGATATATAGAAGATCTACCACTACCATAGCTGCAATATGAAGGCCTGTTGTCTTACACAAACTTTTGTCACTCCAATTTGTAACAGGCATAGCATCCAGTGAGGGAAAGAGAGATTCACATGCCCTAAAACTCAACGCGTTATCCACCAAGCCACTCAGGATTCGCCCAGATATATAGCAGATCTACCACTACCATAGCTGCAATATGAAGGCCTGTTGTCTTCAACTTTTGTCACTCCAAAAATAGCATCCAAGGGCCAGGATTCACATGCCATTCAACGCGTTATCCAAGCTGGGATAGGTCATATGAAAATAAAAGCCAGGATTCGCCATTAAAAAAGCAGATATATAGCAGATCTACCACTACCATAGCTGCAATATGAAGGCCTGTTGTCTTGCACAAACTTTTGTCACTCCAATTTGTAACAGGCATAGCATCCAGTGAGGGAAAGAGAGATTCACATGCCCTAAAACTCAACGCGTTATCCACCAAGCCACTCTGGGATAGGTCAATGAAAATAAAAGCCAGGATTCGCCATTAAAAAAGCAGATATATAGCAGATCTACCACTACCATAGCTGCAATATGTAGATCTACTGTCTTGATAAACTTTTTCCACTGCAATTTGAAACAGGCATAGCATCCGGGAAAGGATGGATTTACATGCTGGAATATTCAACACACTATCCACCCACCCACACCAAGGCAGGTCAGCGAAAATAAAATTATTTTATTCTCATCCAAGCTTAAGGACCCTCCATCCAACCCAACCCAAAGACTCCCAACTGTCCCGTGAACCCTTGCTTCAGAATATATGATACTATTCACTTGACATGGGAACAGAATATGAATTCCCAGCTTGAGTGTTTCTTAAATATTGCGATGCAACAACTCATTAATTAATCTCTCATTTTCGTGTCGCTCGTATTTCTTTTTCTGCAGGTGCCATTGTCTGTCTGTCACTCTTTTCTTTCACTGTAGTTGCCAATGACATGTTAAGTTCTTCATTCCGCGGAAAAAAAAATAATCATCACTCACTCACCAGCCTTTTGTTTCTCTTCGAGTGTCGGAAATGCCTCTCACGTGCAGGAGGATCTATCTTTAGGGCGAGTTGATAGGTGTATCGGAGCATGGCCGCGGGCCATTCACCCTCAAGGTCACTCAACTACCGTTACGTAAAAGGAACGCTAAATGATATTTATCAATGAACGCTCTATAGAACAAATGGCGGGTTGTGGTTTTCTTTTTTTTTTTCGTACAATCACTGTCTGTTCCCACAATTTGTTCCGTATTTCTTTTTCTTGTAAAATAACTTATATCTTACTAATGTCAGCTTCAGACAGGGACTTTGGTATCAGTTAACAGTGATTCACAAACTTATTTGTCCTACCACACCTTTTCCGAAAAAAAAATTGCTCAGCACCCCCCATGGAAATTTACCTTTTTAAAACACAATACACACGCCTTTAAACATAATAAATAAAGTGTTGCCAATTACACACAAATAATTCTCGCGGCTCTAAAGTTATATTAGACCACTACTACACCACATCACTGTGCCTAGAGCTGAGTTTGCCCCTTTACAGTTTGGGAATGATATGTGTGAGAAGAAGTCTTATGGGAATCTATGACACTATACGATCCTGTTAGACCGGGACCTACGGTTTAAAGTGGATTCCGAACCACTACAAGCATCCATGTCACAGCCGGTACTCGAGCCAGTGCGCTAGTCACTCGGCCATCAGGCCCCTATTATCATTTTTGTGACAATAATAATTTTAAATATACAAAAATGTATAAAAAATTATCTGCAAGTGAATTACCTTATAAAGTACAACTGGATGTTGTACTTTATATTCATGAAATCGGCTATAACATTTATTTCTCTAATTTAAGAATATTATTCAGAATATGAATAACTTTTCCTACTAATGTGGACAGTGCAGAAATACCAAAAATTTAAACATACACTTGCACTTAAAATACTGACATTGTCACTTGTTTATTGTTAATGACAATTGACCCTTACAATATTAGAAATAGTAATATATTTTAAGGTGTTTGCAAAAAATCAGAAAGTAAATTTGGAATTAAGTAGTGGCAATTTTTTCGTTGTTATCTTTAATAAAACATTTAAATTTATATAAAATGACACAGAATTTATTTCTTAAGTATAGGAGAGAAACTAATAACTGTTTTGCTTAAAGACCTTAACAACCTTTCCTCTGGCTCTGTCAAGGTCACTCAACTACCGTTACGAAAAAGAAACTGAATGATTTTTGCCATTGAACTCTTGATAGAACAAATGCCTGGCTGTGGTTTTCTTCTTTTCATACCATCCCAGTCTATTCCCACAATTTGTTCCTTAATTCTTTTCTACTATGAAAGGACTTTTTGTAAATCTCACGGAGCGACTTTTTGTTCTACTGACAATGTCTTTTGTAACTCGTTTTCGACAAGTTCGCCTTGCTCTGGTTTATTGTTATCTTTTTCTGTTTTATTTTAAGATGGAAATTGTTATCGCACTTGATTAGTATGCCATACATATTACTGAAATTCTGTAACTTATTAGCGTTTGTTATAAAAAATATTACGATGTGAGAGGTGGATCTGTATTTCTTTCTTTTAATCTAAGTTATATAAATATCTAATAATCTAAGTTATAAAAAGTTATATATCATGTCCCAAAAATATGGACACAAATCAAAATTGGTGTTTCAAAATAAAGTTTTAAACACTTGTACAAATGATACATCATATGATCATACATTCATTTCAATGATTCATTTGTTATTATGATCATTCATTTGTGATATCCTTGATTTGTGTTATTATGATCATTCATTCATTTCAATGATTGTCTTGCTATTATAACAAATTATTCATTTCTTACTATAACAAATTATTCATTTGTTTATTTGAATTTTTTTAATAAAATTTAAGACAATAATTTAAAATATTTAGAAAAACAGAAAATTGAAAAATTGTCTGCATTATGAATATGAAAATCGTCTGTATTATAAATATGAAAGTCGTCTAATATGAAAATCATCATTATTATAATTATCAATCATTATTTTTTTCCCAAAAATATGGGCACAGATCAAAAATGGTATTTGTTTCAAAATAAAGTTCAATACATTTGTACAAATGATTCATTTGTTATATCATTTATTCATTTCGATTGTTCATTCATTTGTGATATCATTAATTCGTGTTAATATGTTCCTTCATTCATTTAAATGATTCATTTGTTATTACAAATAAATCATTTATTTATTCTAATTTTTTGAAGAAAATCTAAGTCAATAATTAAAAATATTTTTAAAAAACAGAAAATTGAAAAATCGTCAGCATTATAAATTATTAAAATCATCTGTATTATAAATATGAAAATCATCTTCATTATAAATATGAAAATCGTCTGTATTATAAATATGAAAATCGTTTTCATTATAAATATGAAAATCGTCTTCATTATAAATATGAAAATCTTCTACATTATAAATATGAAAATCGTCTGTATTATAAATATGAAAATCGTTTTCATTATAAATATGAAAATCGTCTTCATTATAAATATAAAAATCTTCTACATTATAAATATGAAAATCGTCTTCATTATAAATATAAAAATCTTCTACATTATAAATATGAAAATCGTCTGTATTATAAATATGAAAATCGTTTTCATTATAAATATGAAAATCGTCTTCATTATAAATATAAAAATCTTCTACATTATAAATATGAAAATCGTCTTCATTATAAATATAAAAATCTTCTACATTATAAATATGAAAATCGTCTGTATTATAAATATGAAAATCGTTTTCATTATAAATATGAAAATCGTCTTCATTATAAATATGAAAATCGTCTAATATAAAATTTGAATAATATTTTTAAATAACGTTTATAATAAATCATTATTTTTTCAAAGGCAATTATTTGTCGTCTGACTTTTGAATCTTTAAAGCATATTTTTATAATTTTGTATTTATTTGGTGGAAGCAAAACAATTTCGAAAGTAGAAATTGTTGAGATCTCAAGGCTTAAAAAAATATTTCAAAGATTTTTAAAGTGATCTTGAAAAATATTTATAGAATTTTGCGAAAAGATGAAAATGGAGGTTTTGGAACAGAAGAAAGCACGCACCTAATAGCCTTTGCATTCTTGCACGTTTTATCATTAAATCCTAAACAGAGATTATAATTTATAAATTACAGATGTTCTTTGCTTATAACCCATGGATTATGTGAATTTCGTGGTATTGGATTATAAGCTATTGCGCATAATTTGCTGCGAGTATTTTTTTTTTCTGGAAGTATAGATATAAATTTATTCCACATAAAAATACCGCGTTTTACCGATAGATAATGGATGAAATTTTAATAAGAAAAAAGAATAAATAATTATAAGTGAAAAAAAAATTATAATAATTAGATGAAAAAGAACAGTATTTTTACGATAGTAGGTAAGGAAGATAAATAGTAATTGTTTTTTTTCTTTGGAATTACCAACATCATTAGTACAAGATATGTCAAGTAAACAGGCAAAAATCATCTACAAATCTGGTTTAGATTATACCAATGAAATTCAAAGAAATGCGTGTATCAATAAGAGTACTTACAGTAAAATGAGTCCAACATATATTTCTTTTCTTCAATATGTTTCTTGAATTATCAATAGAGCGTGTTTTGGAATTAATAGGGTTTTAAATTAATTTTTTAATTATACTTCCAGAAGAAAAAAACAATCTGGAGATTGTGCGCAGTGACCTATAATTCATTATAATATTTTTAAAGTATAATCCATGAATTAAAGGCAGAAAATTATGGTAGTTTATAATGTATCTTTAAATGCATAAGATGTTGCTGTTTATAAATCCCCCTTCTTCACATTGCAGATCCGCCAACAGCCTGTTCTCCATGGACTGGCAGGAGGACGGCAGCGTGAGCTTCATCGCCAACAACGGCAAATTCGTGATCGCCAAGAAGAGCGGCCACCTGTACGCCAACGGGGAGTCCAGCGACCAGGACGAGGCCCGCTTCTACTTCTATCTCATCAACAGGCGGAGCCTGGTACTCAAGTGCGAACAAGGCTTCGTGGGCTACAAGAGCAATACAAACCCCAAGCTGGAGTGCAACAAGGCCGCCTACGAGACCATCGTGGTGGAGAGGGACGAAAAGGGGCTCTGCTTCTTCAAAGGTAATTTCGTAGATGCCAGATTTCTTTCGTACAATTTACGACTTTTCATTTGTTTTCAGTTCTCCGTTGGCGTTCGTCCAAGTCGCCAGTTGTAATTTTTGATAAAACAGCCAAATATGATAACCTATTTTTTGATCACCTGTCCCCGCAATTGAAAAGCACTTCCCCTCAGCTGCATAAGCGATATACCGAGCGATGGCCGAGTGTCTAGCACTCTGGCGCTCGGTACCACAGGTTTCGCGTTCGAGTCTCGGCGGTGCCATGGATGTTTGTAGTGGTTCGGAATCCACTTTAAGCCGTAGGTCCCGGTCTCCTATGACTGTAAGAGCATTACGGAGCAAAAGTCAGACTTCTACCTACCGGTGCTGCTTTACTGCTTCCTTCCCCTTCATCCATGAGTTCATACGGGTTCGTGGGCTTGGTCAAGATTACATATCTACCAAGTGGGATAAATAACAACAACAGCAACTTTTCACTTGTTGAACTTCCTTATCAGTTAAAGAGACGCCAGTTGTAATTGTTTGTTCAAATAGCCAAATAGGGTAACCTATTTTTTGACCACTTGTCCTCGCGATTGAAAAGCTCTTCCACTCAGTTTCATAAGTGCATACTCGATATACAATAAGTCTGATGAAATGAAACAAAAATTTGAAAATATAGGAGGAAAAAACTAAGAGAAGGTAATTGAAGAAAAACTTTTTTTAATGATCGATATAACTGAAATGAAATTTTGTATTGAAATTAATATTACTAATCCCCCTGGTGCAGGAAAGCCTACACCAGGTCCAGAAGACCCTGTCGCAGACGACTGTGCTTGTCCATGGCTAAGGTAATATGTAGCTTCACTTTAACAAGGAACCACGATAGGCTAAACATCAAGATAGCGCTCTACGATCATATTAGATCGGGACTTACGTGGAGTAAAATGGATTCCGTAGATCAAATTAATTTAGATTGTTGAGAGTAGTCATTTCTCTTTGAGTTAAACTTATGAATATCATAGCTTAGCTTAAAAAATTCAATTTATCTAAAAATGAATTTAGTTTTTGCATTTTTGACAGAGTTTCAGGAAGACTAGCCTGTTCTAAAATTCTGTATCAATATTTGCCAGTATCTAAGTATTCCAGATGCGAATCCATTTTAGATTGTTGTGAATAGACATTTATCTTTGTAAACTGTAGGATAGCATAGCTTAGCTTAAGCATTTCAATTTATCGAAGACTGAATTTAGTTTTTGCATTTTTGCCAGTTTCAGGAAGACTGGCTTGTTCTCTACTAAAACTCTGTACCAATATTTATCAATTCCTTTTTCTCTAAGTATTCCAGATGAGAATCCATTTTAGATTGTTGAGAGTAGACATTTATCTTTGTATTGGGGTTAAACTGCAGAATGTCATAGATTAGCTTAAGCAGTTCAATTTATCTAAGATTGAATTTAGTTTTTGCATTTTGCCAGAGCTTCAGAAGGATTGGCCTATCTCTACTAAGATTCTATACCAATATTTATGTTTGATGACTTGTGATTTAAAGTTATTCAAAAAATGCCTAATAAAACATTACCAATTTATAAAAAAAAATCACCATTTGAAAAGTGTGAAGGGGATTCAAAATATCTGGTATTAAGAATGGTAAGATCAACTGCAGGTACCATACCTGGTTCGAATCCTGGCGTTCGCATGGATGTTTGCGAGTGGTTCGGAATCCACTTTAAACTGTAGATCCCGGTCTGTATCCCCGGTCTAGCCCTCGTGTGCACAAGATGACCGTAGAGCGACAAACCAAACCAAACCAAACCAAGCTACCATGACCAACCCTCCCAATATACAGATTTTGAGAACAATTGTGGATATATATTTTGAGACATGTATTGCTTGGAAAGGGCAAAGCAACTTTTTTTTAACATAAGCAGAAATGCTGTGAAAATTTGTTATTTCTTAAATATTTTTAAAAACTTTTTTACTTCTTCAAATAACTTACACAAATGTATTATGTCTTTTAAATTGAATTGTCAGCATATTCTGATTCACAAAAAAGCCATAGTAGATTTACTCGACAAAAGTAATGGCATACATATGGGCCATCTATCTTTCTAATATCATGTAGATGCTAACATTATCTTTACGAGAAACATTAAATTGTGAATACACGTGTTAAACGTGAACTGTAAATAAATTATCATAATAATGTTCCTTTATAAAAAAAAAGTTACAATTTAAATAAAAAAAGACTTATGACACTTTCTACACAAAACCAGTTTTTTTTTTTTTTTTTTTTTTTCCCCTAAAGGTTGAAACATTTAAAAGAATAAATACAATGAAAATAATCATCAGTATTACATCCAAATGCATTCTATGTTTTTTTTTTTTTAATTTATTTATTTTATTCATTTATTGTTTCATAATGACTTTAGAATAGAAATACATGGTTTGAATACTGATGAGCTTTTTTTGCTTCAAAGCATGCATTCGAAATTCAGTTTTCTTTTTTTTTTTTTATATTTAATTTAAAGTGATAAAATTTATTTTTTAACATAATTCATTATCACTTTTAAAACATTTTATTTGATTAAAAATTAACTATTTTCATTAAAATTTTTGTTCATTTCTATTGAATATTTTTGATAGTTGTTTGTTTGCTTTTATCTGAAAAATGAACAATAATAAAATATTCAACAACATAAAACATAATGCACAAAAAACATTAAATTTAAATTAAGAACTGTTTTTAAAACCAGTTTTTTTTTTTTTTTTTTTTTTTCAGATTAGTAAGGAATATTAAGTATTTTCCGGTTTTAATTTAAACGCAGCATTTAATTCTTCTTAATAAAAAATATCAAGCAACTAAGCGTAATATTTTGTGAAGAGGGACATAGAAAGCATTTTATTGAGCATTAAAAAGAATCTCTAGAAGAAAAGGAAATTTCACGTGTGAAACTTCCCTTCACCCATGAATTTCAGCATAGCATTCGCATTTGTATGTTAAACACAAGAAACCTCTTTTTTTGTTGTTCTTGTATGCCTTCTATGACTGCAGTATTCTTATTCTTATTTGTTAGAAATGAATTAACAATGCTATTTTTTTCTCTTTTTCGTAGTGGCAATTTTATAAAAACTATAATAGGTTTCCTGATTTCCTTTTATTTAACAATATGAAAGTCTGTTTTATTTAAGCCAAACGCAAATTAAGGGGAGAAAAAGCCCTTTAATTACGATTTGAATACCATATGCAACAAAAGAATTCCCTTTTGTTCCAATCTATTTTATTTTATATG
Organism: Caerostris darwini; assembly: GCA_021605075.1. Lineage (NCBI taxonomy): Eukaryota > Metazoa > Arthropoda > Arachnida > Araneae > Araneidae > Caerostris > Caerostris darwini. Next base: position 78,094 of record BPLQ01004939.1, on the reverse strand, counting down.
CGTATTGGTCTTACGCAATATTTTTTGTGGTCAAATTGTAAAGTATACTTTTTCTGCGTATGAAAATAAGTTGTTCTCTTATGCGAGAAAATTAACAGTTTGCTCCCATTATTCACTATTCTAATAATGTGTATTATAACATATATATATATATATATATATTATTAATAGTTATAGTATTATTACTTATTATTAATAGTTATTAGTCTGTTTCCCATATGTTATTTTTATTATCACCTTTTATCGCCAAACTTGTATCACTTTAAAGATAATATTCTGCGGCTTTATTGTATTTTTTTTTTCACGTGTGCTACAAACATGTACCAAATCCCTCTGAAAAAAATCTTCACGGTGGCTTTTTTACCATTTTCTTTCTTTAGAAAATGGTAAAAAAGATGATAGGGAAATACTAATGATTATATGTTATATGAAATGATGTATAGGGAATAATACTAATTATTATATGTTATATGAAATCCATAAAAGTGCTGTTTCTTATCCCACTTGGTCTACAGCAACATCTAAGCCAAGTCCATGAACCTGTGTGTTCTCATGGAAAAGGATGAGGCAGCTTCTGTTGTGATGAAGCACCCGTAGGTAGAGGTCTGATTTGACTTCGTGCCGCTAAAGAAAGAGGACAGTGTTTGTTTGCCAGGAGGTCTTTTAGAAGCATCGTATGAAGAAAAACTGGGAAAACTCCCACCAGGTAGTCCGACTAACGAGAGGATCCTGATGGCCGAGTGGATAACGCTCTGGCGCTCGGTACCACAGGTTTCACGTTCAAATCCCGGCGTTGCCATGAATGTTTGTAGTGGTTCGGAATCGACTTTAAACCTTAGGTTCCGGTCTCATATGACCGTAAAGGTTCACCGAGTCCAATCAGACTTCTCATCCACATCGTTTCCAAACTGTAAAGGGTCAACTCAGCTATAACTCAGCACAGTGATGTGTGGTGTAATAGAGAAGCCCTCATGCTCACCAGCGGTGCACATTGCCACCGAGCCATGAGTACGACATCCATAAAAGTTTTTACATCATTTGAGATCTATCGATGCTTTTAAATTATTTGGAGACTTCCATTGCTTTCTAGTTATTTGAAATCAGTCACCAATTTCTTATGTGAAATCTATCATTTTTAAGTTAATTAAAATCTATCATCGCTTTTGATTTATTTAAAAACTATAAAAAAAATTTAAGTTATTTAATATTCATCAAAGTTGTTGAGTCATTTGATATCCATAAAAGGTTATCTCTTTGGAAACTAGGAAAAGTTTAACTAAAAAACAAAATCTGCCGTTGCAGTTTTCTTGGCCAGGTGGCGCTGTTCGAACTCATAGTGGATTGATTAAAGGACCTTAATTTTTAGAACCTTTTGAAATACAGAATCTGTGATGATAATTTCTTAATTTTTCTTTGACCAGGTTCTAACGGCAAGTACTGGAATGTATGCGAAGACGGCACCATCACCGTCGACTCTGATGTGAGGCATGGCTTCTTCATCGAACTCAGAGAACCGTCCAAGCTGTGCATCAAGACAGCGCACGGCAGCTACGTCATGGCGGAGAAGAACGGAACCTTCAAGGTCAACGGCGCCAGCTACGACACCGCCACCTTCTGGGAGTACTGAGCGAAAAGTTCTCCTTCCTTTACTACTTGTCTAAGAACAAAACAATTCGTCTTTTTGCTCTCGTTCACGTTTGTTGCCGCCTACTTGGTAAAAAAGAACTCTTGCCAACAACGACTCTTGCGTTTTATCTGATGTTGTCTTGAAAGAATGATTTCCGTGCAAATTCTAGAATTAGTTCTTTTTTTTTTTTTTTTTTCCTTCGTTGCTATTCAGTCAAAGATGCGATATCTGTAATTAATTATTATTTTTTATTTGTTTGAAAAAATTAATATATGATGTTTTCAGTATTAGACTTTTTAGTATATAATTATCCTTTCATTGTTATTATCCGAAAGCATGAGTTCTTAACTTTTTTTTTTTATTTGTGGACACTTTTTAATAGTAAAATAACAGCTAGGTTACTCCCTTTTTAGAATAATATTTTTAATTACTTAGAATAAATTAAAATTAATTCAATTATATTAAAAACAAATAAAAACCATTATACGATAATATCGAATATGTCTTTTTTGTCACTTTACATAACAATAAAACGTGAGATAAAATACTGAATAATTAAATTATTACTATGGAAAATTCGTCAAATGCAATTGATATGAAAATAATACTCAATTTACATTTTTTGTCACTTTAAATAACAATAAAACGTGAGATAAAATAATAAATAATTAAAACTTTACTATAGAAAATTTGTCAAATGCAATTGGCATGGAAAAAATACTAAATGTGCCTTTTTTGTCACATGATATAAAATACTGAATTAATTAAATTGTAACAAATTAATCAATATGGAAATAATATTGAATGTGCCTTTTTTCATCACTTTAAACAACAATAAAATGTGAGATAAAATAGTGAATAATTAAAATTTTACCCTGGAAAATTTGTCAAATGCAAATGGCATGAAAATATTGAAATTGTATATCTTAAATGAAATTATTATATGATTGAATTGTTGTGAAATTGTATAACTTAAATGTAATTGTTAAATACCAATTCCTATTAGCAATCACAGATACCTCTAACATTGTTATAATTTATTAAATACATTTTGGAATGCTATATTTAACAGGAAAATGATTTTTTTTCCCCTTTCAACCAAGATTATGGAACCCATAAACCATAACTTTATGACTTTGGTTAAGAACTCATGATAAAAAAATAATCTCAAATAATTAAGTATAGTATGAAATAAAATATATCGTCCATATTTAGAATTCTTTGCTATACAAATGCTTTTTAGCATTTTAAATTTACATAATTAAATAAAAAAAAAAGCAAAGGTTTGTGATATTTTTGTGTACTTTTATGTTTCAGATGAAAGATTTATCGTATTATTTAGATTTATATATGCAACTAGAGTTTTTATTACATATTTGTACTGTTTCTTCATATTCATGTCCTTGAATTGCTGAGCAATGTTACATGTTAGTGATAGTGTAGTGCTTGTCTCCTGTTTAATCGCAATCAATGCCGGCGATTATGTACAGTTCCTCAGAATATACCATCTGCAATATTTTTTTATGAGTATAATAGGTGACGGGTTACAGTTAATAGAACGTATTCTAGCACTATTCGATAGAATGCTTTATAAACCTCCTGCTGTGCTTTAGAAAGAAAAGCAATTCAAATTTTATAACTTCTTGATTTATTTTATAGTTATATTATATAATTGTATGTATATATATATAAGAGATAAAAAGGTGCATTTTATATCCATTCAAAATGGTTATGTAAAAAACAACAATTTTATTATGCATATAGTGATATTGTGATGAACAGTGTTTTATATTTTCATATAAACTTTAAATAAATACTTTTTTTTGTATTCTGTGTTACTCATTTAATGTTCTGAAAATGTTGTTGGACATTCTTCTTCTTATTTTCTGCATTGGAGTTGCGGCTTGTTAGCCAACTGGCTACTCTCTGGCCGTTGATACCACAGGCGTTGTAGTTTGCCAATTTACGCAAGATGTTTTCTTTCCATTAAGTATAGTAGTGGCGGGGCCTGATGGCCGAGTGGCTAGCGCTCTGGCTCTCAATGCTATAGGTATCTTGTTCAAATCCCGGCGGGGCCATGAATGTTTGTAGTGGTTCGGAATCCCCTTTAAGCTGTAGGTCCCGGTCTCCTATAACCGTAGAGCGTCACAGAGCCCAATCAGACTTCTTCTCACCCACATCATTCCCAAACTGTAAAAGGGGCAACTCAGCTCTAAGGCCCAGTGATGTGATGTGGATTAGATCCGTGCAGTATGGTAGTGACAATGGACATATAATTACGGAGCTACTATGCAAAAATATTTCACAAAAAAATAATAATAGATAAATTTTCATATATAACTCGTAATTAAAGGTGGTGTTGCATTTTTAATGTTAATTACTTAAAAATCAGAGAAATACGAATTTAAAATTGAAATGATCAGGAGTAAAAGTTAGAATCTATAAGGACATGGAGGAATAAACGCGATTGTTCATAAGACTGGTATAGACAAATTTGGTCGACGAAATTAACTGTGCAGCTCTATCTTTATGTCGGGATTTGATTTGTCTCTCTACGGACATTTTTCTGCACACTTTAGGCTAATTAGACCGGAACCTACAGTTTAATGTAAATTCCGAACCATTAACAAACGTCCATGCTACCGCCAGGATTTGAACCTTGCCCATGGTACCAAAGGCTAGAGTTCTAGTCATCAGGCTGCATCGGCGTTTGTATTTACCAATAAAAAATTAATTTCAAAATATTAAAAAACAATTTTTTTTTTTTTTTTTTGTCAGTTTAAAATAACCCTTTTCAAACTTTTGCTATATCAAGCCAATCAGTTGCATTTATTTGACAACCATACAAAAAAATACAAAATACTCAAAGAAGAAGCATATGGAGATTTGAATAACGACAGATCTAACATTGATAACAAAAATAGTCAAAAAGAGTGAAAAATACATGCAATCGAAGATTCAAAATAATCAGCATTTTGGATAAGCATTCGCTATTGGAAAAAAAAAATGTGGAATTGCAAATCATAGAAAACAACATTACTGGTTCAGAAGATAAAAAAAATGGCAATATGTATATAACCTGATTCATTTCCAAAATTAAAAAGAACAACAAAAGGTTACCATGTAATTTAACCCACATCTTTTGTGAAAAACTTTTAAGATATAATATGCCAAATCTAACGTTAAGCATATTATAAAATCAGAGGAAATATGGCTGATACCTAGTTATATGTGCTAAATTTGGCAACTTTTGAGTCAAGGAGGTGAATATATATATATTTATATAAAACAAACATTGATTTAATAATAACATAACTTTTATTATATTTATTGTGCATGTCGATATTTATTGTGCATGACTATATATATATATATTATACTAGACTAGCAGAACCCGGCATACGTTGTCCTGCCCAAAAAATATGCTTTGTAGAAAATTACAAATCACGAATATATTCTCCATATTCCAATATATGTGCACATTAATTTTCATGGATATAGTTTGAACAGCATATGAGATGAAATGCTGCAGCACCATCTGGTGGCAAGTAACAATAAAGTGGATAGCGCGAACCTATTTTCCATATTCGAATACATATTATTACCAATTTCCATAACGATTGGTTGAACTGTATAGAAGTTGATATACTGCTACATCATTTGGTGGTGACTTATAACAAAGGGAATAATATAAAAACATTATCCATGTTTTATCAAACAAACACAAAAAATTTCACCAAAATCGATCCAGTCGTTTAGGAGGAGTTCAGTGACAAACACGTATACAGAAGAATTATATATATAAAGATATATAATATGTATATATATGTATTTTTGTTTGTTTCCTTTAACTAGCAATTCATAATTATAAAACATTATTTGAAAATAGCAGATATATAAATAATTAATTACTCTTGACTTCTGAATAACAATTCCTACTTATTACTTACATTAAAAATAAAAACCTTAATCTTGTTTAGGTGATTTTTTTTCTTAAGAAAAGTTCACGAAATATCCGGATTCAAGATATAACGAGTGATTACAAATACGAAGATATATGCAAATTTATTAAAATCTTTCGTATACCTTGGAGAATAATTTGACAAAACTAATCTTTAGTGTTTTATAAAATTCGTATAATGTTATCTGCAAATCTACCCTAGGAACTTATTTTGGAATTACACGTTACAACAATAACATATCAATATGGAGATTTGATGTTAATCCAACCACCGGTGTGTCTTAACAACACATAGCAATGCAAAGCAACGCGGTGTTTTTTGAGCAATGTAATGTAATTGCCTTTACAGACTTATAAGTTTATTGACTTATACTGTGATTTTAATATTATCAAATATGAATTATATAGTAAGTAAAATATCGTTAAAAACAACTCATTATTTCGAGCATCGCTGTGTGGTTATCTTGATTTTAAGAATTGATTTAATCTAGATCTGTAAGTCTAAATCTCAATCTGCAGTTGTACTCTGTAAGTCTACGAAGATATTATTAATTGAACTGCTAGAAAAATAACTGAACAGTGAGATTATTATACATGGAATAAATGCCGGGATTTTTGTTGTTGTTGTGGTTTCTTATACCACTTGTACGATATATTCATCTAGACCAGGTGTGGCCAACCCGCGGCCGCCTTTAGTGATTTTCCGACCCGTGAGATTTATCACACTTTTACAAAATATATTTATTTTATAATAGACAAAGTAGTGAAAACCACTGTATTAAAAAAATACATTATATGGAAATCCATGTATTCAAAAATTAACTGTCGAAGTTATGAGATAAAATTAACTTTGATTTTAAAATAATATTCTTGCAAATATATGACAGTTACTGCCTGTTTTATTTATAAGTTGACAGTTATGAGTTCGCAGAATAATTAAATTATATTTTGCGAACTCATGATGCGCGCACATCTTGGAATATTTAATATAACAGGTTCTGTTTCGCTTTAAGTGACCTCAGTGACATAGTGATCATCTCTAGATACTCACAGTTGATTGTTGATAGTAGAGCAAACCAGACTCTTAATTGAACTTGTTAGTGCTTTTGGTTCAATTTACACCTGCAAATCCTTTTTTTCGAAAATGAAACTGACCAAATACAAAGCACTCTCAGATATAACGAACGCTAACCAGCAACACCCATTAGGATATGCAAATACCCAAATTAAGATCGATGTGCAGAAGCTAAGTGAAAGAGTGGAGAAACAAATATCGCACTAGTAAAGTAAATATTTTTTAAAGATTTCATTTTTTTTATTTCGTTTATATTTATATATTTTTATATTTCATTTTTAGTGTTGTATATTTCTTTACAATGCGCGTTTAGTATATATTCAGTAACAATTCTATCCTATACATCTCAAAGCGCCAAGTCAAGTCAAGTTCTATCCTAAATGCTACTAATAAAAAAGTCAAATAATATCACATGTTAAAATAGAGAAGTTGTAATTCTAATTAAATCTTAATATTCATATTTTAATTTGAGATTATTGTATTTTGTTGAAAAAAAAATCAAAATTTTTCAAATTTTAAAATAAGAGAGGTAGATTAAATTAAAGGTCAAGAAAATAAACAGAACAAAATATGTATCCAAAATTGTCCTGGAGTTTTTTTTTTTTCTTTACTGCTCATAACTCTTGCACTGGAACAAGATGTTTTTCACTGTTTCCAGCTCGTTGCAGTAAGGGACACATTGAAGAGAAAATTAAACCAAACTATGGCATTTGATCCACAATGCATTAAATTTGATACGAAAACAAGATAATACGCATGTTTTCTTCTGACAAAAAAACTGCAAACTCTTATTTTAGACTCTCTATATTTTTTAGAGTTTAGGTTTGATTTTGATTTAGTTTAGGTTTGCTGATTAAATATGTAAATTCCTTGACGTATTTGCAATCTAGCCATATTAAATCCGCTTTTTTGCTAGACGCTATTTATGGGTGATGATAACCTTCTAGAGAGATCCAGTGCTAAATGAAATTATCTGATGCTGATTTAGTTAAAGAGCCTGCTAACTTATTTTCGTTAGTGACACCTACATATCCAGAGACCCATACAAATCTGATAGAAGATATAATACTTAAAAGCATCAGAGGTTAATGAACGTTTTCATGATCCTCGGCGATCGAATGATAATTTTTTTATTGCTTGGAGTATTAGAAGGCTGACTATTCAGATTATGAAATCGTTAACTAGTTTGATGTAACAAATAATAAAATAGCCAGAGCGTTACTTGAAAAAATATTATTATCATATGAAATACTGCATATAAAAAAGTCCGTTAAACTGTTTATGGCTGCTATTGAGTATTTGTGTTTTAGAGCCGTCAAATATTTGAATGATCCTGTCTTCTAAATGTGGTTCCTTTTAATACTAAACGAGATCTTTTAATTGGATAGGAGAGCAATTATTAATTTTGAAAACAATAATCATCAAAATGGAAAATAATTTTAAGATATCATTCCATTCGAGGTAAGTTTTGGTTTTAAAGGGATAGTAGAACATTTAGCTTGTCCAGGAAGTTTGAAAACACAGTCTGCAAGGAAATTGGATGCTTCGAAAGTGGTAGTAAGTAACTAGTTCTAAGACACAAAGAAAACAAAGAAGATGTAACATGTTTTAAATGGAAACGTTCTACGAGCATTCGTTGTCTCTGGTATAAAAACAATTGACCAGTCTCCCTATACGCAATCGGGATCAGGATCCACTTAGGAAGATCAGCTGCAGCATGCAACGCTATGTGGTATAAAGTCTTGAGGTTTTGTGATCATTGTTACTTGCTGTTGTGAAAATATATTATCTGCATTCAAGTATGCTACGAATTGTTGAATTAACCACAGTTGAAACGATCTGCCATCTCAAGAATTAACTGCAGTAGTTTTAATACCATTTCATAACTTTCTTTTTACAAATGTGAAATGGTATCCAAGTGTGAAGATGTGTCTAAAATAAGAGTTTGCTGTTTTTATAGTTTACTTAAATTAAAAATTTGAAGATATTGAGAATATTCGTTGCAGAAATAGTTTCTTGTTAAAAAAAAATCAATAATCCACTAATTTCTCCAGCTCAAATTGACAGGTTTCAAAGAAAATTTTCATGTGTCACCTTATTGTGATATTTTTTGAAGAGGTATTTGAAGGATGTAAGAAGTGTTTCCGAATTTACAAATGCTGATTTTAAAGAATTGATACGATTGCTTATGATTATTATTATTTTTTTTTCTAAACAAAAAAAATATTACTGGTATAAACTAAACATTCGGTATGATTTGGAATGACTTCAAAAATATCTCTTATACATATATTATAAATAGAAATGTGCTCAAAACATAATCTCTGCTGAACGGCACTGATAGAAAACGTTTTCATGGATACAGCGTTCAAGTATCTCACAAATATTCTTGTTGTAAATGAAACGGTTTATCCACTTCGCTACTGTTCCTTTGATGCCTAATGTCAATAGTTTGAATATAGATTATCCCTCCAAATCAAATCATATGAAGAAGAGCTGTCTAATTTCCCCAAACGGAAAAAGATTCATATTCTTAGCTTCAGCAATTTTACGACGAAGAATAGATGGGTATGAAATTGCAGTCTTTGAATAGAATGAACCATAAATGATAATAATAAAGAGATCGAAACAATAATAATGCTATGAAGAACCATCTTTTAAAAAA